>JAGTXR010000153.1:1200000-1800000 GCA_022606575.1 Glossosoma conforme | reverse complement strand
GAACGAAAAAACTACTAAATTTCAACACATAATTTAAGCACGTCCTGTTTTTTTTAACATTTTCAGTAAATGCTGAAATAAAAAGTTACTTTTAAAAAAAAAGTGTTTTGCAACACTACCTCAAACTTTATTTAAAGAATAATAGTATTTTTCAACTTAAATAAAATATGAATATGGTAATACATTTTTAAGGAGAATATTTGTTTAGTATACTCTGATGCCCTCAATGCGTCAAAAATCGATACTCAATTTAATTATTTACATAATGTTTTCTTTCATAAAACTTGAATTATTCAATTATTTCTGTACTGTGTACTCGTATTATTTCAAAGTTTAAATAATTGATACAAGTATAATAAAAAGTTAAATATACATTTAAGATAATATGTTTATATATATATATATATATATATATTTTTAAAAATTTAATATATAATTTTTCGTATAAGTTGACTTCTTATAAATACTTGAAATTAAGCTACTGGTTTTATGTAATATATAAACATACACAATAACAATATAATTTAGTTTATATTATTAGCATTCACTTTGAGATCCATTTTAATATTAAATATATAAAAATATTAAATACCTTGTGTTAATATGGATCACATTGGATGGAAAGACTGCATGTTACGGAACCGAGGTCGCGGTCCCAAAATGACAGCGTCAGTTTAAGTGATGATGCCGGAATACCAAGGTTCCGGCACTGAGGATAAATCCAAAGACCGCAGCTGAGGTGATACTAATTTATTTGATAAGAGTCCGCTTTTTATACCTTATTTTACAACATGAGTAAGCATTTATAAAATTAATATCAATACATTAAATTTCATGCACCGCAAATTCCTCGATACCGCTTTGGACTTTGATCTCTTCAATTTAAATAGAGTGGCAGATTATTTGGATGGTCAATGCTCCGTATCGATGCGTAAGCATTCTTTCTTCTTCTTCGTAGTATCAATCCGGTGGATTGGTTTGCAGCAACAGAATCTTGCATCTCGATCTCCATTCCTCTCGGTCCTCCGCAACCCTTTTCAGCTCAGCATAAGCGCTACAATTCATGTCCTCGAATACTTGCTGTAAATACTCCCGTCTAGGGCGCCCTCTACAGTTTCTACCCTCAACCATCCCCTCCACAATATCGTGAAGAAGACCATCGTGGCGCATGATGTGACCAATCCATCGGGCTCGCCTCTCTGAGATGGTTCTTATTAGGTGCCTATCTTCCTTGATTATCCTGAGAACCTCATTGTTCGTGACGTGGTCTCTCCAGGAAATTCCGAGAATTCTTCTGTACGACCACATCTCAAAGGCCTCTAGTCTTTTTTTTTATCACTTTCAGATAAGCACCATGTCTCACAGCCGTACATTAAGATGCTCCAAACAAGTGTTTTGGCAAGTTGCTTGCGGAGCCCTAAAGTAATATTCTTTGACTCAAGAATTTTGGCTTTTTATTGAAAGCTAGCCTTGCTTGATGTATTCGACTGTTGACTTCTCTTTTTGTTCTGGCATCCCAGGTAATCGTACTTCCAAGGTATACAAATTCTTTTGCATCTTTTAGGGGTACTCCTAGCATTGATATGTTAATTTTCTGCTGCTCATTGCGGCTTACTCTCATGACTTTGGTTTTTGTGCTGTTTATCTTCATATTGTAGTTGGAATTAAATATGTTTTCCATGGATGTCAGCGCTTTAGTGAGTTCATCTTCAGTTTCAGCAATCAGAGCAATGTCGTCAGCAAACCTTATCATATCGATCTTTTGGCCATGTATTTTAACCCCCTCTCTATGGCCCATTTTTTCCCTGATGTTATTAATTGCATTTTGTATGTACACGTTGAAGAGTACAGGCGACAGAGAGCATCCTTGTCTCACCCCTTGACGTATTTTTGCTTCCTTTTGGACATTTCCAAGTGATATTATGGCAGCTTCTTCTTTGTAAAGTGAAAATATGAGTCTTCGTTCTTTGTATTTGACTCCAATTTCTTTCATAATATCGAAGAGCTTCTCCCAATCTACTTTATCAAATGCTTTTTCAATGTCCACGAAGGCAATATATGTATCTTGGTCTACTTTTATCCTCTTTTCCAAGATCATACGCAGGGATAAGATTGCTTCTCTGGTTCCCATTCTTTTCTGAATCCAAATTGATCGCTAGTGAGACTATTTTCTATTTTTGGTTCAATTCTATGTAGGATTATGTTGGTCAGTATTTTGGATGCATGGGATAGAATACTGAGTGTTCGGTGTTGTTCACATTTTGTTGTTCCGGGCTTCTTTGGCAGAGTTACAATTAGACACTTTTTGAAGTCTTCTGGCGCTATTCCTGTATTATAAATCATCTGAGTCATTGTGAACAGAGCATCTAGAGTTCCGGTTCCTGCCGACTTTATTAGTTCAGCTGGTAGGTCATCAATCCCTGGTGTTTTTCCATCTTTGAGCTTTTTTAATGCGAAGTCAAATTCCTCTCGGATAATTGGGTCTCCCAAATCATCGGCGTCCACATCAGTTTCGTTTTCTATCACACTCTCAAAGCTGGTATCATTACTTCCGTTGTATAGTGTTTCCAGGTACTGTTTCCATCTCTCCCCTATTTGTGTATCCTCAAACAGTATTTTCCCGTTCTCTGCTTCTATCGCTTTGCCTTTTCCAATTTTCATGCCAAAGAAATCCTTTACTGACGCATATGCAGTTTCAATATTTCCTTTTTTCATGTTGTCATTGATTTCTTTGCATTTTCTCTGTAAGAATGCTTCCTTAGCGATTCGTGACTCTCTGTTTATTCTGTTTCTCAGTGCTCTATATTCCCTCTGGGCCTTGTCATTGGGGTTATTTTTGAGTAGTCTCCTTTTTTCTATCATGTTAACGATTTCCTCTGTTATCCATTCTTTCCTTGCCTTAGGCTTTCTTTTTAGTTAGCATTCTTTATTAATATTAATACATTGAATTGCATACACGGCAAATTCCTCGATACCTGTTGTCTTGGACCTTTATCCCCTGAATATGCATACAGTGGCAAAAATACCCTGTGTTATAGCTGACTGTATGAATTGACAGATTCGATCTAAGATAGAGAGTTTGATCATAGCAATTACTTAAAAGACTTTTGGATACTTAATACAAAATAATTATGTTCAAAATAACGTTTTGAACATTGCAGATTCGCTATCTATGAAAGGTTCTTCAACTATAATGTGCATATAGTACGTTTGTGCCCCTTGGATTTGAAGAAGTTTTCATAGACAGTGATACTGCAGTCTTCCATCAATTGAAACAATGCTCAATGTTATCCGTGTTAAAACAAGCAACATTTTTTTAAACTATTTAAAAATAATATAAAATTGCCATGATATTCAAAATTAACTTATCTAACTCTTCTTTAGGGTCAATTAATAAACAATGAATACATAAAAAAATAAAAATCAGGATAACATGACGTATAAACCTAATTACATTTTTAAAATTTATGTACTACAAAATAATGAGCTTTTGTTGCTGTAATTAAGTCTGGTAAAAAGCGAGAAAATGACCTCTGTCAATGTCAAAATCTTAATGCGACATAACAAGGCAACTTTGACACTGACCTTGGCAGAGCTTTCGTCGACCTAAGAAAACGTTTTACATAAAAGAGCCTTTACTTTTTACACTGAAAAGGTAAGCAGTTCTTGCCCAAAAAACGTGTGGAGCAAAATATGAAATAAACACGAATAAAAAAAAGTATTGAAACGAATTTATTTTTTGGTACAAAATACTTTACAAAAGTGAATCATGTGAGTTTTATTATTAATTATTATTTAACTTTATCCACTCCATATTGAGAGTCTATAGATACTACAAATAACCGTTTTTAGATTGTCTATACCTTGTCCCAGAACACCTGTACCTTTCGGGAGCCTCTAGGGCAAGAACCTGCGAACTTGCATAGACTGCGGCTGTGGTACCAGAGAAATATTTAGGTGTTCAATGATCAGGGTGTTTGTAAGGAGATCAGATGATAAGCTCAACGATCCCAATGTTAAGATTTATAAATTAAAATTAATTTTAATTAAAAAAAAATTTAAAAAATATTTAGTTTTGATTCACAATTATTTTAACTGATTACATGATTCGGCATCCCCGGAGGCCCTGTAGCGAGAGAGATTATTGAAGATGGTCTCCAGGGAGGCCGAAACATGTAATCAATTAAAATAAATGTGAATCAAAGCGAAATATTTTTAATTTATTAATTTTTTAATAAAAATTAATTTGAAATTATAGTTATATTTTATATTTTATACCATTTATTGTATTTGAGGAAAAATCACTAGCAATTTTTTTTTTTTAAATAACGTCTACGAAAAAGCAAGAAACATATAATGTATAAAAAAAAAACAATATAGACAGAAGTATAAATTTTTATTTCAATAGAAAAATAGCTTTCGACGAGTCATTGAGACATTTTCTTTATCGTTACCAGTAAAAAGTAAGGAATAACATTATCGACTGTCGACAATTCAAAAAGTTTCCGGTGCCATTACTAATTTAATAAAGACATGTCCGCCCGGTCGTTTCTCGCGTTGGTCGTGGAAGGCTTCGCAATGTTCCTGCACTCCTGATACTAAAGCCTCCAAATCGCCGGACATAAAGATGAGAAAGGGAAGAGACTGAAAGCTGAATGACGCTCTTCGTCACGAAGCCTTCAACACTAAATGACCATCGGCGTTCTTGACTTCATTTCACTAGTTCTTGTTCTACAGTTCTCACCCGTTAAGCTGAATGTAAAAATTCGATATATGAAGATGCTAGCTTATTTTTACGTTAGCACACGTACAGATGGTAAAGCCGAAATCTATAATGTTTACCATGTTATATATGACTTTATCTTTACATATGGAGTATTGATTCGCTATCGTCAGAGACTACAGCCCGACATTCACGCATCTTTCTTTTATTTGTAAAAAAAATCACAATGAATGGGTGGTTTTCACAAAACGACTTTTGTCTACCTCCAAATTAATTTATTACAAGGCTATGACTGGAATATTTCTTTAGGGCTCCGCAAGCAACTTGCCAAAACATTTGTTTGGAGCATCTTAATGTACGGCTGTGAGACATTGTGCTTATCTGAAAGTGATAAAAAAAGACTAGAAGCCTTTGAGATGTGGTCGTACAGAATAATTCTCGGAATTTCCTGGAGAGACCACGTCACGAACAATGGGGTTCTCAGAATAATCAAGGAAGAAAAACAACTAATAAGAACCATCTCAGAGAGGCGAGCCCGATGGATTGGTCACATCATGCGCCACGATGGTCTCCTTCACGATATTGTGGAGGGGATGGTTGAGGGTATAAACTGTAAAGGGCGCCCTGGACGGGAGTATTTGCAGCAAGTATTCGAGGACATGAATTGTATCGCTTATGCTGAGCTGAAAAGGGTTGCGGAGGACCGAGAGGAATGGAGATCGAGATGCAAGATTCTGTTGCTGCAAACCAATCCACCGGATTGATACTACGAAGAAGAAGACTGGAATTGTATGCGTAAGGGATTAAATTCAAACCAAATAACTTCTAACAAAGAAAATTTTCTCTGGCGCGCTTTACTACGTGCTTAATATATAAGACTAACTGTACATTGGAGCCCTGCGGCTGAACATGTGGAGAAGCGCAACTGAGAGGAATACTTGAATTGCTACGAAAGAGGACCTAGCCCCTGGACATGACCAGGAGTGGAATATATGGAGGTCCGTAAACAGAATTCAGACCAGAGTATGCAAGACGAGGACATAAATGAAAGCCTGGCAATTATACAGTGGACCGACTGAATGTGACTGCGGCGTAGAGTAGACCCTGTCACACCTTCTGAAGTCTGCGCTGTTCCCGAATAGCTGCACCCAGGAAGACCTGATGATGGCCGGGAGTAGCGCCATCGACGTCGCCCATTCCTGGGTAGATAGGATCTGACCCTGTTGCACGATTATATTTATACTGTACATTAATTGAACAAAGTTACTTTTATTTATACCTTTTCATAAGTGCAAGCAATGGTTTGACAATGTTTTATCGCAATCTTATGAACGGCTTGGCAGCGCATAAAATGTAAATAAACATACGAATTTGAAAAAAAAAAATACTTTGTGGCAACACACGTTCACAAAGCGCGCCAACACAATGCTACAAGGATTGAAAAATATAATATAAAAGACCCTCGTCTCACATCGGACCTGAAGATGAAATGTCTTCCCCGAAACGCTCACGAACCATATAAATGAAAACTAATGATTTCACATAAAACATCAAAAATAATGTGATTTTGTTGTTTTTTCGTTATTTGAAAATGCGTGCTGCTAATTGTATGTAGGAGATATGTAAGAGACGTGAAATTATTTCTGTCCAGTATCTGGCAAAAACGATAGCCCGTGCGTCCCGAGGTGTAAAGCTTATTGGGCACATGAAGCAGGATCTCAGGTGTGAAGCGGTCTGCAGGTCTCCGCAGTCGTACAATAGTGGCTCTCCCTGCCGAAGAATTCCCCACCGCTCGAGGCTGTCCTTTGTTCTACCAAATTTGGTTCTCTCAAACGGTATGCAAATACAAAAAAAAAATTGGATCGTTTGAATTGTGATTTTTCTATGCTTGGATATCAGGGCTCACTGTAGATTGTTTCTATTGCATGGGTATGCCTAAGCCTTTTGGTAAGATTCACCCATAAAGTATAGAAGTATAACTTCTATCACCCTCTTTGTGGAAATGTTCCCTAGATGTCGATAAACGTGGCCCATTTTCCACCCTTTCGAAAGAAAGTTAGTTTTTTTCGTTCCGCGAAATAGACCGAACCGACCAAATAGACCGCCCTAGGTACCTTTTGTTTTTTAACTTGTTTGTTTTATGTCGGTAGTCTGTTCGTGGAAAATTTTCCAATACGCTTTAAATGTTCAAGCGATTTTTCTTTCCGAATAACAAGTAGCTTTTTTATCACAACATAATATACGCCGGTGAATCGAAAGCGAACAAAAATAATCCGCGTTTCAAAATTATTCGATACCGTTTATACATGTACCAGACTTTATTCAGGACCAATTTATTTATTATTTATGTTGTAAGCATTCACTTTGAAATCCATTTTAAATATTTAATCCATATAACAAAAGAACTGTGAATAAGTAATGTTAAAAGTGAAGAACTGCTAGATTGACTTTGATTTAATTTATCAGAATAAAATTATTATGACTTCGCTAAGCCTAACCTTAAAAAAGTATTGACTGTCCAATTTCACAGAGATTGTCTGTCTATTGCAGGTGTCGCAAACCATTACATGGTTCTTTCTAATGACATCCCCGTGGATGGTATGATCTCTATGACTCACAGACTTGGCGGAGGACTTTGGCATCGACGATGGAGGGTCAGTACAACTACACACCTGTGGTAGAGCATTCTTGCATGAGGGCACAAACCGCTCGAGACCATTGCACTTGACACAATTCCAAATAAAAACCAGTATCTGGATGGTCACAATGTTGAGTGTATCATATATTGAATATTTTTTATTGGCAACCAAATAAATGGTCAGAATTTAAATCAATTATATGGCAGAACGTGCACAGTCTTCCAGAAAGTAAAAGAGTGCACAGCGTGATCCACGTTAATACAAGGTATAAAATACTCATCGTCTTAAAATATTATTGATGTAAGACATGATTAATATGGTTAGATAGTTATGATTTGGTTAGGTTAGATTCATTTAGTTTAATGTAATTATGTAGAACATCAGAAATTGTTAAATAATGCAAAATAAAAATAATTTTATTGTTTATTTTAACTTAAATATATATATATCCTTATTGAAAAATACGAACCTCTTTGTACCAAATAATAATTGTGAAAAAATGCAATAATCTGCTAGATCTACTTGAAATCACCTCAACACATACAGAAAAAAATATTCATCATTTGATGAAAAAAAAAAACAAACTACATATATATTCATAACATTACTTGCATTACAAATTGAAGCATAATCTAGAACAAAGTCAAACTAATGCGTCACGGAACTCACCCTGTATGTTCAGTGCAGTCGGCTCGGAGTCAAGAAGCGTTATCTTCCCGGTGAAGATAAGGACATAATGGGGAGAGTATAGACGCTGTACAAGAGCGGATAGCCGTCTACCAATGTCTACCGACTGCGGCCACATACAAATCTTCATATGCAATGACTAGACACACTAGTATAAGTCACATCGTATAAACTGTTCTCCCGTTTAAGCTGCTTCAAGATAAAAACTCAGCATCTGTTTTTACGGCTATTAATTTCAGGATTTTGCCAAAAGCCAATGCAGCCGTATAGTGTGTTTTGAGAGCAGATGTCTGCGAACAATACTGAGTTAAGATAGTTTGAATCTGTAAGTAATGACGACGTGAGAGAGCGAGCAAGACAGCCTTTTATGTCACAATCGCTTAAGACGCGAAGGTTGGGTATTACAATACATGGACGAGTATTAAGAATACGCAAGAAAGCATAAACTATATACAAATTCACTTTTGGTCGCGAATCCGTCACACTTTCGCGCGCTTTAATAATTTAACACAACTGAAAAATCAAAGATACTCGCAAACAAATGTTTTAATTTTTTGTTCCAAATTTGAATATTCTTACAAAAATGTAATTACTTTTTTATGTAATCGCATGCAAGAGAGCACAGCCGGCCAAGACCGGTACATTCTATGACGCTCAGCCAGGGAGGATGGACGCTGCATGCAGGAAATGTGTGTTGTGTTCGTGTTTGTGTGTGGGTTGGGGAGATTGCATGTGTATATTTATTTGTTTCTTGAAGAGATCCAGATTGTAGGAATAAGGAAACTCAGACGCTGGAATAGCATTCCAAAGCTTACCGATGGCATTAAAGAAGAAACTTTAGAAATTGCTTGTTTTTGATCGACACGTGTATCATAAACATGTTCGGCAAGTGTAAGACGAGTTTGTCAGTTGTGGGTGGGTGCAGGATGAATTAGTTCTTTAAGTTCTGAAGAGCAGCGACTGTGGTAATAACGGTAAAAAAGACTAAGTGAACCAATCTTACGCATGTGTTCCATTGATTGCAGGTTAGACGTAAGATTGTCATTGTTTATCAAATGAAGTTTACTTCTTTGAAAAGAGTCAATTAAGTTTAGAATATGTTTTGATAAGATGGATGCATTTTTCAATTTTACCTTGAATATTTTGAAAAAAAGTCCTGAAGGGCTTTTCGTCTTGTTGGGTCAGAGATTTGATGCCAACGTCACACACATGGTGTATTAATTATTATCTCATATGTATAAATATAAATCGCCCAAGAACTGGCAAACGAAGCATTGGCCGACCCCCTACAAGATGGACTGACGATATAAGAAGAATAGCGGGAGTGACCTGGATGCGGAAGGCGGAGGATCGAAGAGGATGGAGATTCATGCGGGAGGCCTACGTTCAACAGTGGACGAACACAGGCTGATGATGATGATGATGATGTGTAAATATAATAAATTATTCATAATGCAATGAAATTTAACATGTTCTACAATATATTGTGAAAATCGTTAGTTCTTAGTACGTTAATACACACCTGCGCGTGTTTATTTTGCCGAAAGAATGCCTTTTACGTGCGGATATTTGTTGAAAAATGCCTTTTACGGTGTCGTGCCTTACAGCAGTTGACATGCATATGTCTGCGGACAAGTGAATTCCATGTCTATGTGTATCTCTACTTCTGTTAAGCCTTAAACATGATGAGAGTCTGAATGAAATCCCTCCCAGCAACTAGTTAGCATTGGTGCAAAATGAACACGCGAGTCTTGCATGAATAAAACATGTTACAATGTTCTTTGAGAACTTACAAAGTTGTGCTATTTTACTTGTACAATGATAAAAGTTAATTGTAGACTATTTAAAAACATTTTTAAATAAGAACGTACAGGAGGATACTGAAAGATAATGATAGTGATGTAGAAATCTCTTCTTTGGATGTTATAATGATAACCATGTTACATGTGGCTAAGCACTGTATGAAGTGTGGATCCAAAAACGTTATAGACTTAACATCCTTCTCTCTCTCAAAAAAGGGTGTTAATAACGATAGGATTGGGAGCAGATTGATATAATACTTTTTCAGAAGCACATTGATATATATTTACGTTTTTCAAAACTTTACAAGCTTCCGGCCAGGCGGAATGATATGCTGCCGGCCGTAGCGCAACCTTCTTGCCCATCAGGACACTACTGATCTCTGCGCTCGGTATGGGCTATCGCCCGTGCCATAAGCAGCGATGCTTCCATCTAACACACCCGTTAGCGGACCCATGCAAAATGTCAACATGGCGCACATAAATTCACGACAAGTGACCAGAAATAAGAGACGAAAGATTGTATATCGAGGTTTTCAGTGACAGTCAGCAAGGACTACATCATGCTGATGTCAGACTTTATTCTGCAGCGGTCATATGCGCGAGGAAATATAGTGGCATACACATTTTTGTGGTAACCATTTGTGACTACTTTATTCTTCAGTAAGAAGAGATTTTTTTAGGTAAACACAGAAGAAACCTGATAGTTGTTGATAGTGATGGTAAAATCAAATCAATCAAGGTAAGCTCTTCATTTGGAGTATATTAAGTAATTAAATTCACATATATAATTATACTTCAAATTTTATGGGCATCAATTCATTCAGATAAAATATCGTTAGACGCGGGATTCGAACCACGAGCCTTGCACCCTTTGCTCAATTCTATACGCCGCGCAGTCCACACGATCATTCTCCGCCTGAGCAGATACGAGTAAATTAAAAAAAAAAAAAAAAATTTACAGGGCCACACTTATATGTAAATACTTCAATAATGAATTAAGATATAAAAATATTTTGTAATGTTATTGAAGGAAATAAATAAATAATTGTCCAAAATTGATGTATTTATTCCATTGTTAATATCGTATAACGATATATGTCTCTGTAAATCTTATTACCTTCTGGATATTGTCTCAAAGTGACATTTAAAATTATGCATCAAATTTTCTGCGCATCAATTCACTCAGAAAAAATATCGGCAGACGCGGGATTCGAACCACACATTTGGAGTATATTTTTCTCAAGTTTCTCGCAAGATCCATTTATTAGAGAAATTCATTCACTATGAATAAGTGCTGTATACGGGATGACTGTCGTGTCCATCAATTTTGTAAAATAAGCTAGGAGTGGCTTGTTAAAGGCAGGTGATCAAATTCACACCAAACGGAAGTATTTATAGAGCTTTGAAATCGCTTACGAATCATTTTTACAAGTACTTTGATGAAAGTATTAATAATATAGTGTTTTAAATAGTGATTTTTGTCTTCGGTTATATCAATATAAAGTCAATAAATTCTAGAAAGCCGTGCTTTTTGTTCAATAATGTATAATTAAATAGTTAAATAGTGATATAAGCATGAAATAGCCCTTGCAGTAAGGTGCCGAAAACCTCGACATGCGATCTTTCGTCTCATATTTTTGTTCACTCGTCAGATGATGTTTGTATCGCCATATTGGTTTTTTGACAAGTCCGGTCACGGATGTGTCATTAGTATTGTACGTGGATCTGTCATTGGTGCCCCATTCTTTCTCAAAATCACCACTGGATAAATTTCGGCGCTGGGTGTCACCGACCACGGGCGCCCGGTGCCCAGTAGGCATCCCCTGACTACGACGGTTTTGGGTTGTGATCATGAAGAAAAACAAATTTAAATGAACGATGATATAATTAAAGTAAATGGAATTTCGATTCTTTAAATAAATAAATAAGTCTGCATTTTTTTTTTTGTTTTTATATTAAATGAGATTTGTTGTGAATATGGAAACAACTCATAATAGAATGAGTTCCAAATATGAAACAAATAATGTCGAAATCGCTCATATCTTTGAAAGCTGTGGATATTTTTTTGTTAGTATTTTTTCTCAGCGGCTGGATCTTTTGGCGTCATATTTTTTGCTCTAACCACATTTGCCGATTCAATTTTTTGGTCCACTGGTTTTGAGCTGATTTGTAAATGCTTTCTCTCTCCTCTTTGGGTGACGTGAAACCATTTCCCACATTACACAACTCTATTTTATATGGAGGGCCACTCCTGAAGAGATATTTAGCCTAGTGTATTTTTGTTGTGACGAAAAACACGTTTAATTTAGAGGAAAGAATGATCTTTTTTGAAGAAGATATTTCGTCGTTTTGATCGTGCAAGGTTACATTGAGACTAAATTTTGTTATTAAATATATAAAACTTTTATACCTTGTTTTAATATGTTTCTCTTGTTCTCCTGTTTCACTTGATGGAAAACTGTCATTTTGCGATATATGAAAACTTATTCAGTTCTTATGTGGACATACGTACATTTGCCGGGAGGTATAGCTCAATGGTCAAAGCGTTTGCTTGGCAAGCCCAAGGTCGTTGGTTCGAACCCTCACCCGTAAAATGCCAGTCATGCACCGCTTATGCACTACGGAAGCGTCATAGAATTCCACAGTTTGGACTTCAAAATTTCTATCACCATCTGTCTGTATTCTCCTGTATGTGTTAACATAAAAAAGTTTAAGTAAATTAGAAGTTATGGTAGTTGTTGTTATTTTTCAATTAAAATTCTTTGCAAAAGCGGCTTAGCCAAAGTAATTATACATTAGTTAAGTTACCGGCGTCTGGTTATTTCTAAAGTATATAAATTATTTATTTAAGAGTTTAAAGACCTTTGATTTACATGAGCCCTTTTTATTTATCTTAGTGCTTTTAACCATCCAAGCTGTAATAATTGCTCGTTGAAAGTAAATGATAATTTATTATGTTTACGAACTATTTAATTGACTCAAAAAGTCGAGTTATACCCCATGATGTTTTATGTAAACAAATTTAAACAAACATTTATTTTATTTGAATAATACATTAATTTTACGAACAGTATGTGAGAACACATACAGGATGATTTTTTTCCATATCTGTAACATATAGACACATCAAATTTTTGACACTCGACGAAGAATAATCGTTTGAATTAGAAAGAATTGAACGAGTAAGGGAGCGGACAAGGCAGTCTTATATTCTGCAGTCGGCTAAGAGACGAAGATAGACCTGGCGGAGACATTGCCTCGTATGTTGATATATTTCACGAAAGGGAGTCCCTGTTCAGACACGAGCTCCACAAATATGTTTGGAAGAGTAATTTGTTGCAGTCATCTGTTTAATGAGCATTGAGAATTTCTGTTGCTTGTATTTATTTATTTATTTTTCATCAGTAATTCAAAATCATAAGTACTTATATTTATGTACAGTTAATTTTTATATTATCTTACTTCATGATAGTTTTAAATATAATTTGCTATGTTTCAGTAAGAATTAAATGAAATTGAAATGAAAATATATTCTTTGGATGCCGCAGTAGAGTTTTAAGTAGAGTTAATTTATTTGCTTGTTTTACAAAACCTATATTTTATTAAAAAGCTACAATACTATTTAATTTTTTGACTCAGTGACCGGAACAAGTGACTGTGAGTACAAATTGAACATTACAAGCAAAATATCGTGTTTCGAATCCCAACGTCCGCCGTTTACTTTTCTCAGATTTCTTGATGAGAGAAATGTTGTATAAGGTGATGTTCGCTGACTATTTTAATAATAAATAAATTTTTCAAGGTGAAGTATTTACGAGTATTTATTTATTATTATAAAATATATGTTATTGATAAGGTGAAGATAAGATAACCGATATACGGCGGGTATAGCTCGATGGTCAAAGCGTTTGCTTTGCAAGCCAAAAAAAAGATTTTTAATCGATTTCTGAGCCCTAAATTACCCCCAGTTGGTGTGAATTTGTTCCCTCACCCGTAAAATGCCAGTCATAGCCTATTAAGTAAAATTGGTGGTAGACGAAAGTCGTCCCATGAAGACCACCCATTCATAGTTAATTCCTGTAATAATAAGGATAAAGCGTGAATCTCGCGCTGTAGTATAAGACGTTGGCGGATCAACACTCCACATGGAGCGCTTAATCATAAGCACCACGGCAACGAAGCATGGGCCGACCGAATAGCGGGAGTGACCTAGATGCGGAAGGCGGAGGGTCGAAGAGGTTGGAGACTCATATGGGAGGCTTACGTTCAACAGTGGATGGATACAGGCTGATCATGAAAAGCGTAATAGAACTCCACATATGAGACTTCAAAAATTAACTATCATCATCTGTCGGTATTCTCCTGTATGTGTGTACATAAAAACAATTACCAAAAAATTAAGAAATGTTTGTTATGTTAAATGAAAATCACCATGTATAAACATGATTTTACATCATACTATTATATCATACGTAGTTGGCTTAAAACGTTATTTACATTTCCAGCTGAATTAATATCCTTCCAGACGGATCGTAAGACTACGTGAACGGAGTACATCAGGTACTTTGGTTTCGACTGAACAACCCTCGGAATAATATCGGTTAGGGTTGGGCGGCACTCGATTAAACCAATTCGCTCGATTTATTTATTACCATTCGTTGATTGTTTGCATTGAATGAAGGGCCCATTTCAATTTGATACTTAATTATATAATTATTCACAAAATGTTATTATTATTTATAAAAAAAATACCAAACGCAATCCAAATTATAAGAAATAAAAATAATTGTATGTATTGTCATCAGTATGATATAGCCTTTGCTGACTGGTACCGAAAACCTCGATACACAATCTTTCGACAATTGTTTTTGTTCGCTCATCAGACACGCATGTGTTGTCATTTTGTAATGCCATTAGGAGGACTTGTAATATAAATCGCAATTTGCGGCGCTGGGTGTCACCGACCACGGCACCCAGTCAGTTCTTTGGCGATGGTAGCTAGGTCGTTTTCTGTCTCTGAAGGGAGGGCATTTGATAACATCATGAAAAAGCCCTTGCTGACTGGTACCGAAAACCTCGATTTACAATATTTCGTCTCTTATTTCTGTTCGCTTGTTGTACATGTATGAATCGTCATTTTGTGATGTCGTTAGGAGGACTAGGTACATAGATCACCACTGGGGCGCTGGGTGACCAACAACGGCGCTGCACGGCAGTGAGTCGTGTACCGACCGCGAAAAAGGTCGTATTATGGCCTGGTCTGAATGCTGTGACTTGGTCCGGGCTAGAAGAATGTAAATATATATGTCAATGTGTTTCAGAAAAAGTATTTGTGTTGTTAATCTGCTCGTCATCCTGCCACCATGCAATTAAATAACAAACTTAGAGAGGAAGATGTCAGTATTTATAATATTTTTATTGGTTATCTAATCAAGACAATATTGTATAAATATGTTATCAATACCATATCATAGAAACCATAAAAACTCGATCTAAAAAAAAGAAAGAAAAACTAAAAAAAACGTTTATATTTAAAATCATTTTTTTAATATTTGATACTGATCAGCAAAAAATTAACATATCAATGCTAGGAGTACCCCTAAAAGATGCAAAAAAAATTTTATACCTTGGAAGTACGATCACCTGGGATGGCAGAACAAAAAGAGAAGTCAACAGTCGAATACATCAAGCAAGGCTAGCTTTCAATAAAAAAGCCAAAATTCTTGAGTCAAAGAATATTTCTTTAGGGCTCCGCAAGCAACTTGCCAAAACACTTGTTTGGAGCATCTTAATGTACGGCTGTGAGACATGGTGCTTATCTGAAAGCGATAAAAAAAGACTAGAGGCCTTTGAGATGTGGTCGAACAGAAGAATTCTCGGAATTTCCTGGAGAGACCACGTTACGAACAATGAGGTTCTCAGAATAATCAAGGAAGATAGGCAACTAATAAGAACTATCTCAGAGAGGCGAGCCCGATGGATTGGTCACATCATGCGCTACGATGGTCTTCTTCATGATATTGTGGAGGGGATGGTTGAGGGTAGAAACTGTAGAGGGCGCCCTAGACGGGAGTACTTACAGCAAGTATTCGAGGACATGAATTGTAGCGCTTATGCTGAGCTGAAAAGGGTTGCGAAGGACCGAGAGGAATGGAGGTCGAGATGCAAGATTCTGTTGCTGCAAACCAATCCACCGGATTGATACTACGAAGAAGACTGATCCAGGCCTTGGAGGCGTCACGCTTATCATGCGATACACTCAAAAAATATTTAAGATACCATACCACCCAAATATAATTCTGGTACTTAAAATGATGCCATCGCTTCAAATCCTCGTGTTTCTGCCCATTAGGCAGTCAGGAACCATATATGTTACCAGACGAACCTTTTTTTATGTAATCGCGTGCAAGTGAGCACAGCTAGTCAAGACTAGTGCACTCCATGAAGCTCAGCCACGGAGGCTGGACGCTGCATGCGGGAAACGTCTGTTCATGTTTGTGTGTGGGTTGCGGAGATTGCAAGTGTTTATTTATCTGTTTTTTGAAGAGATCCAGATTGTAAGAACGAGAAAAACAGCCGCTGTAAGATCAGTACAAAGCTTACCAGTGGCGTTAAGGAAGGAACTTTGGAAACTGCCAGTTCTTGGTTGACACACATTAACCGTGTGTGGATATTCGGCAAGTGTATGACGAGTTTGTCGTTTGTGGATGGGTGCAGGAGAAATCAGTTATTTGAGTTCCGAAGAGCAGCGACCGTGATAATAACGGTAGAAAAGACTGTTAATCAATCTCACGCCTGTGTACCATTGATTGCAGGTTAGACGTAAGAGTGTCATTGTTTCTTACACCTTCAGGTGCAAGGACTTCTTGATAGGCATAGATAGTGAAATCATATAAAGTTGTCGACAATTTTGTATCTTTTTTCATTATACTTATTTGATTTATAAATTAAATGTAATATTAAAATACATTATTATCTATGCTAAGACCCTGTGTCCGTTCATTGCTAAATAAAGTAAGTCTTCTGCATGAGTCGCCATTCTTCTTGATTGTATTTCTTCCACATCCAGATTTCTCTTGTTTCCTGTAAAGGTGAATAAAAAAATCTTCATCAAACCCTTTACCCTTAAACTTACTGAAAATAAAAGCGTTGCCAAGACTTTACTAGCTGATGCTTTTGTTAAATATTATTCTATTCGTTACAATTGGGGTGAGGGGATTGGGCAAGGACTGTCGCTAATTATTTCTCGGGTTACCTTAAACCTTCGAAAGCCTCAGATTTCGAAGGTATTAAATATTGAATAATAGATACGCAGAAATATATACGCAATGATATACTATCGCGACAATATAAGACACGAATAAACCATGTAAATGAAATGTCCTATCTAAAAATGAAGCTGAATTATATTATTCTATTATACATGTTACATAATTTATTTATATTCTGCTTTGTTAAAAATATTTAAACATTATGTTTTGCAAGGATATTACAAATATGATACTTACAAAACTACCTTATTGTGATAATTTTATGTTTTTTTGGTCAATATTTTTTATTTATTTAACAGAAACGCAGTTCCAAGGTACATATAATAATAAAGAATTAGAAACATAGAGTATACATTGACATACAGTACATATACAAAAAAAACATAAAAGAAGAAGATGACACGTATCAAAGATCACAGAAATCTAGGGGAACAATACCATCGACAAAAGAGGAAAAGGATGTAGAAAAAGGATTGAGGTGTTCTGGTAGGCCATTTAGGAGCGCCATTGCAGTTGTACTAAATTGAGTGCTCGAATCTCCACAAGTATCAACTGGGATCAAAAACATTGGATGGCTATGAGCACGGGTGTACTTATCTGGAACGTAGAAGTTAAAACATTCACGAATTCCAGGGTTGTGAATTGCACCGCGAACAATGAATGTTTGAGAGCAGCAATTTTCCTCCGGCTTTTAAGTAGAAATTCCATAACAACAATTTGTTCTTTTTAAAAAGTTGCTTATTTTTAATTCCGCAATAGATTTTGGAAATCATTTTAATGTTATAAATTTAAATATTGACACCAGACTTTATGTGTGTGACTTTAAAAAAATAAGCGACTGTAATTGTGAGAAAAAGATCATATTAAAAATACACGTATACATTTGTATTGTCATCGATGGGTAGAAGATACCCACTGAATTTATTATAAGAGAAATAAACATATCTTAATGCATAGAAAGAAGATTAAAATTTGGAAAGGAAAAAATAATACTTCTTAAAAATTATCATTGTTTTTTTTTTTTCAGTATTATTTAATCGTTTTTCAACGTTTGGGCAGGGTGACACCAAGGGTGATCTCTCGGACCGTTTTTTTTGTCTGTGGAATAGCATCAAAAGGCATGTCACTAACGCATGTCTGTTTTAAGTTCACTTCTGTAATTTCCAAATTATTTCCTATGTATAATAGTACCTGCGTGTGCCTTAGCAGATCTTGATTTACGCATTGATATCAATATCTTTGCTAAGATGAATTTATTAGTAATTAAATATCCACATACAATTATACATCAAATTTGTATACGCATTAATTAATTAAAAAAATATCGGCAGACGCGGGATTCGAACACGAGCGTTGGAACCAACCTTTGCTCTGTTAATTTTTACACCGCACAGTCCACTCGACTATTTTCCGCCTGAGCAGATACACGAAACCTGATGCATATATATACGATTGTTAACATCATATAAAGACGGGTCTCTGTAGTTTATATTCAGATTATGTATATTATTATTTTTTATTATTCAATCAGTCAACATTTATTCACAAGCTTTTTATATTATTACTACTACTAAAAATTTGTAATAAATATTTAAATCCATGTAAGATAAATTTAACTTATTATGACATTATTTTGAGTATTTTTAATGAATTCTTCTATTTGTCTTTTTTTAAATAAAAATTTAAATAATCTACTGTTTAGTACTTTAACGAGTATATTCATAAGTAAATTTATACAAAAAAAAATATTTTCAATTTTACTCGAAGATAACATATTAACCTTTATGTCTCAACTTGCACTCTTTCAATAAATCAATCTTTTTTTCCAACCTTTAAATCTATATTTCATTGCATCTTTATTTTTTCATACAAAGATTGAAATATCCATACCATAAATATCGTATATAATCTTAACTCTGACGCATCGATCAGCGGTTTTGTTCAAGATTTCCCCGCAGTGAACAAGGCAATCTTTCCCATGCGAGATTCACCGCAGTACAATTCTTAACCCTTTAAACGCCCTCAATCTGCTTAATTTGGTTAATATTGTAGATGATATTTTTTTGAGATGTGCTTCCGTCACTTGAGACAAAGAGAGAGAGAGAGAGACACTTCTTCCGTTTTATGAAGGAGAAAATCGCATTCGGATTACATTATTACATTAATAATATTCATATATTCACTTTATTATATTATATATAGCATATGCCGGCCGGTATAGGTCAATGGTCAAAGCGTTTGCTTTGCAAACCAAAGGTCGATGGTTCAATCCCCGGAAGAGATTAAAAAAAAGGATTTTTAATCGATTTCTAAGCTCTTAAATACCCCCGATTGGTGTGAATTTGATACCTCACCCGTAAAATGCCAGTCATAGCCTATTTATTAAAATTGGGGGTAAACGAAGGTCGTCCCGTGAAGACCACCCATTCATAGTAAATTCCTGTAATAATAAAGATGATGGATGCACCTCGGGCTGTAGTCTATGACGTTGGCAAATCAACACTCTACATAAAGCGCTTAGCCATATGCACCGTGTTAAGCGTCATAGAGTTCCACAGATGAGACTTCAGAACTACTATCATCATCTGTCGGTATTCTCATGTATGTATTTACATAAAAAAAAGCGAAGCTGATAGAGCTCAGAAGGTGACTCGGTCAAGAGGGCTTACACTTGCTGAACATTTATACACGGCTAATTTATGTAAGCCAAGAACTAACAGCTTTCAGTATTCCTTCTCAAAAAAAAGTACCAATATTCCTCCATCATGTAATATGAATGTCTTCAAGAAACATATATTTTTAACAAAAAAAAAAAAAAATTTTCGTTCTGTAAATAAGTCTAAAACGGAGACTCATCACTGGTAGCTTCTTTAATCTATTTTTAACATTAAACAAATGGCCATTGTTGTTCTCGTGAATTAACAGTGCCAAATACCGTGCGACAACAAAACCCAGTCTAATTACGATGAAGTAAGCATACTACGAGCGTGCCTCGAATTGCATTCTTTGTTGAATTCTTGCTATCTCACGATGTACGTTGCCTGAAATTAATTAACCAACTGAAGAATCGCTAAAAGGTTATATAGTTGAGTTTATGCATCAAAAAATTGTTATATCAGGCAGAATTTGATGATATTCGGATACAGTTTGTAAAATATTCAAGTGTGTCAACCAATAATTGGTAGCAACCTTAATTCCTTCCTTAATGCTACCATTAAGCTCTGGAAATTTATGCTGTGTGTACTTCTTCATGTTATCTGCATATTTTAAAGAAACAGATAAATATACACTTGCGATCTCCCTGACCCAAACACAAAAACAAAGCATGTTTCTTGCAAGTAAAATTAAGCCAACCTGGCAAACTGTTTGTGCTCTTCTAGATGCCATTACAAAATCTTCGTTAACAAAAATTCTGTTTTTTTTGTTTACTCATCAAAATTATGAATGATTTTATAAGCCACTGAAGATTTCTCTAAATATTCATCAACTGATGCACATGCAGGATTTCTGCATACAGCGACTAGCCGCTATTACTGAACGTCATGAAATGCACTGATCTCGTTTTATTGCGATCCCCATCACATAAAGCATAAATAAATCACGTTGAAATCGGAAAAAAATATTTTATTCAAGATTTTTCACTTTCACGATAGCGGCATCGCAATGGTTGAACTCGCTGAAAAGCGGCTGAAGACCTGCGCATTGTATAGAACCAAGAAGTTATAAGCTCGGTAGATTTATTATTCATGAAGTATCGGAGCTCCGAGGGTCGCAGCATGAGTTATGGACCATCTCTGCAGCCTCCGGGATGATGGCATTCATCTGATAATCTCTGCCATCAGAAGGGACCACAATACACGCCATTGATATAATTCAGAATACATTAACTGTGCCGTTGACCCACATAACGTGAACCATTTTTTATATTTATGATTTATTTGTATTTATTTACGACACGTATATTTCACAGTTGTTGTAACGTATTTGTTTCATTTTTGCTTGTATCACAATGAATCATTCTCACTTGTTTCTAGACGCGAAAAAATGATCAGACAATATGTTATTGAATTCATGAATGATAATACGACATAAATATGAAATTATTTCTGTACAACATATGTCAATGATCAGGTGACCGTTATTTTATAAAAATAAGTAAACAAGACACATTTTTGCTAAATATAATGAGTCATATTTATTTATACTGTCGAAATGAAATTATTTATAAATCCAAGCATTTGCTTATTTTTTTATGGAAGCACATATAGGAGAACACCGACAGATGGTGAAAGTAATTCTGAAGTCTCATCTGTGACTATGCGCTGCATGTGGAGTGTTGATCCACCAACTTCATAAACTACAGCCCGAGATTCACTCATCATCCTTATTATTACAGGAACTTACCATGAATGGGTGGTTCTTCACGGGACGACTTTCGTCTGCCACCAATTTTAATTAATAGGCTATGACTGGCATTTTACAGGCGAGAGATTAAATTTACACGAACCGGGGGTATTTTAGAGCTCAGAAATCATTTTTTAAATTTTTTTTTATTTAATTTCCGTTTTGGATCGAACCCACGACCTTTGGCTTGCAAAGCAAACTCTTTGACCATTGAACTATAACCGCCAGCATATAATAAATAAAATTATTGATAATGAAAAATATGCTTATTTTACATTTAAAAAAATGAAGTGTTCCCCCTTTTAAAACCTAAAAAAAATTGTGCTACCGACATTTAACTACAAAGCAACAGGATATTTTTCATTGCAACTAACATTATATTTTTAAGAATATTAAGATTGTATTGTTGCTTAGGACATGATGATATCTCCCGTCTAATTAAAGCGTATCTAGATAACGAGATTGTCATTAGGATGCGTGGTGGATGCATAAAAAACAACAGGTCGTCATGGCAAAGAACTTGTCGAGAAGCACATTTGACATTTATTTAATGTTACAACAAATCAGATGTTTACCTTACAGCACCCGGGCAGAGACTGCTGGCTGACGCGCAGTGACAACCACCGCGCTTGAAAAGTACATATCGGGATTAAGGAGAACTACTCGCTCATACATGACATTGCGCAACTTTCAGAACCAAATAAACAAAATGCGTCTTATAACCACTTTAATCTAAAACTTAGGCTAGCATTTTTTATGAGCACGTCAGAGGAGCTAACAATAATAAGAGAAAAAATATCGGATATCGAGGTTTCTTAGCACCAGCCTGATTATATCGAGCATGTATCAATGAAAGATCCTTGAAATAGTTTGTTATGATTATAGCTATTATATTCTCTACTGTGTATTACAACGAATCGAGACGAGGTTTTCCTTTACCATTAATTAAGTAATGTAAATCGATATTCAGTCGTCGACCCCTTATATAACCTTTTGTGATCCAATGGAGCTCCTTTTACGGGGTATTCGAACCCGTATTATTTGTCTTCATACTTCAGATTTCAAACCAGGAAGAGACTTTTGATGTCGAAATAATGGAATGCATTAATTGACCGTTTGTGAGAAAGCCACAGAATTAAGTGTCAAAAATACTTGCCTCTAAATTCTAGTATCGTTGTAAAATCACCACAATGATGTAAAATATATGTTTTTGAGATTCTGAAGGTCAATCTAATTTTATTATATATTTATTTATTAATACATGGTAATTAACCAATGTAAGCTTATAACGATTATCATCATCATCAGCCTGTTCCACTGTTGAACGTAAGCCTCCCGTATGAGTCTCCTTCCCCTTCGATCCTCCGCCTTCCTCATCCAGGTCACTCCCGCTATTATTTTTATGTCGTCAGTCCACCTTGCAGGGGGTCGTCCAATGATCCGTTTGCCAGTTATTGGGCGCCGTTCCAATACTTTTATTCCCGATAGACCGTCGTATCTTCGACAGATATGTCCTGCCCATTGCAGCTACTTGAGTTCTACGCAGCGCCCTCCGATCACCTGTCGGCCTTTTGACAAACTATCTGCTGCCAAAACAAGCAAAATGGTGACGCAACGCTTTTTTTTATATTATTAATATTTAAATATATACGTGTCCGGAGAACGAATCAAAATAGGAGACGAAATATCGAATATCGAGGCTTTTTCAGCACTAGCCTCAAGTTGATGTCACTTTGTTTCCACGAGTTCCACCAAGTAGGATATAGGGTACTCGTGTATATAATGTCATCTCCCGTCTTTAAAAAGACGACAAGTCGCGGGTTTGTTACGTAGCCACGTGGAGGAAGGATTCAGGAGCAGATTAACAACACAAATAACTCGTTTTTGAAGCACAATTCGCATTTATTTTTATTAAAAACAAGGTGGCCTTTTCGCAGGCAAGGCTAACGGGGACTAGCTGACGACTGCCGGAACACTGTCATATGCAGCGCTGCCAAGAAAATCACGGCGAAAAATCAAATTAAAGATGACAGTTGAACCAACATGAAATGGAGCAACTGTCATAACAAATAAAATAGCGTATGCAAAACCCCTGTTATTTTATATATAATTAAAACTCACATTAATAGATGTGGATGTCAGGCGAGCGAACAAAATTAAGAGACAAAAGAACGTTTTTCAGGGCTTTTCGGCTTCGGTCTGAAAAGCAGATATCAATATGTATGATTCAGTACAACTACTTTGAATAAGCTGCTTTCATAAAAAAAAACTAATATCTTAAAGGGAAACATTTTACTTATGCAAAGACGGAGAAATGAAATTTCAATTTCTTTTGAAATAAAGGAAACGAGCGATGCAATACTGCCTGAGAATAAAAGAGTTTTTCAAAATAAAAATAAAAACACCAAGGAGGAAGCGGCAAGGGTAAAAAGTAAAATAAATATACAATAAAAGCGAAGTTACCAAAATGAAAAACACTAAAAAAATGAGGCCGTTTCTTTATAACACTGCAGTGTGAGAGCCGCTTCGGGTGAAATATGCTAGATAAAAGAAATATTAAATGTTTGATGAAATTTGTATGGAGTACATTTTAAGAATAAAAAAAACTATTTTTTTGTGTGGATCTAAAATTTTTCAGTAAGGAAAACGTTACGTTTTTTATGCGAATATTGTGTTGAACAAATTTATTGTGTAGATTTTTGAGAAGATGGAGAGTTTCAAGTATCATGGCGTACATGTGACTGAAAGAAATGTCCTGAAGGAAGAGCTCGTTCATGTAAGATGTCTCAAACTTGCAGTTACTCGATCAAAATAGAGTTACGCTTATACTCAGCTTACAGTATTCTCATTCTTATAAACGGCTACAAATCAGAGTGTAAAATACAGCTTCCTTTTTATTCAGGGTTAAGAATTCTCTAGTAGTTTTGAAAATAAATAGTTATAACCAAATTTTGTTGGGGGAAGTTATTTATTTATATATTATATTATATTTTATTATATTTCTCTCATATTTAAATTGAAAACGAAACGATGGACGCTGGGCTTCATCAACAACCATTTGCAAACCCAAATTTAGTATGTATTGAATTATCGATAATATTATAAATAAATAGTATTGAAATACATTCTGAGATCAATTAAAAGCTTTTATATATTTTTTAATATTACTGTATTGATTGGTATCTATTATTTCTGGGCTTGATAAGCGAAGTGCTTGTAGGTGGATATTTTTTGGTTGAATACTAATGGGTAAAAACTAAATAAATAAAATTTTCGATAAAAAAACATGTACCCTAAAAAGAATATATACTCGCATATTGATGAATATGTTTTTTTTTTCATTCTATGGGGTAGAGACATACAAAAAAACAGTGATCAGTGTCAGGGTTAATTAAAATACAAAAGTATACTACTCGTATTGTCAGCTTGTATCGTCACGGCAAACGCTTTAATTTCTATGATCAATTGATAAAAAATGATGTCTGCCGGTGAGTAAAGATCAATGGTCAAAGCGTTTGCTTTGCAAACTAAAGGTCATGGGTTTGATCCCCGACAGAGGTTAAAAAATATATTTTTAATCGATTTCTGAGCTCTCGAATACCCCCGGTTAGTGTAAATTTGATCCCTTACCCGTAAAATGCCAGTCATAGCTTATTAATTAAAATTCGTGGTAGATGAAATTCGTCCCGTGAAGATCACCCATACAAGTGAATTCCTGTAATAAGAAGGATGATGTGTGAATCTCGGGCTGTAGTTTATGTTACGGTTTACGTTAACGCTCGTCATAGAATTCCACAGAAGAGACTTTAGTATAACTATCACCATCTGCCGGTATTCTTCTGTATGTGCTTACATAAAAAATATAAAATTTTGTCTTTGCGATTGATTTGTAGACGTTTAAAATGTCAGCAAGGATTAATATTATTTTTTATTCTTTGAGCTGAAATTTGTGTTATTTTTGATACGAAAATACTAAGAAGCATATTGTGTGAGTATAATAGTTTTTCAGGAAAAACCTCCAGAAGTCTATGATGAAGGAATTACTCCGTAAGCGCTTACGTTCATTTTCAGGCGTTAAGTTCAAGCACTTGAGCCTCTTATTTCATCACGGTCTGCAACTTTGTTAAACACTTTTTGTATTCTGTTTATTAGAAAGTTCCAAGAGGTTTTGTTGCAATGTCTTGTGGGTGCCGGCGCCCGTTTAATATTTCATTAAGAAGTTTTCATTTACCCCCAAAGACCGCGAAATAATAACGTTTCACCCTTTGAATAAAAAATAAGAAGAAGAAAAACACCACGCGAAAGTAAAAGTCATTATGTCCTTTCGATGTTACAACATTGTAAAAGTAAATAAATTTATATAAAAAAATATCAAAGTAATGATAATAAAACCACCTGTTTTTTTAATAAGAAATACAAAGATAAATAATCCAAATTTTGTCCTTTTTTATGTAAGCACAAACAGGATAATACCGACAGATGGTGATTATAATTCTGAAGTCTCATCTGTGAAATTCTATGACGCTTATCATCGTGCATATGATTAAGCACTGCATGTGGAGTGTTGATCCGCTGACGTCATAGACTACAGCCCGAGATTCACGCATCATACTTTATTATTACAGGAATTTACTATGAATGGGTGGTCTTCACGGGACGACTTTCATCTACCACCAATATTGATTAATAGGCTATGACTGGAATTTTACGGATGAGGGATCAAATTCACACCAACCGGGTGTATTTATAGTGCTCAGAAATCGTTTTATTTTATATCCGTCGGGGATGAACCCACGACCTTTGATTTGCAAAGTAAACGCTTTGACCAGTGAGTTATCCCGCCAGCGATGAAGATGATGATTATGACCAATTGTTACGCAAATACATAACAAAATCTTCTTTGGCTTACTAATAAAAGTTTTCTTAGTATTTGGTATTTTTTAATGAAATTAACTAAATCTCAATTTAGTTTGCCATGTTACCACAATTTCTGGCTGAAAATAAATTAGTTAGGTTGCCAATGATTAAAGCTTTCGAGAGCTTTTTTCACAGAGTTTTTTTTTATCGACGCCTCGGTTGGATAAATTTTCCATGTACTGGGCAAAAATAATTTGACGTCACTGACACGAAAAAGAAGATCATCAGCCTGTATCCGTCCACTGCTGAAGCCTCCCGCATAAGTCTCCATCCTCTTCGATCCTCTGCCTTCCGCATTCATGTCACTTCCGCTATTCTTCATATTAATATTTCTCTACCTTTATTTTACCCTCCTTAACCATGTATTTATTTTCCATACAAAATAAATGAAATATACAGCCACAATATTTTAAAATAAGTTTTATCTGGCATTTATATTTTTCTGTCAGCAGTACAATATGTTAGTATTTTATGAAGAAATTGCGGTTGAGATCGCTTTTAACTGCCTGCATATTCACATAAACCCAAACTACTTCTCTCGTGAAGCAATAAATTACTTCAAAACTAAACTGCAGATGAAAGGAAACAGACTCACCCTTCAATGCACAAACTCTGCAACATTGAAGTCCGGACACTGGACACACCGCCCTTTCCGTGTCAAGAGAAAGCGCTATTCGAGTATTTCAGTATTCGATAGATTGAATTAATCAACGATGTATGTTACCTTAAACGAGGGCTATGTAAAAAGTTTCCAGCTTCATTGACATATTATATTTAAAAAAATATAGATGTTCTTGTAAGGTAGCCTTAAAATACGCTTCATTATGAATATAATGCGCTTTTTCTGGAAAAAATACATTTAATGATTGGATCTGTACAAATGAATACTAATATTTTTACCTTTTTTTTCAATATTATTATGTTCAGTCAATTTAATTAATAATATATCAAAAAATATTTTTTCTAAAGCATTTGCGGCAGTTTTTCTTACACCGGTTACAAAATTTTGACATCAGCTTGATATAGCTCTTTTAGGTTGATGCCGAAAAGCTCCTCGAAATTCTCCATCAACCAACGTCTCAACGACAGATATGTTTGTAATGATATTCAGTTTGCCAACTCGTTGGGTTGCTTTTACTACTAGAGTTCTTCTTTAAATATCCTCGCATCCTTAAGAGAAGTGCAAGCATGTACTTGGCCATGGCAGAAGAGATATTTTTTTCCTTATATCGGTTGCCGTATCTTTGGTCTGTAAGCTGTCACTGTTGATTCCTCATTCTAAGATATATCTATACCTGAATGTCAATTTATGCTCATATATAGTTTCCAACAACTTCTAGACCAGAAGCCAGAGTGTTTGAAGAGAATATTTTTGGTTGATTCGTAAGTTCGTTTTTTAAGCAAATTGAATGGTAAGCCCAACTCTCCTGAAGTCTTGACAATTTTTTCCTTAAAAATGGCTTCCATCAAAGAAAGAACCTTTGAATTTGAAAAAAAAATATTGTTCTTTCCTTGGGTTATTTTGTATGATTTGCACATCAATGAAAATCGGTTAATTGTAGTTCTTCAGGCCTTAATAATTAAAGATTATAAGCGTCAAATTAACACAAATAATGACAAATGGTAAGCATGTGATCCATGTATATTATTATATTTTTATCAGCTTGATATAGTTCTTTTAGGTTGATGCCGAAAAGCATCGAAAATCATATTTTTTTCTCTTATTTTATTCGCTCGCATCACATGCACATCTAATAATGTTAGTTTTATGTATATAAAATTACATAGCTTTTGAATACACCATTTTATTTGTTAAACAGTTGCTCCATTTCATGTTGGTGCAACTGTCATCTTTAATTAGCTTTTTTGCTGTGATTGTCTTGACGGCAGGTGTCAGTTAGTCCTCGTCCAGCCCGGCATCATGTAAGGTTGGACGAGGAAATCATGTCTTTAATAAAAATTAATGCTTTAAAAAACAAGTTATTTGTGTTGTTAATCTGCTCCTGCACCCTTCCTCCACGCGGCCACTTGACGAACCCGCGACTTGACTCTTTTAAAGACGGGGGATGTCAGTGTACATTTTGGATTAGCCAACTGATTGTTTATCCGATCTTCTTAAAATCTTATCACCGTGTCACCTACAGCTCAGATTCCTGGTTCCAGGTTCCTGCCCTGGATATCGTCGGGAACAAATGTTTTCCCAGATACGAAATGTATATGGAAATATGACAAACTTTTTTCATTGTTGTTGCACATGTTTTCATATATTGCCGTTTTTATTACGTTACTAAAGAACGATTTATATATTTTTCAACAAGTTATTTAATGATTCTAACCTATTTGTAAACAGAGACAAGTAAGACAGCCAGTGCACCAGTTGTCACGTGCGCCAAGCGTCCCGTGCACCAGACGTCCAGTGCGCCCCACGTCGTTACCAATGAGTCATTGAACGAGTTGTATGTACAAGATAGGTCGTGACACCGTTATTCTCCTGTATATGTTGGCATAAACAATATTTAAGGTAAGCAATTAAATACACATATACTATACATAAAAATCCTTAAACGAGTCAAATCATTCAGAAAAAATATCGGCGGAAGCGGTATGCGAACTGCGGACCTTTGGAACCAACATTTTGCCCAGGTAATTATACCGCTCGGCCACCGGCCAATTTCTTCCACCTGAGATGTCTCGTCTCTGATCTTCTATATAAGTTATCATCGTATGATAGATGTCGCTATAGTATATATTCAAAGTATGTATATTTATAATTTTTATTATTTAATCAGAATGCATTTATTCACAAGCTTAATATTATTATTTCCAACAGTCTATTTATTTTAGTAAGTACCACTCAAACACAAATAATATTCTAATAAATAATTAAAAATATCCATAGAATATTTAAGGTATTAGTAGTTACATCGTAAAAAGTCAACAAATGCTAATTAAATCAATGATTACATTCAGCTTTTAGGCTGTAAAATGTTTAATGCGTTGGTCCACACTGCAAAGCTTCATACACAAAACAAATTAGTTTTCACTCTACAAAGTGGTCATAATCTTTGCCAACGTAATTTTGAAGGCATTTGCATAATTTTAATACTCGAATGGCGCTCCCGCGTGGATGGGCGGCGACCTCTGTTGGCACTAAATTAAAATTTGGTCGCTAAATTACGCCGGTGTTTGGTCACTGCTTGACAAACGGCATCTGACCAAACAAGATAGTGGGCGAAGGTGTGACCGACTGGAACTATCTAATGGCTAAGCAGTAGATTATCAAGTGACTAATTCTACGTTACAAGAAATAATCTAAAATTAAAATTATACAATCGTCAGAAAAACATTTATTTATTTTCAAATTTAGAGTAAATTAAGCCAAGTTCTTGGAATAAATTGATATATAAAGCCTATTTTCATCAACACTACATGTAACGCTTAACCATATGTAACATGATAAGCGTCATAGATTCCACAGATGAGATTTCAGTATCACTATCACCATCTGTCGGTATTCTCCTGTATGTGTCTACATAGTAACATCCTCCTATATAAAAGATCGTTAGTCAGTCGCATGGTGGCAGGATGAGGAGCAGATTAACAACACAAAAACTTTTTCTGAAGCACATTGACATATATATTTCGATGACTTTACGAACTTCTGGCCCGCACCACAGCAATCAGGCCGGGCCACAATACAATGCGATACACATAACTGAACGCACTCGTGATGGGCTGTCGCCCAGCGCCACCAGTGGCGGTCTATACAACTAACGTTACACCCGTCACCGGACTTGTCCAAAATGCCAATGTGGTAACGCATAAATATACGACAAGCGAACAGAAATAAGAGACGAATTATTGTATATAGAGGTTTTCGGTACCAGTCAGCAGGGGCTATATCGTGCTGATATCAATAGAAATGAAATACTTTGGTTACATTTACAGTAGTATCAGAACAGCTTATATTTATGTTTGGATGCATTAAAAGTGGTATCTGATCAGCTTATTTGGTCAACTTCATCGTCTGATAAAATATTGATATAATATTTGTGTGAAGTAATACTTGATGAATACGAGGTAGTGTTATGGCACCTGGTGGCGAGGGTTTTCTCTTCCACCGCTAAGTTATGCTGTGGCTCGACCACTTGCCCAAGTTTACTCCTAGCCCACAAGCTCCTAAGTGGTCTATTACTATTAGCCTCTATCCACAGTGGGCTACCTCTGATCGATGAGTTGAAGCGTCTCAAAGAGAAAATTCACTTGAAACTTGAAAGGCTAATGGTGAGATTCTTTAGTTTAAAAATTCACAATCAATTTTGAAAATAATTTTACATCCCGTTTATATACATATTATTTATTAAAGACGATTCTACGTCACTGGGATCATCATTGGAACGCGTGGTGAATAAATAAGGAACAGGTCACGAAACAAAGAACTTGACGAGAAGCACATTGGCGTTCATTTTAGATAAAAGTGGCATAGTAAGTAACTTACAAACTTCGGTCATCTGCCCGGTCCACAAACAACGATGTGGACCTGACGGTGCCCGGCCATAAAGTGACTTGGTGGTTGTTCAACGAACAACTCTAGTGGCCACTTGGTGAAATATGGCGTCCTACATTAAAGGACTTGTAACGCCGCGTCTCGCAGTTACATAAATCTAGAACTAAGGCTAACATTTTTATATATGCGTGTCAAACGAGCGAACAAAAATAATAGATAAAAGATGTCGAAGCTTTTTGGTACCAACCTACAGGGAATATTACAAGCTAATATCAAATTTTACTCATTATAACTGCCATGTCTGCTCAATTAATTGAAGGAAATGTACGTAACAAGCCGCTGCCATTAAGTTCTGGCAGACGGTTGGATTTTCATCTCATCCTATGTCAGCTCTGGAGCTATATATATAATGTACTCGGAGGTTCTTCAAAAGGCAAAGCTGACATGAAATATACATAAAATTTTATAGACAATTTATTTATTTTCCTTCAATGTCATTACACAGTATTTTACAATTTTAATTCGTTACTGAAGTACTTACATAATTGTGATGATGTAAATGTACTGACACATTTAGTGTCAATGACCTCACACTCAGAACGAGTGTCGGAATGCGCAACGCAAATAGTTAAGAATTCTGACAGTAAAAATTGTGTCATAAGTATACCATGGTTGACACAAAAATAACACGGCATTATTGTCACAAAATCAAACGTCCAACGTTTGGTATCCGATCGATATCGAAATGAAGCGAGGACCAAGGAGGCTGAGCCTTATGTCGGCGACTGGTTACATCCAAATGCTCCACTTGAGGGAGCCGACATGGATAAATCATAATAAATGAATTACTTCAAAAATCGAAGGTTCGATCCCAATGAAAAAAAAAACTTCATGTCACCTTTCGTATTTAGGCAAGTTTGAACCATAAACGTTGTAATATTAGATGCATCGTCTTTTCACCTCGTACTGAACACATTGATCGTTCTAAAATTTGAGGAATTTGTATTGTTAAGCTTTCCAAGCTTAACATTGCATATTTAGACACTTCTCACCCACGTAAGTATTTAAGTCTCTTTATGCAACGTGTTTTGTATTAAGTTTTCGATACTTGTATACTACTAAATATTCCAAAGACGTAAATAAATTATTCAATTTAAACGACGCATTCAAGAATTATCAAGAAATTAGTTTTGTAAGTATTATAAAATAATAATAAAATTTATTTTTTCCGTAACTAATGCCATAATCCAAACTTTACATACAATAATTCCAAGCAAATACACACAAAAATAAATATTTAAATTAAACAGAATAGAGACAAAATATAAATCGGCATGTACACATACACCACAATATTATTATTGTACTGCTCAGTGAGTGGAGCACCGAATCCCCTCTGGATGGCCACGTGAAGGCGCATCAAGTGTCCGTCCAACTGTGAGTCCCGCTTATCCCTTCACACAGCGACCATTGCGTTGGGACTGCCGCGAACGCGCGCCCACAGAGAAGCGCAACGCTTCCTTATTATTGCATGGGAGCCATCCACTCGCCCTTCCGTCAACATGCCTGAGGCACTGCAGTATCGTGGCAGACCCATAAACATTCGGAAGGCGTTGTTATAATAGACCCGGAGTGCAGTGTAGACCTTCTGAGTATAGCCAGCCCATAGGCCGCACGTGTAGAAATATTCACATAAGGCTTTAAAAAGCGTTAGCTTAACGTATATGCTTAACCTGTTTAAAGTTACGTATCAAATACGTAACTTTAAGCAGGCTTAATCAATATCTTAGCACCTTTTTCGTTCATTTGTCAAATTAAGACTACAAAATAGAAATAAAAAAGCATTTAAAAGAAAAGAAATAATAGAAGTTTTTCAAGTCTCTATGTCCAACCCAGGAGGTCATTGGAACCAAAAAATTACAACTTGTACAGACATTGGGTAAAGAGGTGTCTTGAGATCAATACAACTGAAGTAAATTGCGTCAATTCGTAATATATATTTCATTTTCTGGTTGAGTTAATACTCCAGGGTTCAAGAGCATCGAGCTAATCATTAGTTTCCATAAAAATATGCAATCGATAAATCACCCAAAAATATGCACAAAGTACTTTTCTGCTCTAAAGATTTTTTATGTAAACACACACAAGAAAATATCGACAGATGTTAACAGTAATTTTTGATGTCTCATCTGTGAAATTTTATGACGCCTACTATGGTGCATATGACTAAACGCTGCATGTGGAGTGTTGATCCATCAACGTCATAGATTACTGCACGAGATTTACGCATTATCCTTATTATTACAGGAATTTCTTATCAATGGGTGGTCTTCACGGGACGACTTTCGTCTAACACCAATTTTTATTAATAGGCTATGACTGGCATTTTACGAGGTGAGGTATCAAATTCACACCAACCGGAGGTATTTTAGAGCTCAGATGTCGATTGGTTGTCGATAACCTTATATAAAGGGTCCGCCAAATAACTTTTTTTTTTAAAACAGGGCGCAAAACATCGAGTGTTACTTCGGCTGTGTGGCACGTAGCGCCATCCTGTTGAAACCAAATGTTGCCAATATTCTCCTCTTCAATTTTTGTGAACAAAAGTTCGTTCAACATGGCCGCGCCGCATGGAAGCGCCATTGATGGCGCTTCACGCACACTTTCTGCCACAGCAGCAATATTCTCGGGTGTACTCACTGTTTTTGGCTTTTCACGCTTTGGTTTATCAATGAGGATGCCAGTTTCCTTCACTTTTTTCACAAGATAACAAACATACGGAGCTGACGGTGATTCTCTTCTTCCAAAATCCGTACGCAATTTTCGCACACATTCTGCAACATTACCAAGATTTTCAAATTAATGTCGCAATATTTCCCAGCATTGTTCAAGCGTATCCACAACCATATTCGTTCAGCGGAAGGATAAAACTAATTATCTGTTAAATTAGACATGAGCTTAGTTTTACCATTCACGAAATAAGCACTAGTTAAAAAAAAACTTAAGATGGCTGACCCTATATTATCCAAGTGGATGTTCAAGAGCAGATATGTCCCAGAATGAGCAATACCCAGCCAAAGCTGACAGACCTATGGGACAGTAATTTTTGGTGACGACATGTTCCAGACATCGATCAAGTATGGGAAGAACATGCTTAAGATATACCGTTTTATAAAACGGTTAAATATGCAAAAATATGTAAAGTGGAAAATTTTCCATCTAAGAAGTACCGAATATGATGAATCATAATTGAAATGTTAAGTTATTCATAGCAATAATTCAAATAAAATTTATTCGCATATGATTATAGTTTGGCTACGTTATTATTATTGTTCATTATGACAGAAATAACACAACTAACTGTTGTTAGTGAGGTAATTAAGCCTTTCATCCGCAGGTTATTAGCTTCGGGCTCCGAAACAAAGGTTCAAATGATATCATTCTGGAACCGAATCCATTCGACGGTTCTCTTGTCAACCAATCCGAATGTAAATGAAACTTGGAATTATTAAAGCTAATGATTGTATTGCCCACAATAACAACTACTAGGACAGTTGTTTTCAACCTTTTGGAACTGCGAAGCACTTTTGGTCGAAAATATACAACGCAAAGAATAAAAAATACTCATGTGTGCATTTCATCATAAAATTAACTCTCGGGCATCTTCCCACTGAACGTACGGCGAGTCACCACCAAGAAGGAGCTCACCAAAGCAACCCAAGACACACTATGTTTGGTTACCACACGGCTCAAATCAAGAAGATGTTTCCTACAGTCGGCAACGAAACTGGTGATACCTAAGCATGTGGAGAAGCGCAACTGAGGGGATTATTTGGATTACCCCGAAAGAGGACCTAGCCTCTGGACACGACCAGGGGTGGAATATATGGAGGTCCCTTAACAGACTTCGGACCGGAGTTTGCAAAACGAGGACACAAATGAAAGCCTGGCAGTTTTACATCGGACCGACTGAATGTGACGTGGAGTAGACCCTGTCACACCTTCTGGAATGTGCGCTGTGTCCGAGAAGCTGCACTCAGGAAGACCTGATGATGGTGGGGAGTAACGCCATCGACGTCGCCCACTTATAGGCAGACAGGATCTGACCCTGTTGTTTGCGACACGATTATATCATAATAATTTTGTATCCACTCTAAGTAAAGGAGCTTAAAGTCTTCAAAAACCGCTATTAGAGAACGCTTTCAACCACCATGATCCATATACATATACAAGAGACTATCAAAAGATGATGTTAATGCTCTTGAAATCTGTAGATTCCGTGACGTAACATATGATCAAGCTCTGCATGTGAAGTGTGATCCGCTTACGTTATAGTCTACAGCCCGAAATTCACGCATCAACCGTTTATTACAAGAATTAACTATGAATGGATGTTGTTCACGAGTCGATATCCGTTAAGCACTGATTCAATTAATTAGCTATGAATAGCATATTATTTGTGTAGGATAGAATTGACACTAACCGGGGGTTTTTATAATGCTGATAAATTGATTACAAGTATTTGCTTTAATCTCCGTCAGGGATCGAACCCACAAACTTTGGTTTGGTAAGTAAACGTTTTTACTACTAAATAATACCCAAGTCTGATCTGCCTTCCGTAAAATTAACAATCCCCTTTCAAGACACCTAAAGCCCAAGAGCGTGATAAACGAAAGAAATCGATTTATATAAAATTTTGTTACATATATATTGATTTTTCAATTTATATGTATTCTGATTAGAAAATAAAATTCATATTTTCATATTATTAAGCAAAACAGAGAATTAGATAAACATAATGAACAACTGATGCACTTTAATAATAATGAGAAGCATATTTTATTTATCAGTTAATCAGCGAAATAGAAACGGTAAGTGAACATAAGAATTCGAAAAGCAGACAATGTTTAGATCACTGCACTCGACGTTAACCACTTAACCAAATTTACATTAACTAAGTTAATTTCAAAGTGAGTAAATTTATACTTTAAGATCATACATATATCAAACTAGAGGCTTTCTGAATTATCAACAACTTATGTATCAATTACTACGTACTCGCTTCTAAACGTCGTTTTTGATTATTTTTTCTCTAAAAAACCGTTAATTTTTCAATTGGACACCATGTGTCACAAAATTATGAGAAAAGTTTCTTTACTTTAGAGATTTTATTGATTATGTGACTTATTTTCTTATTCTGATAATATTTCATACAGTTTCTGAACAAGTTATATGGTTTATAAAACGTTTGTAAAACTTTGGGTTCACTGACTTTTGTTTGCGGTACCTTTAATTATGTATTCAGAATTTTAATAGCATACAAATAAGCTACGTTCCATAATATTTATTCAAATAAGCACTCAAAACCGCGACGGATTAAGCTATGCTTCACGCATAACTTAAGTATAGCGAATACTTTAACTACAGCGGTGTCCAACCTTTTTAACTACATTTTCCTTTTGCAAATGTTCAGAAATAAATGACTCTTGAAGGTTTTCATAGGTAATCGGAAGATATCATAGTTTTTCTCCTTTTTCTGTTTTTTCTACAACAGCATCCAGCTGGCGGGTATAGCTCAATGGTCAAAGCGTTTGTTTGACAAGCTGAAGGTCGTGGGTTCGATTAAAAACAGAAAGATTTTTAATCGATATCTGAGCTTCTTAAATACTCCCGGTTGGTATGAATTTGATCCCTCACCCGTTAAATGCCAGTCATAGCCTATTAATTAAAATTGGTGATAGACGAAAGTCGTCCCGTGAAGACCACCCATTCAGAGTAAATTCCTGTAATAATAAGGATGATGCGTGAATGTCGGGCAGTAGTCTATGACGTTGGCGGATCAACACACCACATGCTGCGTTTAACCATATATAACATGGTTAGCGTCATAGAATCCACAGATAAGACTTCAGCATTACTTTCACCATATGTTGGTATTCTCCTGTATATATTTAACGATTCCTAACTGATCATTTCCATTTTCCATTTCTCCATTTCCCAACCTTACCATTTCCTTATCCATTCCCACGTATTTCTCAATAAGCAACGTGTTACCAAAGAAGGCGATTTGAGACTCGCTGTAGTATACTTACTTCGCAGCCTTAGACTGAGATCTATTTGTCAGCTAACCGATGCACCTAGAATCACGGGAAGGCCTTCAGCCACTCTCTAACAAGTAGCTCTTTACGTGCGTCCAGTAACTGGTCCCCATCTGGGTCTCCGAAAACAGGACGGGACAGGGAGAGTTTTCACCAAGCGGGTGTATGTATTTACATAAAAAACCACACCTGTCTAAAATTGTATTCTTAAATATGCAAAAGAAAAATTCATCGCAACAATGTTATTTTTCATCTTATGTAGCGGCGTAGACAAGATGAATAGTAACATCGTTTTGGATATACCTTATGATATACCTCAGAATAATAATACTGCAATGGTAAGCACGACTAGTTTACCTATTCTTGTTTAGCCATACCTGAGACTGATGTTCTACCGTATGAATAATGCAAGGCAAACATTCTCCAGTTTTCTTAGTTCCTCGTTCTGCTTCAGCTTTGCCATACTGTTCCTTACGATCGGAGCTTTCAGAAGAGATCTCGGTACTTTTTGGTCGGTTGAGGTAAATTTTGATTCTAACGGAAGCTCTTATGCACCACTGAATATGGAGGAAAATATTTTACATGACTAACCTGTATTTACTCTTAAGAACAATATTATTTTTAACCCTTTCGCATCGATTGTCGCCATATGCCGTCATAAGATTCCCCGACCATTGACATCGATTGACGTGATATGTCGTTTTGCTACATTCTTAGAATAGTTTTTTATGTATCATCTGATAGCTTGCGATGAAACTTGATGAAGTTTCATCGCAAGTCAGTCTGGGCATAGCAATGGCGCGATTCGCCGAGCGGTATGAATACCTGGGCATAGTTGGTTTCCAAGGTCCGCGGTTCGCATCCCGCTTCTGCCGTTATTTTTGTGCTTGGATTGACGCGTTGAAAAAAGAATTTTATGTTTAGTATATGTATATTTAAGTAATAATCTTACATAATTGTTACATGAATTACACTAAGCACTTGCATTACTTGATGGAAGACTGTGGTTTCGCAATTCCTTAATTCCCGAAACAGATGAAGTTTTTGTAATGCTCAGTGTGATCCATTAAATGTTAAAGGTATGCAGTTCTCATATATTTAATTAGTTTTTTTTATTAAATGTTTCATTCTGTATTAAAAAATCGATACCTTATATTTATCGTATAATTCCAATAGATCGGTCACAAGGTCAATTATTCTTTTTTGTCTTTCATTTGAAGATAAGTTTTACAAAAATTATTCGTTCTTAATAATAAATTAACACGAATTTACTATGTTTCCATTTTTCTATTAATTTTTTTAAAGTTAATGCTAGAGCGCGTTCTATCAAATAATCAATGAGTGACGTTTTGTTCAAATATAATTTAACCGGCCGCATATCAGGTTTTACATGAAACGCAAGACTTCCGGGGCGTTTTTAAATTTTAATATTTTTCCATAATCCTTCAATAACCGTAAATATGTCAGCTGCAAGTCATGCTCCGCAGAGTGCAAGAGTTTCAGGAAAATTGTTTTCACGTGGTTTCAGGATTACATGTAAAAATAATTTTAATAAAATACTCCAGCAGCAGTCTTGCATTAGATGTCAATCGTATGCAGCTGCATATAGAGCAACTTTAAATCTAATTATGTAAATTGATTATTCGTGTATAATATTCAATATAACCATATTGAAGAGTGCATGTGATAGACTTTCGCAATAGCTGAGATTCGATACGTTGATAACTTGCCATAATCGAAAATCTCCACTACAGATTTGCAATTCAATCATTTATATGTTGTAATATAACTCAGTAGTTTCCAAAGTGTGATTCACGATTCTCTGGGAAGTTGAAGAGTCATCGTTAAGTCACCGCGTGATATTAAATTGAATAATTAATAAAAAAAAATCTAACTACAGTATTCAAGCAGATTCAGCTCATTATTTTATCAATAAGATGATAAAACACATATAATTTATTTAATGTAAAAAAAATCTAAAAATGAATTTTAGAGACATACGAAGTATTATTGAATTGTTGCACTATTGTTTTCTTTATTTCTGGGTTTAATTTCGTCGCACTCTGTTCACTCTTGTTTTCAGGCTTTTCAGGCGCTTTTCATTACCAAACTCCTCGCTTAGCGTGACGATATATCACAGAGATAAAACAAATTATAAATACAAGTTTACAAGGAACATGATTTCTCAGCGTCGGGCCGCTCACAATGGAATCTCTGCGAAAACTTATGATCTCGGAGCGTTTAGTTCAAAATAACAATAAGTCTCACGCGGAACGGTTAACGCTTTATAACAACTAATGCGACAGACGGAGAACGATGACATACAGCATGAGATAATAAATTGAATTGGCCTTAAGATAACGCGAACAAGAGAAGAAGTTTAAGCCATTTGCTTAAGTATTAATTGCATTCCCTTTTGACACGTTCCCTCCTTACATTGGTTTACACACGAGATTCTTACATTAATCACAGTCTTACAGTCTTATTATATTAAATTAATAAATAATAGCGAAAAAAATGATCCTCGGATCATGGTTATCATTCACCATACGTCTTTTCTATAGTATTTTTTGACAGGAGTGACTTAGAGGTAAAACGTTTTCTTAATTTACCAAAAGCCGTGAGCTCAATCCCCGATGAAGTTTTCTTTCTTCTAGTTAATTTCTAAGTTCTCTAAATATATATAATCGTGTCGGAAACAACAGGGTCAGATCCTGTCTGCCCAGAAGTGGGCGACGTCGATGGCGTTACTTCTGGTCATCATCAGGTGATGTTGTTTCCGTAGTAGAAGGATTGTTCTCTAAATACTTAGGGGTGTTGATGAAAATTTGAAAAACTGGAGGTGAATTATAATAAAAAAGCATACGGTCTACAAAATTAAAATGACTTATCTCAGACTGGTTTAGGGATAGTATTAAATGTTGTGGTGGAAACAATAGCTTTTATACAAGGATTTCTCAATATCTCAATATCTCAACTCAAAATCAGCTCGTTTCCGTCCACTGTTGAATAAAAGCTTCACGCATAAATCTTCATACTTTTCGATTGTCAATATCAAGGCTATCTGCAACTATTCTTCTAACGTCATTAGTAACAGCATCTTGCAGGGGGTCGGCCAACGCTTCTTTGGTTAGCTATTGGACGCCTCTCCATCACTTCTCTTCTCCATCAACCAACGTCTTTTCGACAGATGTGTTTGTTATGATATTCAGTGTGTCAACTCGTTAGGTTGCCTTTTCTACTAGAGTTCTTCTTTGAATATCCTCGCATCCTTAAAAGACACTCCAAGGATGGACTTCTCCATGGCAGAAAAGTTTATAATTTTTTCTTCCTCATATCCGTTGCCGTTTCTTTGATCTTTCATCTGTCACTGTCAATTCCTTATTTTAAGATATATCTAGATCTAAAGGTAAATTTTGGCTCATTTATATTTCCCAACTATTTTTAGAGCAGAAGCCAGAGTGCTTGAAGAGAATATTTTTGGGTAATTCGTAAATTCGTTCTTTAAGCAAATTGGCTGGTAAGCCCAACTCTCCTGAAGTCTTGACATTTTTTTCCTTAAAAGTGGCTTCCATCAAAGAAAGAACCTTTGAATTTGAAAAAAAAAATTGTTCTTTCCGAGGATTATTTTTTATGATTTGCACATCAATGAAAATCGGTTAATTGTAGTTCTTCAGGCCTTAATAATTTGATTATAAACATCAAATTAACACAAATAATGACAAATGGTAAGCATGTGATCCATGTATATTTTTGATCTTCTTCGTAGTATCAATCCGGTGGATTGGTTTGCAGCAACAGAATCTTACATCTCGATCTCCATTCCTCTCGGCCCTCCGCAACCCTTTTCAGCTCAGCATAAGCGCTACAGTTCATGTCCTCGAATACTTGCTGCAAATACTCCCGTCTAGGGAGCCGTATATTTTTGGTATCAGCTTGATATAGCTATTTTAGAGTTATGCCGAAAAGCCTCGACAAACGATCTTTTGTCACCTATTTTTGTTTGCTCCTCTTACATGCAGATCTAATAATGTTAGTATTAAGTATATAAAGTTACACGGCGTTTGCAAACGCCATTTTATTTGTTATGACAGTTGCTCCGTTTCGTGTTGATGTAACTGTTATCTTAAATTTGCTTTTATCCCATGATTTTTGTGGCGGCGCTGCATGTCACATTGTTCTGGGAGTCGTCAGTTAACTCTCGTATGGCCGGCAAAACGCCATACTGGTCGGACGAGGATATAAGTCTTTATTAAAAATAAATGCGAATTGTGCTTCAAAAACAAGTTCTTTGTGTACTCTTGTTCTACTCCTGCATCCTTCCTTAACACGGCCACGTGACGAACCCGCATTTTGTTGTCTTTTTTAAAGACGGGGGATGTCATTATTTTTGGTGTTTGAATGACCTTCATAAAAACATGTACACAGTGTCTGGTCATCTTTGTTATTGAAGCCTTTTTACGTTTTAAGACTTAAATAAATAATTTCAACATAAACTTCAAATTTTCGCAACGGTAGTACAAATATCAAAAAAAAATATTCGCTGCAGTTTTTGAAGTTCAACCCAAAAGCCATACATTTCATTTATCTTCACATTAATTTCATAACATCAACCGATTTGTTGGAAATATTTTCCAAGCTTGCTTACTAATAAAATTGTATGTTAATTTATTACTTCTTTGACAGGCACGCTTACAACGGGGAAACAATTAACAAACCACGGCAAAGTCTTCATAAATAACCAAAATTGCCATCAACGAATTTATTTTTAAAGCGTGGCAGTTGATATCAATTTCAGGCAATCTGAAAATTCTACAGTCTGAAATAAAAACACTATAATTAAAAAATAATTATTTATTGTGAACGATTTGTGAGGTTTTTACCGTATCATGAAAGAATATATAGACATGCGTATATACCTGTAACGTGTTTAAAATACTTGTGTTGCAAATGCCTAATTTGTGCTTAATGCATCGAATACCATATTTTTTTTCAGTGAATAAATTATATATTTATAATTTCGTTCTTGACATTCATGTATGTATGTATTAATGATAAAGGATGTTATTTACTAAATGTTTTTTCTCTTCAATGGATATACTCGTATTATGAATATGAGCTTCATTGTTATTTATTTGTAGGGTGCGGTCATGTTTTATTGAAATATTGGTATTTTCAGGTTTTCTATATCAGAATATAACTAGAAATTTTTGTATTTTTAAGGTTAGCTTGTATATTTTTTGGATATATGAGCATTTCTATTGTAAATTTATTAAATATGCCTGTGGTTATAGCTCAATGGTCAAAGCGTTTGCTTTGCAAACTAAAGGTCGTGGGTTCAAACCCCGATGGAGATTAAAAAAAAAGAATACAAAGAATATTTTTTAGTAAATAAATAATATATAAAATTTCGGTCAGTTTTTCAAGATTCAATTAATCATGTATAAAGGTTCATTTTTTACCTGCTCTATAATAAACATATTTTGAATATGAGTTTTCATGGTAAGCTATTTGTATGTTGCAATTATGTTTTCCTGAAATGTTTGTATTTTTAGGATTTCCATATAAAAATTAGATATCCTTCTCTCTAAGTTGAGTATCTAATTACTGGATGACAGGATGCAGGAGCAAATTAATAACACAAAGAACTTGTTTTTGGTTCACAATTCTCATTTATTTTGAATAAATACTTGATTTCTACGCCCGATCGGGATGACATTTCGCCGGCTGGACGCGAGTGAATTGACAACTGCCGGACACTATGACGTGCCGCGCTGCCAATAATCGCGGCAAAAAAGCAAATTTAAGATGACAGTTGCAGCAAATTAAAGATGACAGTGACACCAACATCACATGAGCCAACTGTCATAACAAATAAAATGGCGTATGGAAACACCGTGTATTATTATATAACTAAAACTAAAATTATAAGGTATGAATGTCAGGCAAGCGAACATAAATAAGAGAAAAAATATCGTTTTTCGAGCCTTTACGGCATCAGCCTAAAGGAGCTTTATCAAGCTGATATCAATGACAACTTTGAGATGGGATTACTAAACTTTGAATTTGTATCGTGGAAATATATTTAATATTCTCTTAAAATCTTTTACTTTTATCATATATATTCGTAAACATTACATTTTTTACTAAACTAGCATAAGATTATTCGCACAACTATTTATATTTAATGTTATAAATTAAGAATATGTTAAGAAAAATCCTCTTTCAAATCTGCGTACAAGATAAAGTTACTGATCTATATTTCAACACAAGAGACCTGTTACGGCATCCGTTATGCTAAAGGTGGCCTCGCCGTTATGTGCTTCGTTAACGGAACGAATCCGTTACAGATGGATTGGCTGAGCTTTGCCACAGTGCGGTTTTCGTACAGCGGATGCTTTCAAGCCAGTATTTGTCACTTGATGGGGAAACGCGTTATTTTGACATTGCCAAATTGAAATTTGCGACTGTTGTTAGAGCCAAGCAATCAGCTAACTTCAAGGTAATCTATATCAATTCAATTGTAATTGAGATAAGGAATCTCAAGAGATTCATTCTATCCCTGTTAACGATTATTTGAAGTTTGAAACTGAAATTATTAATATCTCCGTTAATAAAAGAAACGACTTCACGTCACCGGAATAGTTATCAAAATGCGTGGTAGAGGGATGAGGAGCAGATGAGCAACACAAAAACTTTTTTTGTGTTGCTAATCATTTCAAAAATCACACTTTCAGAAAATCGTCGCTGGGGCTTTTATACGAGAAAAAATAAAAGTGCGTCATACATCTTAGTCTCGCTTTGACTTTTGTTATTATGTGATGTCGTGAGCGGCATACTCGTACATAAAGAATGAAAAACGTTTTGCAATCCTTTTCTCGAACCCCACGCTTTCATTGGCTGCCTTCTCTTGTATTTTATTGTTTTATCGTATTTTTTGCATGCCAAGTCACAAAGATGTTGCTTAAATCATAAATTATTTTTTCCATGCTTTTATTAACCTATTGACACACGAACCCGGCGAATCACCGGTCTGTCTTTGCGTTATCATTTTATGCATAAAAAATCATTGACAACAACATTGTTCATGTTAATATCGTTGATAAAATAATAAAGAATTATATTTTGATGGAAAAATATAATTACTAAAGGTTTTTACGTATTATTTTTAACTTGTATTTTGACAACCAACAATATTTCCAAAATGGCCGCTAGCAATTGTAAGCAATCTCGTCGCGCTCGTAATATTTTATATACTACAAAACTAGGAATCCTATTCTAAATGTCAAGACAGTCATCGATTATAATCGTGGGATTGGTCGAGTCGACAGAAATGACCAGTGCTTGGCTTCCTTTCCACTAATGTGGAGGTATTCCAAGGGATACAATTTTTTTATTTCGCCCGCATGGCCTTATATAAGACCTATGCATTACGTAAAACTATGTCTAGTAATTAAACGCTGACATATAGCAACTATAGGATAGGTATTGCGGAGAGAATATTAGAAAATATTACGCTACCACCATATAAGAGGCGAGGAAGGGCATCTGGAGGAGTACGCCCTTTTAGATTACAGACTGTATAATAGGTACATTTCCCTTGACAAAGTCCTTCAAATCCTGTCAAACAAAACCCGCCCAGGCTTTGTAAAATGTGCTCATTACTTAAAAAGAAAAGTGAATCACGATGGAAATGTGAGAAATGTTTGGTGGCTCTCCACATGAGAGAATGTTTTAAGAAATATCATACCCTTCCAAAACTGCCCGGAGACGAAGATTAAATAAATATCTTAGTAACAAAAAAATACATGGCCAAAAGATTGATATGATAAGGTTTGCTGACGACATTGCTCTGATTGCTGAAACTGAAGATGAACTCACTGAAGCGCTGACATCCATGGAAAACATATTTAATTCCAACTACAATATGAAGATAAACAGCACAAAAACCAAAGTCATGAGAGTAAGCCGCTATGAGCAGCAGAAAATTAACATATCAATGCTAGGAGTACCCCTAAAATATGCAAAACAATTTGTATACCTTGGAAGTACGATCACCTGGGATGGCAGAACAAAAAGAGAAGTCAACAGTCGAATACATCAAGCAAGGCTAGCTTTCAATAAAAAAGCCAAAATTCTTGAGTCAAAGAATATTACTTTAGGGCTCCGCAAGCAACTTGCCAAAACACTTGTTTGGAGCATCTTAATGTACGGCTGTGAGACATGGTGCTTATCTGAAAGTGATAAAAAAAGACTAGAGGCCTTTGAGATGTGGTCGTACAGAAGAATTCTCGGAATTTCCTGGAGCGACCACGTCACGAACAATGAGGTTCTCAGGATAATCAAGGAAGATAGGCACCTTATAAGAACCATCTCAGAGAGGCGAGCCCGATGGATTGGTCACGTCATGCGACACGATGGTCTTCTTCACGATATTGTGGAGGGGATGGTTGAGGGTAGAAACTGTAGAGGGCGCCCTAGACGGGAGTATTTACAGCAAGTATTCGAGGACATGAATTGTAGCGCTTATGCTGAGCTGAAAAGGGTTGCGGAGGACCGAGAGGAATGGAGATCGAGATGCAAGATTCTGTTGCTGCAAACCAATCCACCGGATTGATACTACGAAGAAGAAGAAGTAACAAAAAAAATACAAAGTTCTATGTTGTCCCATTTTAATTTTATGTAAGTTTTGTGTTAAGGTTTCTTTGAAATAGAAGTTGTAACAATTATATATTGGTGAAATGGGTTAAGATACACATAATATGATAACGATTCTGGTGATATACTCATGTTTGTATTAAAATAAAAAAACCACTATTTTATCTAAAAAAAATGGTCATTACATGTTTCTATCTCCATAAAAAACTTTAATGCCCTTCGGTACTTCATTTAGAAGTAAGCTTCACAAAAATCCCATTTCTTTCAATGGATTTCGTTTTCACGGGCTCCAATGGCTTTCCTATTTTTAGGAAACGCGTAGCAAATTTTTATCTCTTTCAGGCGTAAAAAAGTATCAAAGCCTCGGATGTGAAAAGCAATTACAAAGCGGATTACATTTAAATACATTTTTTGATATCTCATTACTGTACTCTTTGTTTCTACATTTTATTCGAACTTTTGTAAAATAACGATAAAGGTCGTTTGTTTTGTTTATAATGGATCGTGTTTGATATGAAGGGTTTTGATTAAACAAAATATTGCTACCACGTTCATAATAAAAATTATAATAAACGTTAAAACCTTGTGAGAAATATATTTTTATATTTTAAATATTCAATCAATCTTCATTTATTCACAAGCATTATTCAAATAAAAATAAGAATAATTATAATGCTTGTGAATAAATAAAATTTGTTCGAATTTTAATAATAAAAAAATACATTAATTCAATTTACAGCAATGCAACATCTGTCATAATAAGAAAGTAGCAATGGTATCGACATTAGCATGATACAATCTTTCGTCTCTTATTTCTTTTCGCTTGTCGTACATGTATGTGTCGCCATTTTGGCTTTTTGGACAAGTCTAGTCACAGATATGACGTTAGTTATATAGATCGCCACTTGCAGCGGTGGTGTGACAAACCACGGCGTTGCACGGCAGTCGTGTGCCGACCGCGAAAAAGGTCGGATAGTGGCCCGGCCTGAATTCTGTGGTGCGGGCCTGAAGTTTGTAAACTTATTGAAATATATATGTCAATGTGCTTCAGAAAAAGTCTTTGTGTTGTTAATCTGCTCTTGCATCCTTCCTGCACGCGGCCACGTGACGAACCTGTGACTTGTAATCTTTTTAAAGATGGAGGATATAAGTCATTTATACAAAAAAACAATAAATGTAAAGCGTAATTAGAGCAAGTACATAAAATAACCAACGACATGATTGATTCCTCAATATTATAAAACAATATTAAAAGATCTGCTGTAACTAGGTAACTCAATTTACGATGAAATAAAAAATCTATCTGTTTTCAAATCCCACCATAACTCTTTCCAGTCTAGCACCTTATTCTGAAGATATATTTTTTACTCTAGCATTAAATTCAAATCGTCTTCTATAATATGCTTAGAATGATTTATCAGATATTTCATTCTTCGCCTACCAAGTTTTAATATTTTTAAAGACTTTAAAATGTATAAAATAAGTTTAATAAGTGCTATGTTATGTGAGCCTTGTTCTCCATCTTTAATAGAAAATATTTTTAAAAATATAAGCCGTTAAAAAAGGCCTGTATTTCTCTGTTCAGACTCTAATTCAAGGTTTTGGCAATATGTTAAATCAATTGACAGTTAATAAAATAAATCGGCAGTAAACTAAATAAAGTGGCTGTAAGAACTCTGTCACTGTAAATGTGGTCAGTTAAAAAATTAAAATGCCAGTAGTAAAAACAATGTTGGGAAAAGTAAATGTCAAATGAATGAATAAATAAACCATTAAATGAAACCTTAACTAATCTATTTTTAATTACAAATAATGAATTATTTCTTGCCAATTTTTGTAATACTTAAGATAAAAATTGACAACTTCAGTATTCGGCTCAAACCACGGACAATGAACAATCTACCTCCGTTGACCTGAGTCCTTTGACGTACCATTTCTACTGTCACAATATGAAAATAGCGATGCAACGCCTATTTTTGGATTACTAACATTTTTATTTATGCGTGTACTAAGAGCTAATACAAATAAGTAATATGAAAGATCATATACCAAGGCTTTTCGGCACCAGCTTGTTAGGGCTATATCGAGCTGATATCATTATCTTATGTCTGTGTCCCAAGTGATTTTATCGTTTTAGTGTGACCTTTAAGCATAACGACGATATGAAACATTTAATTTTCAAGCATCGATAGCACGTACTAAGACGTGGTTTCAGGGAATCAATAAAATATGTACCTCGGCTCATCGTATCAATGGAATTCAAAACGTATCAACGTTTCACACCCTCATCACGGTATACGTGTCGGTTTGAGGGCTCTCGAATGTACGTTGCGTTACCGTTACGTAAACGCTAACGTTAACGTCTAAGCGGGGATTACGCACATAACATGGAGCTCCCTAATGAATCATGTCCCAGCTATGAATGTACGTGGGATAGATTAACGTTATTATTTAAAACTATTATTCTGGAACAATCAAACCAGCTACTACATCAACGATTTCATGTGTATACTTATGTAGGAAACCTGTGTTTTTTATAGAACTGAAAATAATCTAAAATGTAAATTTCAGGCGGGAATTCTTTAAATGCTGCATATATTGTCTTATCTTTTTTACGGCTGTTAACCTTGCACCAAACAATGCAGCCGTTTAATAAGTCTAAGAGCGTATGGCCGCGTAGAATGCTGAAGGTATGATGGTTTGTGTACAATGACGAGGTGAGACAACGGACAAGGCAGCGTTCCATAATACAATAATTCAAGAGGCAAAGGTCCGCCTGATTGGGACATGGGAGAGCATTAATAACAGCTGATTTTTCTCTAAGTCTTGATGTATACATATAATGTAATCGGTGGAGCAGCGGAAGGCAGAGCTGACATGAGATGAGGTGAAGAATATAGAGGATTAATTAGAAGCGTACACTGTGATGATGACTTAAAGGCAAATTACTTACCATTTTCAAGGTAAGGGGTGCGACCCCAGATGATAATTATAAAAAATTATTTTTTATGAACACGATATGGATGAAAATATAAACTAAAGATATTATTTTATTTTTTATTTTGCATTTTAGTTTCATGAAGTATTTCAAAACGTGCATCTACTTTGATAGAAAACTCTGAATAAAAAATAATCATCATCATCTGTGTCCGTGTTCTGTTGAATGTAGGTCTTCAGCATGCGTTTTCATCGCCCTCTTTCAATCCTCCACCTTTCACTTTCAGTCTCCTTCTGTTTTTTTCCTGAGGTCAAAATCTATCTTGAAGAGGGTCAACATTAAAAAATAAAAATAAAGGTCAATAAGTCGGGGGACGATATAGGTGACAGTCCTTTTCCCGTAAAAGTTGTTTGATGAAGTTACGCTTATAATAAAAAAGTTTTTTATTAAAACACAAGTTTGATTTTCTAGTATTGGATATTTTCTAGTTTTGAAAATATTTGATTGCCAGAAGTTTTCTTTTAGTATTTTTTATTAAAATTTAATAAGCCCAGGTAAATTTTGTATTGGTTGAGATACTACGTTAAATGTATTTTAAATTATCACGTTTCTGTTTATTTTTGGGTTAAGCGGAAACTATACGAATTTAATTGTTTATTGCGCGATCATCTAGAATTTACTTTATTGCTTAGAGCTTTGAGTCAAAGCTCGTTAATGATTATGTCGACATTGCGTTTCCTAACGGTTCAGTGTATTTTAACAGAGCAATAACATTTACGTGTTTGTTTTACTGTTAAATGAAGTGCATTGTTTCAAATTTAATGCCATCAATGTAATTAAAATTAAATAAATAAATCCTGGAATATATCACTATTGATAGATACTTGCAAATGTGGAAAATTTATGACAAAGTTTGTAACTAGAGTATAATATTGTCTTTCGTATGTTATTAGAAGCATTTTCTAATTATATTTTGTAATTAATATATGTTTATATGTTTTTTTATTATTCCGCATATTCAATGCAAAAGTATATATTTGCTTCAGATTTTATGCCATAGATTTCTGTCAGGCACAACGACCCTTGATTTGTCTCAAAAAAGCTCTACAGCTTATATTTGATGAATACAAAATAGTTAGTTTTTAAAAATAAAGTTTTCACAATCTCGAGTGTACACGATTAACTTTACTATATATCTTAGAATAAATATAGAAATAATCGTTAAATTTAAATGATTTGTAGTCTAGTATGACCAAATAGTCTTTGTTGATATAACAATGACATCTCCTTTTTTTAATAAATTATTTCTGGATTTTAAAAATGGTCAAAAAATTTATAAAAAATTAAATTATTAAAATGAATTTATATGTCAATTAAACAAAGTCAGATAAATTTGTCAAATAATTGTTTGACTACAGGTATTTGAACTCTCCAAAAAACCATTATCAAAATCATCAAAATCAACACTGATTATAAGGTTTATGATAAAAAATCTTAAATTTACCAATCTTATAAATTTTTAATGTTAGAAATCTTCTTTACACATTGAAGACATGTATAGTAAACTCAAAATAATTTCTCAATAAATCTCACACATTTGCTAATCAAATAAATTTAAGTAAACTAATTACGAGTATATTAAAAAATCCTTATTCAAAAATTTGATGTCTTGTTTTTGGCGTCATTGACGAAATCTAATATTTATGTGTTGAAAAAACCAAGAAAATAAAATTATTTGTATCGTGGTCACAGAACGCTTAAAAAGTGTACCCTCCAATATGAAAAGTTCTTTATTTTTACGTTTTTTGAAAGCTAGCTCCGAGTTGAGCTTTCGCGGTGAGCTACGGGCAGGTATTTTGCCTTACACAAAAGCTCAGTGCAAAAATCATCGCAAGCCAAGTTTGCTCGACACCCCTGTTGCTTCTGAGCAAACACCTTACACAAGGCTGTCTATTCAAGGGAATGAAACGTTTGATTTTTACGTCTCCGTTCCGTGAATGACGTGAAAATACGCTATTGAAAAATACACGTGAAGAACGACGCGAATAGGATGCGAGTTTCTTTGATGCATTTACCATTATTGGTAGAGTTTCTTTTCATACAAAATAAGTTATTTTTATTCCACGCCTTCGTACATTCAAAGCATTCTAAGATGTTTATTTTAAATTAAACTATTTACTTGCATAGACCACACCCACAACCCCTTACTTTTAAGCTTTACCTATTTTCGTTGCTTATCTGTAGCGAAATAGTTTATTTATTAGTAAATATTCATTTGTTTACATACACTCCACCCATAATCCCCACTACTACACTCTAGTCAACCGACCTCTAGTAAACTCTTTTTTAAAAGTAAATATTCATTAATACGTCAGTACGTTTGTACACTAATAAAGCTTTCGTTTGAAGAATTCATTTAAGCGCTTTAGTATTGAAAACAAATATCTTAGAAGTAGTTGATATTGCACTTTTTGCATATCCGGAAATATATACAACTTCTAGTTTACTTGGAATTAAATGAAAGAAATTATTTTTAATAAATTTATACAAGCATTCAAATATACATCAAATAACATATTTTATGACATTTCTTAACGTATTATTAGAAATGGCAGCCATGTGTTATAATGCAAATTTTCAACTCTTTTTTTATTAAAGGTTTTTTTTATTTTTATGTAAATACATACAGGAGAATGGTGACAGACGGTGATAGTGATTCTGAAGTCTCATCTGTGGAATTCTATGACGCTTACCATGGTGCATATGTGTGTTGGAGTGCTGATCCGCCAACGTCATTTTTTCGTCTGCCACTAATTTTAATTAATAGGCTACGTTGAGGGATCAAATTCACATCAAACGGGGGATTATTATTTTAGAGCTCAGAAATCTTTTACAAATCTTTTTTTTTTGTAATCTCCGTTGGGGATAAAACCTACGACCCTTGGCTTGCAAAGCAAACGCTTTCACACATTGAGCTATACCCGCTGGCAGATGGAATCAATAGTAATGTTGTGCCGTGTAGACTATCTTTTTGTCCAATTTTGATGAGAAAAATATTATTCATTATGATATATGATGTTAACTTGTATGTGTCATCAATTTCTTATAAATATTGGTCATCATCAGATGATCTATTTATATGAGAATAGTGAAAAATGTGATGTGGTCATACAGAAGAATTCTCGGAATTTCCTGGAGAGACCACGTCACGAACAATGAGGTTCTCAACATAATCAAAGAAGAAAGGCACCTAGTAAGAACCATCTCAGAGAGGCGAGTCCGATGAATAGGTCACATCATGCGCCACGGTGGTCTTCTTCATGACATTGTAGAAACTGTAGAAGGCACCCTAGATGGGAGTATTTGCAGCAAGTGTTCGAAGACGTGAGCTGTAGCTCTTATACTGAGCTAAAGAGGGTTGAAAAAGATCGAGTAAAGTAGAGATCGAGATACAAGATTTTGTTTCTGCAAACCAATCCACCGGATTGATACTACGAAAAAGAAATGAAAAATATTGTAAAATATTGTAAAATATTAAAAAAATATATTAAAATGTATTAAAAACTGCAATAGATCAAGTTTTTTTGGGTTTTATAATATTTTGTTTATACATGTGTTTTCCTACATGCTCTGTCCAATTTTTTATTAAAAAAAAATATTCCGTTAATAAATACAATACATATTTTTTATAGTAAATCAACACACGCGATTAATCGAGCAAAATAAAATTTCAACTCTAAACACTGTTAATTAGTACAAATTAATCTCATATATCGTAGACCTGGAGTTCTCCGTGATACAAGATCCCATCACTCCCGATGCAGAGCACTCGCTGATGCTGCAGCGTTCCTGGCTCGTGTTACCCCACTTCTTACTAGAGTAGTCCTCCTTTTAGTTTGCTCCTCTCAGAGGAATTCAGTACTCCGCTCCAGCAGAAGTGCCGACGTGCAAAATACCGGGAATTTCTGAAAGAAGACTTCACACCGTGCTATCAATCTCGCTTCACTAAGAGAACGAATCGATATTTTATGTTAGTTTTTCTTTTCAATATATATATATTGTATTTTAAAATTTGATAATCATTTTTTTAAAAAAATTTTTTTTTGTTTAAATTCTTATCTCTTTAATAAGGTCTCTCTCTATAGCACTGGTGAGACAAGGGCTGAGGCTTTCACATTTTAATAATTCTTAAGGAAAGTATCTTTCATAGGTTGGTTGTCTTAAGAGATGTCTCTTTATCCAGGTTGTAATATGGCAACCATAAGCAAAGGAATGTCTCTGCCTATGAATGTTTGTCTCAAAAGCATGGGGACGTAGCAAAAATTACTTACTATTTTCGTTGGTATGTTCGGTGTCATAATTTAACTTTCATTTATTTTTAACCCATGAATGCGATTCTTATCTCTTTCACGGATTCTTTCTCTTAAGCACTTCTGTGAAGTGACTACTATTGTTCGAATATGACTATCACTGGATTTATCATTAGCTAACTGATCATAATCTGAAAGCCCATCTGCAAGGATAATTAATAAAAATAATATTAATATTAATGAATTTCTCAGCTCTTAAAACACGCCCGGTTGGTGTGAATTTGATACCTCACCCGTAACATGCCAATCATAGCCTGTTAATCAAAATTCATCCCGTAAGCACTACCAATTCATAGTGTATTCGTGTAATATTCGGACTATCTGTGAATGTTGGGCTGCAGTCAATAACGTTGGCGGGTCAACACTCCACATTCAGTGCTTAGCTATATGTAGAGCGGCAAGCGTCATAGACTCCTCTGATGATTTTTGCATTTCTATCACCATGTGTCAGTACTTACATTTTTTATGTAAGCAAATACATGAGAATACTGACAGATGGTGATTGTGATGCTGAAGTCTCATCTGTGGAATTCTATGACGCTTACCACGGTGCACATGGCGAATGTCATAGACTACAGACCGAGATTCATGCATCATCCTTATTATTAAAGCAATTTATTTACTATGAATGGGTGGTTTTCACGACTTTCGTTTACCTCCAATTTTGATTAATAGGCTATGACTAGTATCTTACGGGTGAGGGATCAAATTCACGGGGTATTTTAGAGCTCAGAAATCGATAAAAAATCTTTTGTCGGGGATCGAGCCCACGACCTTTGGCTTGTAAAGTAAGCGCTTTGACAATTGAGCTTTACCCGCCGGCAATTTGTATTTGTTTACATTAAAAAAACTGTTTTCTGGTGTGATTCTGGTGTTTGGCGGGAAAAAGCAAGTCTATGCCAGACTGTTGTACTATGCCGATATATCAGCATAGCACAGGTTTAATATTAATATAATCGGCCGGATTGAATCAGTCCAACATCGCTTCTTGTCAAGAGTTGCATGACTGATCGGCCTTGGGAGAGGTAGCTACTACTATGAAGACAAAGAGAGGCAACTTAATGTATCTACATTGGAGAGACGTAGAAGAGTGACTGAATTGCTGTTTATATTTAAAATTATGAACTCCACAATCGATGACTCAACATTATTGTAGGTAATTACGTTTAATGCTCCCTCCCGATTCACTGGAAGCAGTAACCTGCTACATGTAAGGACATCCAAAACCAACTATGGTTTCTATTCTCCTATGTTAAGAATATGTAGACTTCTCTAGGGACTAGGACATTTTCGGGGTGGACCTTCCGGCATTTCGAAGATCCCTCTACTAATGTGCGAGATCTGTTTATTTACTCATGTTCATGTTTTGTCAAAATGCATTATCTTAGCTAAAATATTTGTTCTGTTTTACCATTTAATTTATTGTATTTTCTACTTTAAAACCGTATGTATTGGCCTAGGCCATTAATAAAATGCATATTTACTAAAGTGCATGTATTGATTATTTTGCAACAAAATATAATGAGCAAAACTGCCGATCTGCAAAATAATACTGCACCACAAAACACTATTTTACGCTCGTCATATCTAATAATTTATGGCTCATTTCGCGGCGGGTTCATCATCTATGAGTGTTTTGCGCCTAGCGCTCTTCATCCCCTCGCTTTTACCGGTCCAATGATGAGCCGGATGCTGGTTTTACGCCGTCGTAAAGAAACGTAGTCTTCAGCAGTAAAAATCGGCGCTATTAACGACTTTGTAAAACTATACGCGGCCGTTTATCTCGATTTACGAACTGATAAAAAATCGAAAGGGAATTGCCGGCGGAAGCGTAAGGATCTTCTTTTTCCGCCCGTCCTCGGAGGCTGTATATCAAGAAGTCTTATAAGGTGGAAAGGGGAAACCTTTTAAGGTGACTGTATTGTAACTGGTTTTTCAGTTTGTCTTGAAAAAGTATCCCGAAAGCGTTCTTCTGTATTTTCTTATAGCACGTTATCTTAAAATTTAAGTTTATAAAAATATATATTTGAATTTGAAGGGTTGAGTCACTACTTAACACCGTTTGGTTCAAAGCAGCAGCTCAAAGTAATGTTTTCTCTTGTCCACAGCAAGCGGAAAAAAGATTCATACATTTGTACCGGCTCTAATCCATTAATAGTTTTTATTAAGGTTATCTTATATTATATTTAATTGACATCAGCATGATGTAGCCCTTGCTGACTGGTACCGAAAACCTCGATGTACAATCATTCTTCTCTTATATCTGTTCGCTTGTCATACATTTATGTGTTCGCTATTTATGGGAATAGTCATATAGACCGCCGCTAGTTGCGCTAGGCGACAGCCATCACGAGCGCGGCAGTTGTGCCCCGCCCGTCGGCGAGAGAATATTGTATAGTGGCTCGGCCGAACGCCAGGTCGAGCCATAAATTTGTACAGTTTTATCGTAAATATATGTCAATGTGCTTCTGAAGAAGTCTGTGTTATCAATATGCTCCTAATCCTGCCATAACGCGTCGGAATAACACCTTTTGAGAGAGAGAAAGATGTTTATATGTATTCAGGATGAAATTCCTATGTACTTATTACTTGGAAAATGGTATGTATATAATCGTGTCGGAAACAACAGGGTTAGATCCTGTCTGCCCAGAAGTGGGCGACGTCGATGGCGTTACTTCTGGCCATCATCAGGTCTTCCTAGGTGCAGCTATTTGGGCACAGCGCACACTCCAGAAAGTGTGAGAGGGTCTGCTCCACGCCGCAGTCACATTCAGTCGGTCCACTGTAAAACTGCCAGGCCCGCATTTGTGTCCTCGTCTTGCATACTCCGGTCCGAAGTCTGTTAAGGGACCTCCATATATTCCACCCTTGGTCATGTCCAGGGGCTAGGTCCTCTTTCGGGGCAATCCAAGTATTCCCCTCAAAATGGTATGAGTAATGGCAACTGATAGAACTGATTGACAGCAATTGAACGGTGACCATTTAGTTCATATTTGGATAGAGACAAAAAATTATAAATCCTCTTCATTGATTGCAGGAACGTGTGCTAATCGCTTTCAAATAGTGACTCAATCCAACCAATGATACGCGGTGAGCTACATATCCAATATTGCTTTACGTTATTGATATTGCGAGAATAGCGCTTCATCATCATCACTATGTCCGCTTACCAAACTGAAAAATATGTTCATCGCGAAAAGCTGCCACAAAGTTCTATCAAACGCCATGATCTTAGCCTAACCCTTTGTTAGCACCGCCTCCCACAGCACCACCGAATACATTATATGTTTAGTTTTTAAGCTTTTTCACAAACGACGCGCTTGATGCAACAAGAGTTACTGCTCTCCTGTGATATCTGAAGTATATGCCCGAACCAGGTCGAAATTCGCCTCATTACCAATTGGAACAGCGTTCTTCTTCTTCGTGTCAGCGACGTCAAATTATTTCTGCCCAGTATCTGGCAACATCGATAGCCCTTGTGTTGCCCAGCATGAGTTCTTGAGATGTGAAGCTGGTTGCGCACATGAAGCAGGATATTAGGTGTGAGGTGATCTGCAGGTCTCTACAATCACACAGAATTGATTTTCCCTGCCGTAGCATTCCTGCTCACCGCTTGAAGTTGTCTTTTGTTCAAACATTCCAATTCTTAATCTGTTCAGAGATTCCTTGCCAGTTGGGAGGCCGTCGTTTGGATTAATGAAATCCTGTGATACGATTTGTTGCCGGAGCTGGAGTCTCTCCTTTTCAGGGCTGAATGTGAAAGGTTGTGTCGATCTAAGAATGCTGCTTCGTGACTTCAGTCTGGGTGTTGGGGGTGATTTGATTTTATAATGAGTGGGACGGTTAGTTAATTGCCTTAAAATTATTTATTTATTTCCTTCAATAACATTACAAAATATTTTTACCTCTTAATTCATAATTGAAGTATTTACATAAAAGTGTGGCCCTGTAAATTTATTGGCACATTAAGTGTCAATGACCTCACACCCAGAACAAGCGTTAGGAGACTCAATGCAAATAAATGACTTGTAACAACAAAAACCCTGTTATAAGTAAATCATGGATGACCCACAAATAACATGGCATTATTGTCACAATATCAAACTTCCAAAATTTCGCATTTCTTCGGCGCATATGACGTTGCATCTTATGTTTGGTGGCGCGCAACAGCGTTTACGCTGTGCTATTGTCGTTGGTAAAATATTGGACAAAAAATGTGTGATAATAGAAAACATCTAGTAACATAAAGATAAGATGCTGAGTTCAGTGTAAGACCATCTTCAAAATACACAAATGCTATTTATTATACTCGTATTCACTGTCTAACAAATAGTTCCATCGTTTACTTAAACAGTATTACATATTACAGATTTTTTCGTTGAATACGTCGTTAAAAAATACAAATGCATTGTTTCGTGGTTCAAATAAAAAAGCAAAGGAAGAAAACGAAACAAAATTCGTTTTCATGGAAATACAAAGCAGTTGGCTTAATTGGCTTGGGCTCCTAAGAAAGCTATGTTTATTTCCACTCCAGAGCATTTTCCAATGTGCTACCGTCAGAGTATATTTATCTTAGACGAGGACACTATCGGAGATTTTTTCAGAGTTTTTCAGCGACCCTAGCGACGCCTCTCTTGTTATTCCTGAAAATATATTTTCACGAGATTCTACGAGTATATAGCAAGTACTTAAATTACTCGACTTATGAGTGAGCTACTCAGAATTCGAATCCCTTACAAAACTAAGATTTGTAATTAATTCTAATGTACTGATATCAAAGAGTATTGAAAGAAAGTGACACCCTCGTTTATCAAAAGTGACTCCATGTCGCCAGAATAGTCATCGGAATGCGTGGTGGATTAACCGCTTAACTGCCAAAAGCGTCTTAAAACGCATAATTTTCTGTGAACGGAGCGCCGCTCATACAAAAATAACGTCTTAAGACGCGCAGTTTTAAATGAACAATCAACAATGCACAATGAACAATTAATTTTATGATTATGGACAAATGACTGCACGACTGACGCTTTCTTCATTTATTTGGTAAGTTTTATAAATAAACTTTATTACACTTTCAATAACGATATGTTTAGAAAGTTTTATTTTTGTTGTAAAATTCGTGGCGTGCTGGGTACCGTCATACATGTACCTGCCGGCAGTTAAAAAGTTAATGAGGAGCAGGTCACAAAAGAAATAACTTGCTTATAAGCACCTTGTTATTTATTTTAAATACAAGAACTGATAAATTTCGGTCGTCTGCCCGGACGAAACAATGCCGTGTACGTGATTCTTACCGGATATAATCCGACTGAGACGGCTGGCAGTTGTGACCGCACAGCGCCGAAATTAATACAGTGGCCACTTGGTGAACTATGGCGCTGTGTATAACAGGATTTGTCTAAGTAAACAAAATGGAGCTAGCAACGCCGCGTCTCATAATAACATAAATCTTAATCTAAGAATAACATATTTATATATGCGTGTCTGACGAGCGAACAAAAATAAGAGTTTAAGGTATGACATGCTTTAATATAAATGCCTCACACATGCAACACAACAAAAGACTATTAAGTCTCCTTGATGATGCGTCCATTCAGATTTTGATCAATTAGCAACATATATGTACAGTATTCTTTTAGAGATAATGTGACTACTGCACAGAAGTGATAAAAATAAATATATATTTTTTTGGAATATAATCAATTTAATGCTTTAAAAGACATGGAAGATAGATTCTCTCACCAAACATAAAAGCAAAAATGTTAGAGGTGTGGATTTTTATAGTGACCACAAAGTCTGCATGCCCTAGAGATTAAGATTGAGATTAGAAAACTGGTCTTATTAAAAGGAAAGTGATTGATATTGTGGCTTTTGGGCTTAGCCGTGTGTAGCGAATTTCTTCTTACCAATATTTCGACCGTCACTGCAGGGGTCTCCTTCTGAATTGATGACTTACTTAAAACCGAAGAAGTTATGAAAGTCATTAATTTACTAAATAATTGCTAATAGTACGCATGCACTTGATTTTAAAACCCATTATACGGCTGCATTGCTTTTTAGTGATATGCCAAGATTAGTAGTTGCATACAATTATGGAGACGATACAACCGCTATTAATACAGCACTTAGTAATCTTAAAGCAATGAGCAACTTTATATATAAAAGGTCTCAAATAAAATTTCATATTACTCTTTAGCAGTTTTCTTCTCCACGTGTTTCCATATAAAAAAGCTAGCCACGAAGTGAGTTTTCCTGAAACCCGTATTTGGGCTGCTGAAAAATGAACAGATATTTTCAGCGGAGGTCTTCAGGGACCTCCTTCAGAGAGAAAGAGACTTCGAGCCTTTTCGCCAAGTTAAATAAGTAGCCGAATAGGGTGAATACGATATACGAGGATTGTGTTAAATTACAAATGAATTTCTGGAAATTTTGAATATAAAAAAAAAAAAAAAACAAATAATGTTTATTAACGTCTCTCTGAAAGTTTGTTTATAATTATTTTAAAGACTTTTGATTAAATTTCAATTAAATAGAATTTCACGCGTATTTCTATGCGTCAGAAAGGGATTGTACATATTTCAGACCCCGTCAGAATCATCCTGAGAAATAGCGTAATTCTTAACCGTTCCACATCGGTTATCGATACATACCGTTAAAGATTCCCCGACCGTTGACATCGGTTGACGTAATATATCGTTTTGCTACTCCGAGCCATAACGAAAGAGTTAACTGACAGTTGATTATAAAGATAAAGGATGAACAAGTATTTGTTCATACTTTATTACGTTTCTCTACATTCAATACGATTTTCTTTAGTTGACAGACACATAAGAACTTTTGCGCAGTTGCCAATTGTTCACATTGGACTTCAACTATGTTAAAAATTTTGTACTAATTATAATGGGTATATCGCCAAAAATATATTTCATTATTTGTTCGTTTGATGCGGGTGTGTGGCGGGTAAAGTTTAATCCAGACCCGTGTTGAAATCTCGGTCAATACTGAAAGCATTGAGTGTATTATCAAAGCGTTTCGATTGATGTGTAAAGTCAATTGTTTCCCAACGTTTTGGCAGTGTATCGCCAACTATCACTCGATAATGGTCCGGACCAAGAGTGATTCTTACGACTATCCAAATAATTAACAAATAATAAATTCAAGGTTCTGTCACATCATACGCCTCGATGGTCTTCTTTATAACATTGTGGAAGGGATGGTTGAGGGTAGAAACTATAGAGGGCGCCCTAGATGGGAGAATTTGCAGCAAGTGTTTGAGGACATGAGTTAAAGCTCTTTTGCTGAGCTGAAGAGGATTGCAGAGGATTGAGAGGAGTGGAGATCGAGATGCAAGATTTTGTTGCTGCAAACCAATCTACCGTATTGATACTACGAAGAATCCTCATAGTAAAGTTTTTTTTTTTTTTTTTTTTTTATTTCAAATAAATAACTGTTAATAAATCTACTATTATGGTATCAATAAACACGACGGAACTATAGGAAGCGGAATGAAAATCCAAAGACTATGACGGTTGACAGAGTTTTGTGGCGGTGGTTTGTGACAATCATATGCTCCACTTAAAGAAGCAGATATATAATGATAACAAATGTATTTAAAAAATATTTTTTTAATGCTTTTAAATTTATTTTAACGTAAAAAGTAAAAACAATGTTACACTGTCACGAGCGATTGAAATATAAAGTATGGCTAATCGCGTCGAGTACATTCGTTTCAGTTAAAATAGATCGTAAATATTTTTCCCACTATCCGTTTCTATTTTCCCGTAGCGCTTTTCTATCTGTTTTGGTGAATCTATTAAATTTTATTCGCTCTGGAAATATACGAAATAACTGTCTGGCCGATAATTCCTGTTTTATCTTTACATACATTTTTCGCCGATTCATAAAATGTTTCAAAATATTTTTAAATCCATTATGTACTCGTGCGATGCAGTTTTGTATCGCTTAAATACAGTTTATTTATTTTTCACAAAGGAATAATGTTTGTAATTATTTTTCGATATGGCAATATTTTTTTAAATTTTCGTTTCGTATTTATAAGTGTATTTAATTTTACATCAGCTCGATATATCCCTTGCAGGCTGGTGTCGAAAAAGCCTCTATATAAGATCAATCGTCTCATATTTTTGTTCGCTTTTCGGACACGCATAAATATAAAAAATAAAAACATATTGATAAAAGAAAAGGCGTGTCATTGCCATTTTGCTTGTTAACAGATAGTTCGTCAATTGGCGACAGGTGATAGGTGAGCGCTGCAGTGTTACGGAGCGCTCCGATTCACTTTCGGATCGGGTCTTGGAGGAGGTAGATCGTTCATTTCTTGTGAACCGAGCCGAATACTTAAGACTTTGCCAACCGGCAAAATCCAGTCAAATAATTACGCACTTTTATACATATATACATAGAAGTATCGAGCTATCGTTTGACTTTTTTTGGGCTATTATTTGATTTCTTAAGAAATATTAAGAAATAAAACCAAAGAAGTGATACCACGGATACCAAAGCTGCTATCTAGGTAGATTTTCGATGCAAAGATGTCTGGAGATAAGGCATGGGCAGTGGCAACTGATAGCACTGAGTGGCGACAATTCGTGGTAACCATATGATTTAGATAAGGAACAGATATAGTAAGGAAAAAAATGTTATACTTTTGTTTACGAAACTTAAATGAAAATTCATATTTCAATTAAAATATAAAATATTGTAAAAATAGGGGATTAAATAATTACGCGAAGTTAATTAAATCATTTATAATAATTATTTAATTGTAATGTATATTTTTTACTTAAGAAATATATAATACATAATAAAACAATTGTTTTTAAGACATGAATAATTTCGTTTATTTTAACTTAAAAGTTATGATGAGTACTTGCAAAATGCTGAAACGATCCTGAAAAAGAAATCCAGTCAATTGACGAGCTGAGAAATTAATCTGTTGGTTCACTTTTAAAAGTCAAATTCTTTTCACAAAATGGCTATTGAATCAATGATAACGATCACCCTTGCGATAAGAGATTTGATCAAGAATATTTCACTATGAGAACTTTACGTAATCGAGAAGCTCCTGTCAAAAGCCTTCAGACTCGAGTTTATGAGTCGCTCCAATAATTTGATAGATTTTTCAAGAAAATGATAATTTCCGGTGCAAATTGAGTTTAATATTGAATGAGCATTCATTGAAAAACTGTAATAAAGTATTAACTATTTTTAATCTATAAAACATATTTACATGTATTTTCGACCGTATCCGTTCCCTATCTAGAGCATGTATTTATTTTTTCAATGATTTTAGCATTCACTTTGAGATCCATTTTACATATAATCGTGTCGGAAGCAACAGGGTCATATCCTATCTGCCCAGAAGTGGGCGATGGCGATGGCGTTACTTCTGGCCATCATCAGGTCGTCCTGGTTGCAGCTATTCGGGCACAGCGCACACTCCAGAAGGTGTGACAGGATCTGCTCCACGCCGCAGTCACATGCAGTCGGTCTGCTGTAAAACTGCGAGGATTTCATTTGTGTCTTCGTCTTGCATACTCCGGTCTGAAGTCTGTTATCCATTATAAATAATAAATATTAATTTATTTAGAGGTAATATTGATGTTAACCTAGGTCGCTTGTGGCTGCGCTTACAAACCTTCCACGACATCAATATGTGGGAGAGTAATCTTATTTTGGACAGTATGCCCTTTATTCTACTCCTTATACACAACCGAGTACACCCTGTATTTTAGAAGTTTCACATATTTTTGAAGAAATTTTTTTTTTGAAATACGTTTGTATGATCAACCTTCTTCTTCGTAGTATCAATCCGGAGGATTGGTTTGCAGCAACAGAATCTTGCATCTCGATCTCCATTCCTCTCGGTCCTCCGCAACCCTTTTCAGCTCAGCATAAGCGCTACAGTTCATGTCCTCGAATACTTGCTGCAAATACTCCCGTCTAAGGCGCCGTTCTGCAGTAATGTTCGAACATTCCAGGTGGCATATCTTGTTGGCTGAAGGTTTTTCTTATTTGCTTGGTTGTTTTGTCTCGAGCAGTCCCCACCCGGAGTCCGATTGGGGGACTATTTTATCTCCGGAAAATTTTACTTGAGATGCAATTATTTTTTTGCTGATACGTGGGATGTCTTTAAGACCTTTGATGTGGTATTTTCCCCTTTATTTCTACATCCTAATGCCGTTGACCATAAAGGTTCATCCGCCTTAGGAGGGCATTTACTACCTCTAGGACAATAGAGTGCCCTAACCAGCTTGACCTGATGAGGTTAGCTGGGTGTTAGCTTATTCCAGCCAACATTCGGTCAACCTATTGTAATAAATAATCATTTTTCACTTGCAAACAAAAAAAGAGACAAAATATCGTATATCAAGGCCTTTCTTCACCAGCCTGCAATGCCTATATTGAGCTGATAACAGAGCTTTTTGAAAAACCTTATTTATAATACAATAAATAATTTAAAAGTACATTTACTTCATTCACATTTAAATGTTTAAGGATTTTTAATCGTTGGAAATCTAAATGGTTGGTTCCAAGGTCCGCGGTTTGCATCCCGCTTCTGCCGATATTTTTTCTAAATTAATTGACTCGTTTAAAGAATTTCATGTATAGTATATGTATATTCAATTACTACTACTGATTTTTAATCGATTTATGAGCTCTAAAATATCCCTGGTTGGTGTAAATTTGATCCATCACCCGTAAAATGCCAGTCAAAGCCTATTAATAAAAATTGGTGGTAGACGAAAGTCCTCGCGTGAAGATCACCCATTCATAGAAAATTCCTGTAATAATAAAGGATGCTACGCGAATCTCGGGCTGTAGTCTATGACGTTGACGGATCAACACTCCACATGCAGCGTTTAGCCATATACACCATGGTAAGCGTCATAGAATTCCTTAGATGAGATTTCAAAATTACTATCACAATCTGTCAGTATTCTCCTGTATGTGCTTACATAAAATAAATGCTTAAAACATTATTTTGAGAACTTACATATCCTCCTATTTATAATTGTCAACTCAACTGTTGCTTTTCAGTAATGTGAAATACCAATCTATGACGATGATCTTCTAATAAAACGAAAATTATTATTGAAGGAATGAAATACGCGTGAAATGAAACCTTTTTTAAAATTTATTTTCAAAAAAATATTTCAATGCTCATTTCGTGAATATATTAGATCCCAGATATGAAATACTGTCACAGGAGAACATTTATTACCCCAAACATATTTTAGGGTCAACTACATCCAAATAAATTTTCCTCCGCATTATGTTTGCGGACATTAAAGTCCAAGGACAAACCGAAGAAGGACAAAGAAACCTACCCGAATAATGTTCTGGTTTCCTGAATGTACCTTACATATACCCACATATAAACTATTCCATACCTTATACCTAATAAACTATACTTTATAGATATATTCACTAAAAACTTCCAGTTAATAAATATAACGACACTACTATACCTTTCTTATTCATAACCACGTTGTGTATATTTGTAACCTTCTATATTAAACGCCATCATACTTAAATAACTTCTTAAGTTTTCACGGCCAGATTTGATATTGTAGCTTTTGGGTTTAGCCGTGTGTGGCGAATTTCTTTGAACCAATATTTCAACCGCCATCGCAGGGGTCTTCTTCAGGATTGATGATTAAGTTTAGTTGTGAGTTAATGTAAGATTATTTTTTGCGAGCGTTATTGATATCTTCATGGCAACTACATACTCAAATTTATTGGTCCGGCGAATCGATTCTCCGGACCAAAAAAATCATCCTGAAGAAAGACGTCAATCATGAAGAAGACTCCTGCAATGGCGGTCGATATATTGGTTTAAAGAAATTCGCCACACACGGATAAACCCAAAAGCCACAATACCACATCATACTTGTTATTTACTTTTTTATTTTTGTCTTTATTGTTGTTAACCAACTCAATATAGCCCTTTCAGGTTGGTGCCGAAAAGCCTCGTTCTACGAACTTTTGTTTCTTATTTTTTTCGCTCGTCTGACACGCAAATTTTCTTTTACCTCACACTTGTTATTTATATTCATTATATAAGAGGACTGCAGAGGATCGAGAGGAGTGGAGATCGAGATGCAAGATTTTGTTGCTGCAAACCAATCCACCGGATCGATACTGCGAAGAAGATAAAACAATGCTTTCTCAAAAATAATGATTCTTTATGCACTCTAACTAAACTGGGATGCGCTCTATGTGTACTGAGATTAATTAAACATCTTAAAATAAGTATTTTTTTTGTTACAGTGCATCCTGCAAAATATACTGAAAATATCATAATGATAGCGAAGATAACCTGGATGTGGAGGGCGGTGGTTTTAAAAGGATGAAGACGTATTCAATTAGCAACAAACGGTGACCTATTCACCTTTTGGTTCGCGTTCAATTTTGCTTATTTCCGGTGATTTAACGAGAACTGCGTTAATGATAGCCTATTGTCTCTCGACCACGGATCGTCAACCTGGTCCGTTAAGCACACTAGTGGGCGATACGGGCTACCAAGATGGGCGGTGGGCGATTTTTTTTAGATTTTCAAATCTCCTACATTACTATTAGAATTTTTTCCATCCATATACTGAATTCAAATATAGCGAGGTTAGTGGGCAGTAGGGAAATTTTACCATGAAAAATAGACCAAGTGGGCGCTAGGTATAAAAAGGTTAACGACCCCTGATCTAGATCCCAGGTAGACTTTCAGAAACACAGATGTTTAAGACGACGAATAAACAGATAGTTGATATAACTGAGTGGTTACAATTTTATAGAGACCATACATTTCAGAAAAGGAACGGATCTGAAAAGAAACAATATATTCGTATATTTTATTACATTCTTTCTTCGTAGTGTCAATCCGGTGGATTGGTTTGCAGCAACAGAATCTTGCATCTCGATCTCCATTCCTCTCGGTCCTCCGCAACCCTTTTCAGCTCAGTATAAGCGCTACAATTCATGTCCTCGAATACTTGCTGCAAATACTCCCGTCTAGGGCGCCCTTACAGTTCATTACATTAGGAAGTGCTTAAAAGTGTTTTTTTTACTACATAAATCATTTTTAAATAATAATACATATTTTGTACATTTTTTTAACACATCAATGCCAATTTTCAACTTGTGTTAACATACTATCATCACGTTGGAAACTATTGGTGCTAAATATTTATGAATTAAATATAGAAATATATTTCAAAATGAATGTTAAAAAAAATTTAGAAAATATAACGTCCTAAGTTAAAACACACAATTGATAATTGTATCAACTGAATGATACGCGAACATAATTAACATAATTTAAAAAAAGCTTCCGAATTTTGCTACTATGATCCATGTTAAAAATTAGTACGAAAATGTAATCTAAAAGTATATATAATAAGAAAAACATTGTGTTAAGCATTTAAGAATGATTAAAAATGTACATGCATTAATAAAATTTGTTTTATTTTCCTTTTCAAAACTGAATATATTTATTGTGTAGTAAAAATGGATCACAAGCTTCCCAAAGTATGATTTACATTAAAAAGTGCACGTTTTGTTTACCGTAAAGTGTTAATGAACGCCACCGCGGTGTCGCAGCTTTTAAAATAAGCTCAGTGAGTTTGAAATTTCTCTCGAAGCTCCCGCGAGCTTTCGCGCTGGCACTCTGCGCACTTTAGTATGAAAGCTTCGCCAGAAGCTCGGCGATATAAAGAAGAATGAAAAGCGGAAACGAGGGTTCGCTGCGGTGAAGTCTGAGCCTCGACTTGGAGCAGGGGAGACCAATTAGACTCGGAATGACCCCCCGAGTGAGGAGGTAATGCGGATTACTCAAAGATACCACGTCAACTGTTTGTGACATTTGTAATGAGAGCTTTAAAAAAAGGGTAAAGTAAACGACTAACTTGAAATGTCACTTTTTTTAATGTAAATTTTACAGTTAATGTGTTATATAATATTTTTAAATATAACATCACACATTAATAACAATAAATTGCAGTTGAATAATGTTTAAATTAACATGAAATGTATTCGTAGACAAATAAAGTTGACGGTTGACAGTGACGGATTTAAGAAGGCTACCAGTTAGTCATAACAAAAGACTCAAAAGGTCATACTTAACGTGATCCATGTTAAATAAAGTGAGAAAAATATTTTATTTTTTTTATATTTAATGGGTCTTAAAGTGATTCCTCAAAATATAGAAAAATAGTTCACATATATATAATAAAAACTGCAGTACTTATTGCAGGAAAAAAGACATTTTTTTTTTCGTACTCGTAAAACTCATTAATTATGTGGTTTGTCATATTTCAAGAAAAAAATAAGTTAAACATTAAATGATGCCTCTGAGTTTTAATTAAAAATCACTCTTTCCGTATTGGTGAGATGACACCTTTTTCAGGATCTACTGACAAACTAAACTCAAATACAGAACAGTTAATTAAAATTAAAAATACTAAAAGTAAGGTGAAGTGATGTGTTAAAGATATTTGTAGACGAAACAGTTGAAGAGAGCGAATTTATAGGAATATATTAAGTACCGGGCGTTACAAGTAATGTATTATTAAGATGTAAACTCTCTATGCTGCTTTTATTGATTTAAATATTGTAACTAGTTTTAAAATAAATAAATGATTTTTTAAAGTAATTTTTGAATCTGGCATTATACTTATCAATTAATGATTTTCCTTTTTTTTTACTTTTTATATAAAAATTCCTTATTTTATATGTCCATAGTTTCTTTCTGGTCTTTAAGATTGTGCTTTGAATAAATATAATACTAAAATAAGTCTGTGAAAAACGATTTATTTTTTGTGACCTACTGAAAATATTACAATCTATAATCGTTTTTTGATGTCATAAAAGTTGGGTCACAGTATTTTCACCTTTTTCAGCTTTTCAGGAGCGGTCCTGTAAGCGGGAGAAGTTTCAACCGCGCATGTTTGTGGCGAGGTAAATAAATCGAGGGTTAAGCACCTGAAAGAAAAAAGGTTTTTCTGAAAAAAATGTATGAATGGAAAATTACATGACCCGGAAAAGTTTTCAATACATTCCGATGTTCAGAAAGACCATATTTTTGGATTCAATTTTTTTTCGTTCATGTAAATATTTGAATGATGGATTACGAGTAAGTTTGTTTGGTAATAAACTTTACACTACTTGTTAATTGTGTTGATGAAGAAAATTATTGTTGAAATTAAATGGCGAATAATTTGAAAAACTCTTTTGTGTTTCATATTTTTCGTCTATTATGTTTTAAATTTGATTAATACCTAATTTAATAATTATTTTTTGTACCTTTTTTGTGTGTGTGTTATTACTTGCGTGGACAAAAAGAAATAATATATGTAGCAAATATACTAATAAGGTTTGTAAATTATTTTGCGTAATTATAATCTTAAATAATTTTTAACTGAAAAAATTACAAATTAAAAATATTTAGTTTTGATTCACATTTATTGTACAGGTATACGATCACGTCGGTATTTCAACGATAAACAACTTCTTCTTCTATATAAAGGACAAATCCGACCTATCCTTGAATACGGCAGTCACCTTTGGATTGGAGCCCCAAAATACCTTCTAAACTTATTTGACTCAGTTCAAAGAAGAGCAATTCGTTTGAAAAACAATGAAACCCTTACGTCTAATCTACAATCAATGGAACACAGACGTAAGGTTGGTTCTCTTAGTCTTTTCTACCGTTATTAGCACGGTCGCTGCTCTTCGGAACTTAAAGAACTAATTCCTCCTGCACCCACTCTCAGCCGACAAACTCGTCTTACACTTGCCGAACATCCATACACGGTTAATATATGTCGACCAAGAACTGACAGCTTCCAAAGTTCCTTCCTTAATGCCACCGGTAAGCTATGGAATGCTCTTCCAGCGTCTGTGTTTCCTCCTTCCTACAATCTGGATCTCTTCAAGAAACAGATAAATATACACTTGCAATCTCCCCAACCCACACACAAACACGAACACAACACACGTTTCCCGCATGCAGCGACCAGCCTCCCTGGCTGAGCGTCATAGAGTGCACTGGTCTTGACCGGTTGTGCTCTCCTGCATGCGTTTACATAAAAAAAAAAAATACGAATAACCCTCGTACAACCCGTACGAGGGTTATCCGTTTATTCAAATTAATGTGAATCAAAACTAAATATTTTCAATTTGTTAATTTTTTAATTAAAATTAATTTAAAATTATAATTATGCAGTTTCACCAAGTATTGTCAGTTGATAACCCTAATGTTATTGAAAATGCAAGATTTTGAATCATGTTTATTGAACGCTGTGTTTTAACATAAATATAAAACATATCAATTTTTTCTTGATTTTTTAAATTAGAATACAATCATAAAAATAAAATAAACCCCAGGTTTTTCTATAACTACTGTTATTTAACTCGATGTTGAATATATATAAGTTATAGGATTTGTAAAGTATATTTTAAAGGTCTTGTATTATTATTCTAATTCATATTTGTAAAAACTATAGACTTAAATTTGATTATCCGAATTAATGGAGTAATCTAGATTTTTAATAATATTACATGACGGTGTAATTCTGGAGTGTGCGCCGTGTCCGAGTAACTGCACCCAGGATGACCTGATGTTGACTGGGTCGTCCACTTCTGGGCAGACAGGATCTGACCCTGTTGTTTCCGACACGATTATATATATACGGTGTAATCTTACCACAAAAAAGCATATAAAAAGTGTTTCCAGTACATTAAAAAAATTGTTAAGTATGCCATAAAATATTATTAATAATTAAACCCGTGAATCCTTTTTCATTTTATACGAGAAAGAATTTTATCTTCGTAAATTTAATGTACTTTACAAGTAAACTCCATTACCCTTATTTTATTCATTGATGCTACTTAAGGGCGCAACGTTCATACAAGTGCATATAGCCGAGTCATTTATCCAAATTATAAAGGGATTTGCATGAAAAAAATGTACTGGTAAAATGAAATAACTGAAAAATAAACCAATATCTTTTAAATTTATTTAATATATTTTAAAAAATTATAAAATAAAATTTATTGGATTAACAAAATGTTTTTATATTAAACTTGCCTTTTTATAATCCCTTCTAAGTAATGAAAATTATAAATGTTTTCTGCTGACTATATTAACTTACGAGTATATTCAGGAAGCTCCGTCTTAAACTTTGAATACCAATTTAATAAATCGTATTTTATTGATTTTTCTATCGACAATTCTTGGTGAAGTTTCATAATATCAGATAATAACAAAATATATTGTGGAAATGAATATCAGCTTGATATAGTTCTTTTAGGCTGATGCCGAAAAGTATCGAAAAATGATCTTTTGTCTCTTATTTTTGTTCGCTCGCCTGACATGCACATCTAATAATGTTAGTTTTTATTCTATAAATATATACGGCGTTTGCACACGCCATTATTTTTGTTATTACTGTTGCTCCAGTTTATGTTGGTGCAACTGTCATCTTTAACCCCCAGAGTCGAGCGTGACCGTATGGTCACAGTGAACACTATTATTTTATTTATCCCTCCAGTCCCTTTTCTTCCTGAACATTGTATCTTTCGCTCAGTTTCGGTTAAGAAGTGTATCCACCACAGTTATTCTGCAGCAACGGCAATGGAAACAGTTACCAAGTACCCTTGGGAAATATTTCATTTCAGGTTGATTTTTTTTCTACAGAAAAAGAGAAAATACAATTTTGAAATATTTTTAAAAATGATTTAAATGCAACTTTTACTAATTCATTTCATATAACAATATGTTGATCTAAGAAGGTAATATCATACATAATTTTAAATATTTTCGGTGTAGCTGTATTTCAACCCCAATGGCTAGTCAAGGTTAGAATCCATACAAAAAACAAAATAAAGAATAATGTTTCATACAAAATAAGTTTTCAATTGTAAGGACTAGCGTGACCATACGGTCACATAGCTTTTCTACAAAAAGCATCGTGTATTAAAAAAAAATGCTTTATGAGGAAAACTACATGCTGATAAAGTAAAGCTTAAAACTTTAGTTTTTATCAAAAAAATCTTTTGTCTCTGGAGGGTTGATTTGATTTTTTGCCGTGATTATCTGGATGGCGCTTTATGAAATAGTTTTTCGACAGTCGTGAGTTAACTCTCGTCCGGTTGGCAAACGCCATGCCGGTCGAACGAGGAAATCAAGTATTTATTTAAAAAAATGCGAATTGTGCTTCAAAAACAAGTTCTTTGAGTTGTTAATCTGCTCTTGCATCCGTCTTCCACGTGGCCACGTGACGAACCCATGACTTGTCGTCTTTTTAAACTCGGGAAATGTAAAAATCTTTTATTTCTGTTTAATATTAAGTGGTTTGACGGTGACCTTTTTCACATAGGTAACAGATTTTTTAGCCATGTGCCAGCTGGTGTACAGCAAAAAGACGCTTTGACGAACCTGGAGTCATCCAAATTGATATATTATATTTTCTCCTTTTAGTATGGATGTCAAAGTCTAAACCCAACGTTGTTTCATTTCTCTGATCTATCGGGAACCGCGCTTACAATGTGCTATTTCCGTTTGTCGAATACGGGATGAAAAATTTATAGATGAAAGCAAATTGCTTGTAATATTAAAATGTACATTATTTATGAATATAATTTACATATCAAATCATAGTTATTCGACACATGTTGATATATGCCACGTAAGGAAAGCCCAATTCAGACATGAACTCTACGAGTTTCTTTGGAGGAATAATTTGCTGTCGTCGTCTATTTGATGAGCTTTGGGACCTTCTGTTGCTTGTCTTTATTGCTTTGTTCTTAGTATTTAATCATAAGTACCTATACTTGTAGATGTTTTATTTTTATTTTATTATTAATTCTTATTGTACTTTAGAAACGCATTGAATTGTTCAAATTTATAATATTTCTGTAAGGGAAAAAAATAAATAAATTGAATTGAAATTGAATTGAATTACAATTTTACTTGAATGTTATTAGTATTGCAAATATTTTGTCATTTAATTAATTAATTGCCATATTTGGTCAACTAACTGGGGCATATGGTTGTAATTTTTACCAGAGCTCATATCATACGAAACATAATAAATAAACACAGTCAATGTCACCATATTGGTTTCAGAGTGCAATTATTTAGTGATCAAATAATGAATGCTTCGAAAATAATTTAAAATCAAATAAAATAAAAAAGTTTTATCGTCTGTAAGGATTTTCAAGCACGTGTTAACATAAAAAGAAATACGTCAGCTATGTAATTCCACGTGTGAAAGCCTTCACATATTTCCAGTGTTGTGTATTTGTTTTATGGACCCTTTGTTATGTGAAAGTGCGACCATTACTAGAGGGTTTTTATATCCTGGACAAGCAGGGCCTTTTGTAAAGGGAACTCCATTAAGTTTCTTATTGCACTTCTGTGTGCTTTTTTTGTTGCTATGCTTGCCTAGTGACTAAATTTACTATGTTGAATAAACATTTTTTCACGTTGTAAGGTAAAACAGATCCTCTCTTTTGTGCGACTGCGAAAATTTGGTATCTAATATAAAATCAATTCAGCCGAAATTTTGATTTTGAAAAGATGTAAGAGTAAAAAATTATGTAATAAATTTTGTAAGAAACCACAATAGTTGTTTTCAGTAAGAAAATATTTTCCGATATGTATTTAGATCAAATTGAAAAACGATAAGGAATTTTGTAATATTTGAAATACTCTGAATGTCACATATCACGCTTTTGTTTTATTATAACATGAAAAAGGCAACCAATTATTTTATCAGAAGGAAATGGTCAGTAATAAATATATAAAAAGATCAGTAAGAATAATTAATGAGCAGAAGAAAAATATAAATTGGCAATCCAAAAAATGACAAAAAAATAAATAAGGCAAGAACTGGTAAACGAAGCATTGGTCGACTCCCTGCAAGATAGACTGACGACATAAGAAGAATAGCGAGAGTGACCTGGATGCTGAAGGCGGAGGATCGAATTGGATGGAGACTCATGCAGAAGGCTTACGTTCAACAGTGGACGGATACAGGCGGATGATGACGATGCTGAAAGATGAAAAGTTACAGATTAACATTAAATTGAATCGGCTCGTAACAAAGTTAAGTCTCTGACGGGCGGCTAGATATGTGCTCAGTTATGGAGGCGTCGAACTGGAGAGGAAAGAAATCTCGTCCGTCTGATCGTCTGCTTATTTAGAGCCAGCTCGACTACCACCTTGATCGGTGCAATAGTACTTGAAAAGACCTCTTGTGACAGCTATCAACATATATGGAATATACAAAGTAAGTTTATTAGGTCGGAAAGCAAAGTGAGATTGTTACAATTGATAGAACAGAAGTCCGCCACATCATTAGAATAAATTAAAGATTGTTGAATTTACCCAATGTAATATATTAAAATTAATTAAATATACATATACTATACATAAAATTCTTTTTTCAACGCGTCAATCGAGCACAAAATAACGGCAGGGATGCGAACCGCGGACTTGAAACCAACTATGCCCAGGTATTCATACCGAGTTATGCATATGGGCATAGTTGATTTCCAAGGTCCGCGGTTCGCATCCCACTTCTGCCGTTATTTTTGTGCTCGGATTGACGCGTTGAAAAAAGAATTTTTTGTAAAGTATATGTATATTTAATTAATAATAATATTGTAATATAGTCAATGATCTATAAAAGTAGATTAGAATATTGAAATTATAAAATAATATTCTAATAAAAAATTAAAAAATTAATATAATAATGTCTCCTTGAGACAATATCAAGAAGGTAAAATTATTCATCAGTAACACAGGTAAATGATTGGTTATAAAGTCCGAGTCGGAACTATAAGTAGTCGTTTCTCATCCATTCAGTCTATAGTTTGGTTCGAGACCCGAGTGGTACTTACTAAAATAAATAGACTGTCGGAAAGTAATAATATTAAGCTTGTGAATAAATGAAGACTGATTGAATAATAATAAAAATATACATACTTTGAATATATACTATAGCGACATCTATCGTACGATGATAACAATGATATAAATACTAGTTTCAATGCGAGTCAGTCTAGGCATAGCAATGGCGCAGTTGGCCGAGCGGTATGAATACCTGGGCATAGTTGGTTTCCAAGGTCCGCGGTTCGCATCCCGCTTCTGCCGTTATTTTTGTGCTCGGATTGACGCGTTGAAAAAAAAGAATTTTATGTATAGTATATGTATATTTAATTAATAATAATATTGTAATAAAGTCAATGATCTATAAAAGTAGATTAGAATATTGAAATAATAAAATAATATTCTAATAAAAAAATAAAAAAATAATATAATATATTAAACATTAATCTCGCATCTTGAGTATCTGACTAAGATCCTAGTTTCCAAAGTCCAAGTTATATTGCGTTGCGTTAATTCTGGCAGTGATTTGTGGTGTGAGCTTGAGACAGTGCATCCACATAGTGTATTATAATCACCGTGAATTAATGAGGGATCATAATGTGCAAGTGGCGCCTTGCATCAATACGTAATAGCACAACTGCAGAACTTAGCATTATTACCTTGCGCTGTATAATATGAGGAATGCAATCAACGTACGATTCAAGTGTAATGACACTTTGTTGATCATTAATGTTTTTATGTATAAATACATGTTTATTTTATGTAAACGCATGCAGGAGAGCACACCCGGCCAAGACCAGTGCCATATGACGCTCAGCCAGGGAGGCTGGACGCTGCATGCGGGCAGCCACCAGCCCGTTGCAGGCAGATGATCACAATAGAGAATATTGGCAAATATGTAGAGAAGATGATAAAATTTATATGTTAATATTTAACTGGACTTTGCCTGCCTCTCATCCGCATCATCTGCCGGCGGCTATAGTTCAATGATCAAAGCGTTTGCTTTGCAAGCCAAAGGTTGTGGGTTCGATCCCCGATGGAGATTTTTTTTTAATCATTTCTGAGTTTTAAAATACGCCCCCGCTTGATATAAATTTGATCCCTCACCCGTAATATTCCAGTCATAACCTATTAATTAAAATTGGGGGTAGAAAACCACCCATTCGTAATAACTCTTGTAATAATAAGGATGATGCGTGAATCTCGGGCTGTAGTCTATGACGTTTGCGAATTAACATTCCATGTGCAGCGCTAAGCCATATGCACCATTTTAAGCGTCATATAATTCCACAGACGAGATTTCAGAATAACTATAACCATCTGTCGGTATTCTCCTGTTTATGTTTACATAAAAAAAAACTGATATGTTAAGTAGAAACAATTTTTGTTACTGTAAAGAAGTTCGAAAGATAAAATACCTATAAAAGAGATTATAATTGCACTCAAGCGTTAAAATAAGATAGGTTCGCTCACTTTTACAATGAAACTAAAACTTATCATCATAGTATATACTATTTCCACTCTACGAACTTTTGAAATTTTTCGGAAATTCCTTTGAGCAAACAACGCCAGACTATACTGAAAATATAAATATTTTTAATAAACCGAACCGTGGAAACGCATTTTCAGAAATTGATTATCAAAGTTTATTCAAATTAATAATGATGAAAAAATATTTGATGGCTTGATGCGTTTTTCACTGAAAATTTGAATCACCGTAAATTAAATAATGCAGTTTTCAAAAGCTTTTACACACAGAGGTGAAAAATGAACACAAAAAAAATGTTTATGCAAGTAAAGCATATGATAGATAACATTCATTTTCACTGCAAAAATCATTGAAGTACTTATTATTAATATGCTACTGTTGCAATAAACCATGATTTACACATTAGCTTTCTCTTACTCAATGAAATAAAATATTAAATTAAAAAGACAAAAATATTGAAACTCATAGTGAATGCGAAATATTTAAATCATAAATTAATATCTATAAATACATTATTTTGTTGTTAAGCCTCCTTAAGTAGATGAATCAACAGTGCTTAGCGTGATCCATATTAAAAATATATTACTCTTCCGTATGTCTAATTGAAGCAAAAGGTCACATTAAAGTCATGACTGAAACAAATGCTTAACATAGTACTATGTATCAGCTAAAATATATAATGCATATTTGGGCGTTTGTTAATCATGTTTTTTAAAAATCGGAATATAAGATCCGTTGATTAGTCCGACGCTCTTTTTGTTTGAATTTTATTGATATGGTGATGAACAATAAGTTTTCAATACAATATTCATATTATTAATAAATAATAATTATCATGAATTTTGAATTTTGAAATAATGTGTGGGTTCAAAGAAGGTTTCATAAATATATAAAAACAATGTAAAAACTATTTTTGTATTCAATATTTTAAATCAATGCTTAAATATTAATAACAACATAAAGTACGTGCAAATATGTTTGAGTAAAACAGTTTGCAAAATAATTAATGAAAATTAGCGCACTAATAAATATATAACCTTTATTTCTAGACTGCATACGATAAATTGCTTTTTTGTATTTTACCAACTAATTTTTATCACCACGAGCGATGTTTTTTTGAACCTAAAGATCCATATTGTATTGCATTCACCAACAACCAAGCACTTTGTTAACACATATAGAGTTAATGTTTGGAAAAAATTGTGAAGGTTACTATTGACAGAATACTTGAATATTTATTAAAACGAATATTCGCATCAACAATAGACAAAAACATATTTTTCACTATTCGCTTTGTGTAGGAAAGCTCTAGTCCAAAACTTTTTAGGTTTGTGCATAGAAGGTCTGCGGGCTGAGTGGAAAGTGAAAAATTACTGCGGTAAATGTCGGACTACTACCGGGAAAACTGCTGCAATGATATTAACCATGTAGGCTTTAGTCGAGTGGGCCGAGTACCAATAAAACAGCCAGATTCCGGTTTTTCAGAGAATTGTTTCACAAATAACGCAGCCTATGAAAGCGGTTCTTTTTCCACTTACAACGAGACTAAATTCTGTAATGAAAATATTAATTTCATAGCATAAGTAGCATCCACTACTTGAGTTCTGCTGCGTATTTCCTCGTTTTGGATTTTATCTTTTAGCGTCTTTGAGCATGAAAAAGTATTTAGATTTACATATTGAGATTCCAAACTAAGCTCCCATATATACATATAGTGATACTACGTACATTTGCGACTTAATATTTTCACAAATACTCGGTTGAAGATATGAAAAAAAATACATTTATTAATGATAAATAAATTGATTATGTATGGAGGATATTGGTGACATATTTAGCAGATTTCGGTTTCGATATAAGTGGGGCTGGTGCTGCAAACAGGCCTGGAAGTCTTTGAAATAATGCTGAAAGTTCATTCTATCAATCTTCGAAGACGTCTTGTTGAATCCACATGTCATGCAAGTCAAGTTCTTCCATTTTGGGAAAATAAAAGGTGGATATCATCTCATGGTAGCACTCACCATTCACAGTTACGTTGCGACTTGCATCATCTTTGAAGAAGTACGGTCCAATGATGCCACCAGCCCATAATCCGCACCAAACAGTAACTCTTTCTGGATGCATTGGTAGCTCTTGCAATGCTTCTGGCTGATCTTTACTCCAAAACCGACAATTCTGCTTATTTACGAATCCATTCAGCCAAAAATGAGCTTCGTCGCTGAACACAACTTTTCGATAAAAATATGGATCAATGAAATTTAATGATTTGCAAGCGTTGTTCGTTTGTAAGATGATTTATGGTTAAATTATAGACCAAGCTGAAGATGTTTGATAGTGACACAAAACACGAAACGTACGTGAGCTGTCAAAATCAGTGTTGCCAAAAATAAAATAGTTTAAAAATCACCCTTTATTAATATTAATAATGAATCGACATCGACACAGAGCATTGACCATCCCAATAATCTGCCACTCTTTGTGGATTGATAGGATCAACGTCCAAAAAAGGTCTCGAGGAATGTGCAGTGTATGACATTCAATGTATTTTTATTACTTTTATAACTGCTTACTCATCTTGTAAATTAGGGTATAAAAAAGGGTCTCGTATTAGATAAATTAGTATCAACTCAACTTCAGTCTTTAGAATTATTCTCAGTGCCAGAACTTTGGTATTCCTTCATCAACAGTTAGCTGATGCTGTAATTTCGGGACCGCGACCTCGGTTCCAGAATACCTGGTCCAAACTATACAACGGCACAATACATAAATCTCTTTACGTATGATATTAAGTGTACAAAAGCATAGAGTTAATCACTTGAACATTACAAAAATAACAAAAAAATAACATTTTTCAATAATGAAAACTTTGCAAATTGCACCTAGTATTATTTTCATTCGAAGAAAACGAAAATACTTATATATGAGTATATTCTATTTGAATATTGTTTTATGCGTGATCTTACGTGACGATATATTAATTATACTTGTAGTTAAACAGCAATAGACCTTCAGAACTAAAATACAGTTTACGAAAGCCTTTCCACAAATGGAACTGACACCTAGACGATAACACAGAATACGCTACACTCATGTTCAAATGTATGATCTATTACACTAGAGTATTTCTTACAGTCTGCTGTTTGAATCACATGAATAGGCGTCATATAAAAAAGATTCTCATTAGATAATCGACGTAAAGCAACATTGAGTGTGAACTATAACATGTATGGATCACCGTCAATTATTACCCACGTGTTGTTGATCGGGTTGAGCCAATCCTTAGGAACAAAAGGCTTAGAGAGCATCGAGAAGAAAATCATTAACGAATCACTCGTAAATACGCTTTGAATACTTCTCTCCATATCCGGCCCATATCAGGAATAGATGCTCACTATCAACTGTCGCTACTTAGTTCTGTTAGGTGCCACTGCTCATTTTTTTTCCTGCCTTATAATTCTAGAGTATTCAGACTTTTGCCCTTAAGGTGATCGGAAGCCATATATATTTCCAAGTAAGCCTTTGAAAAGAGAGATCTCTCTTTTAAAGGGACTAGGGTTGGACAGTGGCAACTGACAGAACATGTGACGATTTGTATTGACAATATGTTTTATGTTTGTTGTGGATATTGGAATAAAATAATACGATTATTTTTTATTAATGTCGTTACTTTCTTTATTGCTTATTTGCAGTTATTTGGATCTACAGTAAATTTTCTGAAATAAACATTTTTCATATTAATATTTTTTTTCAGGAAAAGCTACACACCTTTCATGAAATTGACGTAAATGACAATAAAGTGCAAGATTGCGTTCGCGCCGGACTTATTTCGAAATGGAATCGAATAAAGACGTTCCTACAAGCACGTCGTAGAGATAACCAGTGACCGGAACGAGGCGCTTCGGCGTCGTCGAGCACAGTCATCTTATTTTTAATTCTCACTCCATTGACAACTTGTAATAACATTGTCTGGCCAGTCTCATACAATACTCATAAGAACGTGGCATTTATTTTTGTAATTTTTTATTTTCACGCTAAAGTACAGACCTTCAGGTTTGTTATTAATCTGGCATCATAGTAAACATCATTGATACAATAAATTCTTAGGTTTTCACGGCCAGATTTGATATTGTGGCTTTTGGGTTTAGCCTTGTGTGGCAAACTTCCTTCAACCAATATTTCCACCAGGGGTCTTCTTCAGGATTGAAAATTAATTTAGTTTTGAGTAACCCAATGGCGTCAGCATTGGCAGCTCATCTGGCTGACACGGGACATAAGTTGCCGTTCGAACCCGAAATAGTGGCTCGAACACAAGGAAAATATGTACACTTAGTAAGGGAAGCCATTGAAATCAAAAGATATCCCATCAACATCAACAGGAATGATGGCTTGATTCTCGAAACAGCATGGCTTCCACCTCTAGCACATACTCTAAAGCCTGTACAGACAAGCAAGGACGACAGCAGTCCAATATGAAGTTCGTAGAGGTACAATTCTTAGAACATACTGATATCAGCTTGATATAGCTCCTTAAGGCCGATGCCGTAAAGCCTCAACAAACGATCTTTTGTCTATTATTTTGGTTCGCTTGCGTGACATCTACATCGAATATTAAGTGGCGTTTGCATACATCAAAATAATTGTTATGACAGTTGGTAGAACTGTCCTCTTGGCGGTTGGTACTGCTGAAATGTGAGAGCGCGGCTGACAGGAGATCGCGCGGGGAGTTAGTTGAAGTTTGACTCGCGCCCGTAACAGTGCGCGCATCCTGTGCGTTCCTGTAGCGGGCGACGTTGTGAACAATAAACGTAGTATGTAAACAGAAACAAGTGTTTATATTGTGAACCTGATCCTGCATCCTTCATCCAGTTAATCGATGTCCTTAAATGGAAGAGGAGGGTATCAATTGGCGCCCAACATTGATATCAGCTTGATATAGCTCCTTAAGGCCGATGCCGTAAAGCCTCGACAAGCGACCTTTTGTCTATTATTTTTGTCCGCTTGCCTGACATCTACATCGAATGTTTATTTTAATTATATAATGTTGCACGGCGCTTGCATACGCCATCTTGTTTGTTATGACAGTTGGCCTATTGCGGTTGGTAGGACTGTCATATTGGCAGTTGGTACCGTGGAGATGTGAGATCGCGCCGTGTGCTGGCAGTTGAAGTTTGACTCGCGCCCGTCACAGTGCGCGCGTCCTGTGCGTTCGCTGTGGCGGGCGACGTTTGTGACAATAAACAAATAATATGTGAAACAAGTGTTTATATTGTAAACCTGATCCTGCATCCTTCATCTAGTAAACCGATGTCCTAAATGGAAGAGGAGGATATCAATTGTCGCCCAACGCATGGGGCATTAGAGCTACGCAAAGTTCCACGAATCCACGGTCTTGCGGATCATCGCAGGCATCTCGGGAGAGAGACCCGAGTGGCGCCCATCTTCACAACTGAGGGATGCAGAGATCAAGTACGCTTTTCTGAGCATACGAGAAGCCACATCGCCCTGGGAGTTACATAGAATTCGTCGTTCGACACTCAAACCGGGCGGACGTGTCTAGTCATCCTACCTACAGGATGGCGAACTGTTGCGATTGTGATATCGCGCAAATAAATCGTCGCTTAGACGATCACCGTTTGCTGCTGGAGAGGCTCTTAAAGGCTGTTGGATGCGGGATGGATGATGCTCTGACATCCGTTGGTGTAGACCCTCCACCCAACCCGACAAGTCTGCCGACTTTCCGCAGAAGGCGCTTACCTCGAGCGTGCAAATCAATTCCGGCTACCTACGCTGAAGCTGTCAACATTCCTGTGTCGATGTCGCTTAACTGTGACAGCAGAGACTCCGAACCTGCTGTCAAAGAATCCGCTTCGAGTGAAGCCACCGAAGAGGACTCCTCGGAAGATACTACCGAAGGATGCTGTTTCGAGCAAGGCTCCTAAGGACTCCCGTTCTAAGCCGGGACGAATCATCGTTCGAGGAACTGGAGGACCTGAGTGCTTTCTTCGTGGATGTCCTCTCCCTCCCCCAAGCAATCTTTCCGGAGAAGTTCAACGTTCTAAGTTGAGTCGCGCCTCTCCGCATGGGGAAAGATAACAACATTCAGCACGTGTGATGATCCGTGGTTCTGCAGCTCCTTCAAAAAACGTTACTGGAGTGAAGATGGCGTATCTTTACGCCAAGGGCCTTCACCCAGATACATCGGCTGAGGACTTGCAGAGCTTCTTGGCAGCGACCGCTACATTCAATCCTTCTTGGATGACCATCAGGAGGATTGTCAGCAGGCGGACGCTGTCAACTTCTTTCAAAGTCGGGGTCATCGCGACTTCGCTGGAGTCTCTCATGGAGCCTCAAGTGTGGCCTGAAGGGACCATCGTTCAACCCTGGATACGCATAAGACGAAAGAATCGCAGTGAACAGTGGTTGAAACCAACTTGAGTGAAGATATTGACATATTTAGTGTAATATTGCTTTAAATTCAGTACTGGTGTTTATGGAGGCGAAATGTTACACGTTTTGTTTTGTGACAATAATGCCTTGTTATTTGTGAGTCAATCATGATATACTTATGACAGGGTTTTTGTTGTTACAAGTCAAACTGTTTATCTTGAGTCTCCTGACGCTAGTTCTGAGTGTGAGATCAGTGATACTAAAGGTGTCAATAAATTTATGTTACCTATTGTATTTTTATTTTATATTATATTATTGTATTTATATTATTGTACTTCAGAAATGCATTGAATTGATAAAATTTGTAATGTTTCTGCGAGGAAAAAAATAAAATTGAAATTGAAATAGAAGCCCAGCGAAGTCACGCTTTCAAAATGGCGTCACCAAGCCAAGCATCACGGAAACCAAGATGGCGGCGCGCGTAGACGCCGTGCCCCGTTACCAACACTGGGCCGGGGGTCGTGATTTGACGAAGGGATATGTTTTGACGAAATCACGTGGGTGGAGCCAGGACCTGAACCTCTAGATGTCGCCATGCTGGAGTGAAAAAGGTGTCGCGAGGTGGCCGCGTGGATTGGGCCGGAAACTGAATCGCAGATAACCGGGATGGTTAGTCTGGATCCGGAAACCCAGTAGGTTAGTCCGGAACCTCAAGATGACCTCATGCTTGGAGGCGGTATCGCGGATAACCGAGCAGGTTAGTCCGGAACCGGAACCTCAAGATGACCTCATGCTTGGAGGAGGAGAGTTTCGCGGAAAATCACGTGAGTTGGCCGAGACCCTGAATCTCCAGGCGCCGTCATGCTGGAGCGCAGAGGAGCCAGAAGACCACCACGTGGGTTCATCAAGATAAAGAAGAGCATCATCACCCTCGAGCGCCGACGAGACACATTGCGGACCGCGCGGAAACCACGCCAGCCGTCAAAAATGGCGTCATTCGTAAAGCCAGTGGCGTAGTAAACAAGTGATATCAACAAAATTTTGAGTGAAGCGGGGTACAACCCGCCAAATGTGATCTGGGTAAATTCTTTTTGTATTTTTGCTTGCTCTGTCTTTTTTATATGTTTGTGTTTTTCTTGCTATGTTTCTTATTTTTATATGTTTGTATTTTTCTGCTTCTCATATGTAGCGTGTCAGCGAGCGAGCTTAAGCTTGGGTTAAGATCGTTTGTCGCGGTTTTCCGTCTTTAAAGGGGTAGCGATTGATATGAGCTTGATATAGCTCCTTAAGGCCGATGCCGTAAAGCCTCAACAAACGATCTTTTGTCTATTATTTTGGTTCGCTTGCGTGACATCTACATCGAATATTAAGTGGTGTTTGCATACACCAAAATAATTGTTATGACAGTTGGTAGAACTGTCCTTTTGGTGGTTGGTACTGCTGAAATGTGAGAGCGCGGCTGACAGGAGATCGCGCGGGGAGTTAGTTGAAGTTTGACTCGCGCCCGTTACAGTGCGCGCATCCTGTGCGTTCCTGTAGCGGGCAACGTTGTGAACAATAAACGTTGTATGTAAACAGAAACAAGTGTTTATATTGTGAACCTGATCCTGCATCCTTCATCCAGTTAATCGATGTCCTAAATGGAAGAGGAGGATATCAATACCTATTGTACACGATTCTCAGGACCAATGAAACTTGAGTATGTAGTTGCCATGGAGATATCAATTACGCTTTTAAAAAGATAATCTGACACAATCTCACAACTAAATCATCAATCCTGAAGAAGACCCCTGCAATGGTGGTCGAAATATTGGAAATAAGAAATTCAACACACACGGCTCAACCCAAAAGCCACAATATCAAATCTGGCTGTGAAAACTTAAGAAGTTATTTAACATTGGTACAAGTTGAACCCGTGATGATCGATTGAGAAAAAGGTGTTAGAGTGATGTCTAACAACTGGCAAACGGAGCGTTGGCTGATCCCCTGCAAGAAGGACTGACTACAGCAGTATCTCAATAGTGGGAGTAGCCCAAATAAAAAATATTGAGGATCATAAAGCCTTAAAAACATTAAAAAAAATAAAAAAATTAAGACATCACCAAGCTTATGAATTACTGGTTTGGTAAGCCTCCTAAACATAGTTATTTTTAAGTTATCCAGTTCAGTAAATTTTAAAACGTTGCCAACTATATGAATGACTTCCCGACGACATGCAGAACATAAGACAGGAGACTTGATAAGAAGGTATTATTATTCGTAGATACATATTTTTGAGTGATTTATCAACCAGTTATATAACTCAGATGATTAACCCAACGAGATTTGAACCATTTGTCATAAGATACGGATCACAATACGAGTAATAAACGCTTACAGCGACACGCAGTAACTGATCCACGTTTTGTTATACGTCTAACATTGCATAAATCCGTGATCTAACGAAAATCACGCTAAAATCCTTAGCAATCCAGTCATTAGTGAAAATTTATGTCATACAAAAACTGATTATTTTTTATATGACAAGTAAAAAAATGCACTCTGATTGCCTTCTGTAGCATAACAGACTACCGTAGTACGTGGTGTAGGATTACTCAGTAGTTCCCAAAGTTGCCAGCAGGTATCGCTGGGGTCTATAAACCTTCGGTGTCACGTGGACCGTTAAAACAGTTTTACAATGTCGCAGCTTGTCTTCGTTGTTTTTCATCTTTCATTGCGTTATAACGTACACGTACAAGTATAGAGACCCGTGGTCTTCGGTGGCCGTTCTTTGTCCATCGTCGTTTTATTGCTTCGAAAAGAAACGTGCACTACTTTTGCTTCAATTTCGCCGATTTATTTTTTGCAAATCGCCGCATTCTTGTTGCCAATTTGAAATAAAAATGTTGTGAATGAGTGTATCGAAAAATATCTTTGTTTTGATTGGTTGTTTTTATATAATTATAACATTTTTGAATCTGCAAGCTTAAAAAATTATAGCAAAATATTGTGTTATTTTCTAAATAAATTAATACACACTTACATCCTCTTCTCTTTAAAAAGCAGTTATTCAGTCACGTGGTGGCAGGATGAGGAGCAGATAAGCAACACAAAGACTCTTTTCTGAAGCACATTGACACATATATTTCGATAACTTTACAAACATCTGGCCCAGACTTACTCACAGCATTCAGGCCGGGCCAACAACAACGCGATCTCGCTGACGTTAGCACACGACTGAGTGCCCGGCTGTTGCCCAACGCCCAAATGGCGATATATATAACTAACGTCACACTCATGAACGGATTTGTCCAAAATGCCAATATGGCGACACATACACGTACGACAAGCGAGCAGAAATAAGAGACGAAAGATTGTAAATCAAGTTTTTCGGTACCAGTCAGCAAGGTTTATATCATGCTGATGTCAACACTTACAAATCTACCTCAAATATTATATTGTATGACATCTCTCGAGTAATTTTTTGGAAAAAAGAAACAGCAGACGCTGGGATTCAAACCACGAACTATACACCTTAGTTCCGTTCTACGATCAGCGATGACTATTCTCTGCCTGAAATGATTAATGAATTTTAACGTATTCGTATTATAAGCAATTAAATATACATATACTATACATAAAAATCCTTAAACGATTCAAATCATTCAGAAAAAATATCGGCGGAAGCGGTATGCGAACCGCGGACCTTTGGAACCAACATTTTGCCCAGGTAATTATACCGCTCGGCCACCGGCCAATTTATTCCACATTCCACCTATTCGTATTATTTTTACTTTCGTATTATGACAGATGTCGCTTCATTCTAGAATCTAGAGTGAAAGTATGAATGTGTCGTATTATTAAGATTCAATCAAACGTTATCTATTAACAAGCAATTTTATTTTTTACCAACAAATTATTTATTTATTATAACCTCTGGATCTCTAGCTTAAACTATAAAGTTTTTTTTTTTTAAATCGTTAGAAGAATATTTCTTTGTCAGAATTTTTTCTTTTAATATAATATATGTTTATATACAAAGTGCAAATCCGCTGTGTCTTTGAATATGAAAGTCACCTTTGGGTTAGAGCCGCAAAATATCCTTATAAAACAGTCATCATCGTCGGCCTATGTCCATTCAAATGATTTTTTATCTCTTTGAATTCCTCGCGCAGCCTTTTCTTACTTTCTTTTTAATGCTTAAACTTGTTTTCTATTCAATAATCGTCTCAGCAGATGTGTCCTGTGTATTGCATTTTTAATACGCCAATACTTTCAGTAAGAAAATTACAAAAATAAAACTTTTACAAGCGATGCTTTAAAGTTTCATTGTTGCATCGAAAAAAGCAGTTTCATTAATTTGTTTGCTTCTTAGGCCTTTCCAGGCCAATAAAAGAGACGTTAAAAGAAGCCGGGATTGCCAACAATAATACTGAAAACGTACACTACCGCTTGAAAACGAAAAAGTTTCAAGCTGAATGCGCGGGAAAGGCTTCGCGGCCTGAACTTCCGGTCCTTCTTTCGGTGCTTTATGGCCCAACTTCTTGCAGCAGCTTTCACGCCGGAAGCGCTCAGACGCAAAGTGTTTTTGAGCTTTCGCCCACCGGATATAGCGCTAGGAAAAGTGCTTGTTAATTTTAATTCATAGAGTAATAAATGACGCCCTGAAGACATATGTTATGCAATGTCTAAATGAGAAAAATTTGAGGATATTGTAACCATAACCATATGTTTGATATACTCATTGAGTTATTACAGTAATTAATATGTTAACAATATCTTCTTAAAATTTTCTTTATATGATATAATGCTTTTGATCACAATGTCTCAATTCAACTACAGACAAACTGTCAGAAATAATTTGAAATTTATAGAGAATGTATGAAAAAAGTTGCAAGCAGTTTTAGAGATAAGTACTTAACAATGCTGATAAAGTAAATAAATAATCAATTATTTTCTAGGCATTCATGGCAGATTAATTATTTTGATCTCTATAGCGGGAATCATTTTAAAGGGTTCAACCGTGAATATGAACCCTGCAATGGTGGTTAAAATATTGGATAGAAGAAGAAATTTGTCACTCACGGCTTAATTCAAAAGCCACAGCTTAATTATTATTCTACTTTTTTTTTATTACGATATTAATTATATTTTAATATTAATTTAAATTAAAAAATTAACAAATCAAAAAGAAACAGTTTTGATTTCAAATTTATTTTTAATTAATTATATGTTTCATACTCCCCAGATCCATGTTATTGAAGATGGACTCCAGAGAGTCCGAAACATGTGAATGCGTACGATAAATTATTTTATTAAATTAAAAAAAAAAGTAATATTAATTTATTTTGAAGTTACTTACAAATGATACTTAAGCCATTTTACGAATGATACAGATGGGTCTTTTTAAAATTGACTTTGCGTAAATCTCTCTAACTTTGGCGGGTGAACACTCCACAATCAAGAATTTAAAGATAAGCGATACTATAATCGTCGTAGAATCCAAAACTGAAATTTCTCCCTCTCTTGACGTTGAAATTTAGCAACCCGGTGACATTTTTGTGACTGTCGTGTTCACGAAACCGCCAGTCACCTAAATGTCACATCGTAACATGTTCGAATATTCATGATAAATCATAAATTTTAATAGTGATGATACTGTCACAGTGACAGTAGTGGCACGTGCGAGTTCTCATCTGTGTAAGCTTTAGTTTATTTTAAGTATACTTAAGTATTTCTAAAACAAAAAATGGTGTATAAAATCATTCGAGCATTTTCATATGAAAGTTTCATTGAATCACCTGTTAAAATACTCGTACAAACAAATTAAATCATTAAGGTGCTTAAAATTAGTTAAAGAAATAATCAATTAAATCCTCTGTTGGTCAATACTAAATTACTTTTAGAAGTACTTAATATTTCACAATAGTCTAGCGTTGGCGAATTGATAAATTTGCATCATCCGATACGTGGAACTTTGCAATTCAAGGCAGGCAACTAGATGGCGCTTTACGGACATTTTGAATGGGAATGTTTGTTAATCGGCTGCTATTCGGTGGACCATATAATTGGCATTTCAATCGATAGTGTCGACCTCTGTATCGTAAATATACTATAAGTGTATAATAATATGACATTCAATGCATTTATTTAATATTTTTCTTTATAAGATATGAGTAACAATCACATAAACTTGTTTAAATAGGTTTTGATAGTAAATGCTTGGATAAAATACTAGCGGTACGATTATGCCATCAAAAGGTTAATCTTTTGGATGCCATGAACCTGAATATATCTATGCAACGCCTCGTGGATTATCAGATATTAAGATTTGAGCCCCTAAATGACTCCAAGCTATAACATTGACCGAAAATATACAGTTTTATAATACACCGGTGTGCTTACGGTACTGGCGGGCTTCCTGCAGCAGACTTGTATCTGGGTTCATAGCACCCATAAGGTCAACTTTTTAAAAATTAACGACGAGGGAGAGTAAACAAGGGAACCTTCCTACTGTCAGTCGAAAAATGAAGGTGGACTTCACTATGTCATGTTCTAAGGATGATGTTGAAGAGTATACTCTTCTACAGCTTGAACTGCCTCTAAGTATGACGATGATTCAATATATTATAAAGTTAAAGCATTTTATCTGAACATTTTTTCTTTCCATGGTAAATATTTGCTACTATTTTGCTATGTCATTTGTTATTGTCCATTTTCTATCTAACAACTCGGTGGCTTACCTACGAATCAAATGCAAAAAACTTGAAAATACGACAGTTTCAGTATTTGAGGCATATTTTGAGTAAATTATTAATAAGATTTTGTAAGAAAATTCTAAATAGATTGACAGATTTTGAATTGAGATTATTTGGACATTAGTTGAAGAAGAATCTAACCAACAAAACGGAAAGCAGTGCATACAACTTGTGCTCTGAATCCAACATTTATCATATTTAGTGATCTTAAGAGAACCGCCCTAACAAAGTGATATTACCGTTGGTCCAGATTTAACTAAGCAGCCTCTACAACCCTGAAATGATGCTATGAATGTTGGAGATTATATTTTTAGGACACTTACTTTAAAGATGTTTTTTTTATTTACCAACCTAGTTTAGCTTGAAATAAATATTTATTCACAATTTTTTTGTAACTTCTTTTAAATGGTGGTTAAATTTGATTCATTGTTTTTATTTTTTAACCAATGTATTGTTACAAGTATTTATTGCTCCTTCTACTGACAACGATATTTTCCCCTTTATATTAAATAAAATACAGGTATGTAGTGTTAAGCCGCAAGAAATTTGTACGAATTAAATAAGATTTATATTATCAATAACTTTTCACCAATGAATTGTTAATGTAATGTGAAGCATTTGTTTATTAAGTAGAAACGCCACATTTTTATGAAAAACGCTGAAATATCTTGCAATTTTCAATACACGAAAAATGCATTAAACTGCGACACTTTACCGGTAGAATTTTTACTTTATCGCTGTGACCATTTGGCTAGTCCACTAACTGGGAAGGGAATTTATTTCAAGCGTCCCTGAAAGTATTTTCAGAACCAGAGGCCAGACTTGCGGGTCGGAATTTCAGGAGCGAAAGGCAGTGTTTACTGCGTCCGGTGGACAGCATATTTATCACTACCTGAAACACCTTGTAACAGAGGTTTTGCTCTATAAATTGCAGCGAATATTTTTGCATACGAGAATTGTGATTTTTCATTTTTTTTTTTTGATTGAAAAATAACTTATACTATGATTTTTGCATGGAAAAAAATAATGTCAGATTGAACATAAATAATTGCTTTCTTTTATTCAAAATCAAGTTTCTGTGCTTTTTTAAGGCTAAGTAAGAAATATACCAAAGATATTCGTAAATTATATATTTCAATACATTTAAAGACAAAAACTTATCTTATTGTTATAAATTTATATTTTAATGGAGATTTTATGTAAAAATATTTTCTTTTAATCATTTTATTAAGCATTTTGATGTTTATAACTAGTTTAAAGAAGAAACATTAATTTTAAAACGCTTTACAATGCATTTTTTTTTTAATTTTTAGAAAATAGTAATAATATCGAGATAATATTTAAATATGGTGAAATGAAAATGCTTGAAAAGACTTGTGGCTTGAATCCCCAATATTGCAGTTTATTTTTCTTTGATTTATTGATAAGAAAAATGTAATATAAAGTAGAATAAAATGTCGATTTGAATCAGTTGTTTAATATTAGTATATATTTTTTGTGATTCATAAAACATTAGATTATTGAAATATATATTATATAATTATAAAAATATGTAAGAAACTAATGAATATATCATAAATGATAGCAAAGAGAAACTGACATTAAAAAAACTCTATTTTTATGTAAGCACATACAGGAAAATACCGACAGACGGTGATAGTAATTCTGAAGTCTCATCTGTGGATTTCTATGACGCTTATTAACATAGTGCATACGGCTAAGCGCTGCATGTGGAGTGTTGATCCGCCAACGTCATAGACTACAGCCCGAGATTCACGCATCAGCCTTATTATTACAGGAATTTACTATGAATGGGTAGTCTTCACGGGACGACTTTCATCTACCACCATTTTAAATTACTAGGCATTGACTAGCATTTTACAATTGAGGGATTAAATTCGCATCAACCGGCAATATTAAGAGTTCAATTAAATAAAAATCCTTTTTTTTTAATCTCCATCGGGGATCGAACCCACGACCTTTAGCTTGCAAAGCAAACACTTTGACCATTGAGCTATACCCGCCAACTTACTTAACTTAACTTAAACTTAGAGTAAAAACCCTCAGTTTAAGTTATTTATTTGTCTAGCAGCTTTAATGACATCCTCTCCATCTTCAGAACGAACTTAAAAACTTAAAAAATTGTCTTATAAAAATGGTATATAAAATTTTATTTAGAAAGCTCTAAACTTTGATACTGATTATCTTGAATCTCATAGTTTGGATTATATTTTGTTTCATTGTATGATATTTTTACATTTAAAGTATCCACCACCAGCTTGCATGTAATTTTTTTTATTACTTTACAAACTCTAAGTGCTTCAAATTAAAAAATAAACGGATCTGATGTCAAGCACTTAAAACCATCAAGTCAAATTAATAAAGCCACCATAGAAGCCTTTCTCGGATACAAAACGCTACTTCCGAGACTTTATATTGCGCAGCTTTTTTAACAGTGCTGATAAAAGTTGAAAGCTCCTACTTTATGGCTGGGAAGGAACTTTGATATCAGACTTTGTTGGAGTACGCTATCCATAAGCTCACCACCCGTCAGAACAACTCTCCGACAGTCTCTAGTAATAGTCAGACATACCAGAGGTCGACTAACTCAAAGTATACATTTTTTTTTCATAATTACACAAAATTCCCGTCACAATAAAGGTGATTCCATGTCGTCGGAATCATCATCCGGAGTAGGAGCAGGTCACAAAGCAAAGAACTTGTCGAAATGCACATTGACCTTTATTTAAAATAAAAGACTGACAAACTTTGGTATTCTGCCCGGGCTACAATCAACGAATTATGTGTACCTGCCGGCGCCTGGGCAGAAAGTGACTCGGACCGCGCAGTAACTGTCGCAGCGCTCCAAGACCAAATATAAGCTTGAAAAGGCTATATATGGTCTATATATATATATATACCATGAACGAATTATTATGTTTAAAAATAATTATTATTTTGTATGTACTATATAAATATATATGTAGGTCAGTTATAATATTATTATTATAACTGAAACACATAAAATTTCGCCATCCAAAAAATTATTAACATACTAACATCCCTCGTCTTTAAAAAAGGACAAGTTCCGGGTTCGTCACGTGACCGCGCGGAGAAAGGATGCAGGAGCAGGTCGCAAAGCAAAGAACTTGTTTTTGTAGCACAATTCCCATTTATTTCTAATACAGACTTGATTTTATCGTCCAACAGATACATGACGTTTTGCCGGCCAAACGAGAGTTAACTGACGACTGCTAAGATAATCACGGATAAAAAACTAATTTAAGATGACAGTTGAACCAACATGAAACGGAGCAACTGTCATAACAAATTAAATGGCGTATGCAAACGCTGTGTAATTTTATGTAAAATCATAACTTATATCATAAGCTGTGCATGTCAGGCGAGCGAACAAAAATAGAAGACAAAAATTCGTTTTTCGAGGCTTTTTGGCATCAGCCTACATGAACTTTATCAAGCTGATATCAATACTTATTTTCTTGCCTGAATTATTATCTAATATATAATTGACCTGAATGTACCTATAGTTTTCTTTTCAGTCACATTCAACATTGTAGAATGACTTGTTTTTAAGAATGATAAACTACGTCTCTGCGCTTTGAAATTCAATATATCTGTAATCGAGAACAAATCTGCGTTGAATTGTGACGAATTGTTCCGTGTACGTGGGATTTCACTGATCAATTTGAAATAGGCTATGGACGAATGCCTGAGGCACTTCAAATCAATACAAAATATATATTCCTGTACTTGAATAATGAAAAAGTTAAATGCAATTTAAAAATCCTTTTATCAGATAATCCACAAAACATTTTTTTTTTCTAAATTAATGAATCAATTGAATTTTTTCACTGTCAAATTCACAACTAAACCGCATTATAACTATGCGAATTGTGTTTCAAAAACAAGTTATTTTGCTTTGTGATCAGCTCATGCATCCTGCCACCACGCAATTCGATAACAAACTTAGAGAGGAGGATGTTACTATAACGAATTATCGATTGTCTGTAATTTTAACAACAACGCTGACGTAAAGGTTTTGCTCCTGGGAACATCATTCTTGATAACCTAGCAGCTGTTACAATTATAAGTTATTAATACTATTTGTGATGGCCATATGCGCCACTCAGCCGCCCGTCAAAGTCTCTATGTGGCTTGAGTAAGCGGACGAGATTAGTCCTTCTCTCACAGCCTGCATACAAAGCGTTGCATTTACAGAGATATATTTGATGCAACTACCCCCATCATACAAGTGCATTTTACTTAATGTTCTACAACACATGTATCCACTATGTACCAATGAACCTATGTTTATAATGATATCAGCTTGATAAAACTCTTTTAGGCTGATGCCGTAAGGCCTCGAAAAACGATCTTTTGTCTCTTATTTTTGTTCGCTCGCCTGACATGCACATCTGATAATGTTAATTTTAATAACATAATATCACACGGCGTTGGCATACGTTGTATTATTTGTTATGATAGTTGCTCCATTTCATGTTGGTTTAACTGTCATCTTTAATTTGCTTTTTTGCCGCGATTGCCTTAGCGCTGTTGCTTGTCCTGCATCCTCCTTTCACGCGGCCACGTGACGTACCCGCGACTGGTCATTATGATTAAAAACGGATGATGTCAAAATCTACGTTTATGAGTTTCCTGAAAAAAATATCAAATTTATTTAATATGACGCTTTCCGTTTTTGAGTAGGCGCAATATATAATGTACTTAATAATAAATTCACAAAACTTTATAATAAATCACCATGGTAATAATGTATCATCCATTTTTATAAGGAGACTAAGAAGGATTTATCTAAATAAGTCGTGTTCACCGGTCGATTTAAATTAATTTTTGCCATCCATTTTGTTGAATGAATTAGAGTAATTATTTGCTCATTGTAATTCTTTAATTCATATATGTACAAAATTAATTAAATTAATTAAGATATACTATTTGATACATTTAAGTAGTTGAGAAATACAGCCAAGGGCTGTACCGTTCGGTGTTTATGTAAAAATTCTGAAGGCTTAATGTAAGTCATCACAATTACCGATACTATTATAAGTAATTAAATATACACATACTATAAATCAAATTATTTATACGCATCAATTCATTCAAAAAAATATCGGTAGAAGCGGGATGCGAACCGCGGGCCTTGGAACCAACCTTTGCCCAGGTCTTCATATACCGCTTAGCCTTCTCGGCTATTTCTCTATCTGAGCTGACACGTGTTAAAACTTGTATTTATACCATTGTTATCATCGTATAACGATAGATGTCTTTATAGTATATATTCAGAGTATGTATATATTTTTATTTTTTATTCAATCAGTCAACATTTATTCACAAGCTTTTTTTAATATTATTACTTTTTCGACAGACTATTTTTATTTTAGTAAGTACCACTCGGGTCTCGAACCGAACTATAGGTTGAATGGATGAGAAACAACTTCTTGTAGGTCCTACGCGGACTTTACAACCAGTCATGTACCTGTGTTACTGATGAACAATTAAACCTTCTTGATATTGTTATAATTTGTGATATAATAAAATGCTGTTAGACATGGTGCTTATCTGCAAGTGATAAGATAAGACTAGAAGCCTTTGAGATATCAACTATAGACTTAGTAATAATTTAATATAGTTTAAATAAAAGATACGGGGTATAATAATTACCTTAATTTTAATAATAAACTTACACTTTAAATTTTGGCTTTATTTTAATTCGTTTGAATGTAATATTACCTTTTGATGCTCAATGGCGCTATTAAGAGTATTAACCCGTAAAAACTTTATCTAAAGCTCCCGTTTAAAATTTGAGTCACATTCAAAGTTAATTATTAAAAGTATTCAATTTAATTATCTTTGTATTTCCTGCGCGTGTTATTTATAATTTGCATTTCTTTTATATCCCGCCAGGGGCTTTGGACCTTTCATTTGTTATGGAAAGTAAAAAAAAGCTCAGTTAAGCTCCACCTTTAAGCTCACATAAAAAATCCAATTGTGTTGCAACGAATTTTAATTAACGTATTTCTTTCTACTCTGTCCGATGATAATGTACATAATGAACGACTTCTGCCTGCCATTATTTTGTAATACAAAAATTGTTAAGGATTTTTTTATATATTATGCTTTTTTTTGTTTTATAATTTTAATGTAGAAGAAAATAATATTTAATTATTTGCTTCAAATGAAAAAGTTGGGTTATTAAAAACTGAAAAAGGAAATATTATCATATTAGAAATGAATTCATATCTGATCCTTCTATCTTTGTTTCAAATTGAAATAAAATTATTTTATTACATTTATAAAATAATATATTTTTTCCTTTAACGTTCTATATCTGGAGCATATGTTACCATAGGTTGCCGCCACTCAATTCTGTCAGTTATAATTGCCATAAAATTTCTCCATTAAATGTTCCACTTGTGCATGATTCCCGTAGAGCATTAAAATATTATAAACAAGTATGACATAACAGATAACTCAAAAAACTATAAAACTCATACAAATATAAGTTAAAATAACAGGTGATATCATACAATATAGAGACAGATACGAATAAGTTAATAAAAGTAAAATCAAATAACGTAAAAAAATACAATAATATTGGAATACAGAAAAATGACAAACGTGAATAGAAAATATTACAAAGTAAAATTTGGTTGATTGTAACAATATAAATGTTCGATTTAAAGTGTTTATGTCAATTAAACTGAAATTTAAAACTTGAATTAAATTCGTTAGTAAAATAAAGCAACAGCAACTTGTATAACAATATGTATTATAATGTTAGTTGTACACCAATTACTTGATTCTCCGATAGAATGTATTTATACTGAAGCAAAGTAGTGCTTTTGCCACTCTGTCTTGCTTAGTGCAGGCACGAAGGTTTTCAGGGATAATTGGCTGACAGTCTGCAAGGATCATTTGTCTGGATCTCCAAGTTTACGTGAAAAACTTTTTGGCGTTTTCCAAAGGAAAGCTCTGAAAGCACGGTGTTGATAAACTAGGCACTATTTGCATCGGCGTGCACACTACGGTGTTAGAGCTTTATAAAGCACAACAACTGAGTTGAGTGTTAATTATTTTCGTCTTCCTGTTTAAAAGTTGATTCATTTAGGTTTCACATAGATTTTTTTTTGTAATTTTTATTGGATATTTTTACTTTTCATTTATTAATTTTCAAACAGCATTCAAAAATTTTTTTAAACGAAAAAGCTTATTTTATTAACACATTGTTAAAAAATACCAATTGCAAATTATGTAATATATTTTATATATGTTTAAATTTTTTCTATGGATTTTTATAAGAATTTTTACGAAAACGAAAGATTCTTGGACAATTTCTAGTAAGTCGTCTTGCTTCACAACTAAGAACGCTTGTTCGCACCTCTCATTTCAACGTGCCCTATCTCAGAAGCTCGGTGCGCTGTGGCAGCTTTTATTGCCATTTGGCACCACTCCAGCAACGTGATTGCGCTTTTAATATGGAAAGTAAATATTTTTAAAGCCCTTTCTGCCCTCCGCAGAGTTGCACAAGAAGAAAATTAAATTGCGGTAAAGACGTAAGAATAGCGCTGAATATGGCTTAATACAAGTTATCTCTGTGGCAAAAATAAATATTGAAGAAAAAACTTGCATGCTTACGCTATTTTTCTAAGTTTGTTTTATCAATCTTTATTTAAACTTGAGATACGTGTACATAAAATAATAAATTGTGGAATTAATATTAAGTTTACAGACGGAGTTATCTTTTACTTTAGATACATTTTTTTATTCATTAATATTCAATTAAATTCCCTAAAACACTAAGATATATATACAATAGAATCCTTGAAATGGATTCTATTTTATACATGAACAAAAACTTCAACGTAGTTAACAAACTAAACACTAGATAATTTAAAGAAACACAAAAAAATAAAGAAACACAGTGAAGAAATTAAATAAAAATTAACATAATAAGTTCCGCCGCTTAGAGCTGATGATGGTGAGAACTGCGCAAAGACATTGATTCCCTTAACCTTCTGATCAGGGGATTAGTGTGTGTTTTAGTGTTACAGTACAATTTCAGTTTTAGTCTTTGAAAATGTTGGTGGATATTGGGGATTTTATTTTGGATGTGGAGGTTCTTGAGGTTAAAAAAATAATTCTTATTGATTTATGTTGTATCGTTGAGTATCCAATCATCGATATTAACAAATTGAAAATTCATACTCATTTAGAAAAACGTTGATTTGGTTAACGAGTATATAGCTAAGAACTTTTATCTCTTATTTAATTATAGGAAAATTTTGCTCTTTATATTTTTAGCATTCTCTTTGAAATCCATTTAAATATTAAATAAATAAAAAATTTATACCTTGTTTCAGCATGGTTAACACTGATTGGTGTGACCATATGATTTGTGTAAAATATTGCAATGCAAGCTTTAAATATCGAGACCTAAGACTTTAGTAAATAGCTTCTGAAGGACCGAAGCCGGTAAAATTATTAATACAACTGGTTTCATACAAATTTTCATTTGTCAAAACATTCCTATCATACCTACCTTTTATACTTACCTATCACATCTACTTATCAAACCTACCTATAATACCTACCTACAACATAACATACTATTCTATCACACCTATTATTTTTAAATTCATTTACAACATCGGTATTTCCACATTTATATTACCAAGCCAACAACTAAATTTCACTTGTGTGTATAAAAAATCCGAATTAAAATTTCGTTCTAAAAAAGTTTCCCAAATAATTTATTACTATTGGTTTTGTCTTCCCTGAGCGTCATTCGTGTAGGAAGGACGACAGGGTTTGAGCGATCAATCAATGCGGTACTTGAAACCTTCAGTTTGAGGGCAAGCATTGGTTACCCAACTCACGGTGTTTCATACCCACGTCTGTCAAACAAAGCCTTCGATATAACATGCGTACAATGTGTGTAAATAACGTTCAATTACACGTTAAAATAAAATTCCATACACGAGTATGTAGACATTGTATTTATACAGGTAACATTATCTATTATGCATATTTGTATACTAATACCCTCCTCTCTTTAAAAGGTGTTACTCCGTTGCGTGGTGGCAGGATGAGGAGCAGATTAATAATACACAGACTTTTTCATAAGCACATATATATTCACGATAAAGACCTGGTTTCCCAGATCGATTGTAACATGGCGTTACTTCGCCTCCATCCATCGGAACTTTTAACAATGAGATCTCGCCCACGTCGGCGCTGAGGCTATCGCCCAGTGCCCAAGTGGCGATCTATGTAACTAGTCTAAAATTTCAATACACATACATGTATGACAAGCGAACAATAAAAAGATTGTGTATCGAGGTTTTCGGTACCAGTCAGCAAGGGCTCTATCTTGATGATGTCAATACATTTCAATCATTTATCTTGGGTTTTTTCATATAAATATGGGCTGATATATCAACCTTCGATTCATTTCGTAGTCTTGTGCAAATCAATTTAATTATTATTATTGAAAAATGCATTCTCATCCTTGAATACGGAAGTCATCTTTGAATTGAAGCCTCAAAAATCTTTTGGATTTAAGCGACTTGTTTTAAAAAATATCAATTCGTCTAATTAATATTTTACACTTACGTCCCATCTTTAATTCTTGGTACACATATTAAAGCACTTTATATCTACCGTTTTTACCACAGCTGCATTTCCATTTGCTAAACATACATACACTGTTGAAGTATTTTGACTACAAACTGCCTTTTTTAAACTAATTAATCCCTTTCTTTAAATATGGATCTCACTTTTGGGATAGAGTCCCAATTGTCATCTTGATATAATCGACTCGGTTTAAAAGAGACCGGTTTTGTCAAATAAATAATGTTACACTTACGTCTAAGCCTTGGAATACGAACAAAAGAATGGTTCACGTACTCGTAGTTTCTACCGTTATTATCATGGTCACTTCGAGTGAGTATTTAAGACGCTAGTATTTAAACTTTAAATACTAGCGTCTTCAACCTTTTTTTTTTCATTTATTCGTGAAGCAAAAGTACATACAATTTTTCTAGAAATTCGTGTTATGAAGTTAATGTACCAATTCGTGAAAAAAAAAATATATTACAAATAATAACCAATATCTACGGCACCGATCTTCCGGTTCCACCTACTCTTTTATGCTCAAATATCCTACATATTATTGTATGAACTTTTTTTATTAAATGTCAAAATAAGTTTGTTTCAAGATCAACAACCTATTTTAAGAAGGCTTTTTGAAGTTTCTCATTTATCGTCCCCCCACTCTGTTACGCCCACAACCTACGCCCACTGAGCGTGCACTTTGCGCCTATCCTGGCAACATTCCAGCTTGTTGCAGCTGACCTTACAGTCCACCAGCTGCCAACTTAGCACTGGAAATAGCAAATTAGCAGTAATTGTTGGCAGCGAAAACAGATTCGTCTTTGACGCCTATTTTGAAACGTTTCTTAGATCTTCTTATCTAACGTCTGGTCACACGGTGTTCCAGCGAAGCCCATATAAATGTTCTGTAAGATAATACTTCGCTGGAAAAACAACGAAATGTACATGGAATCAGGTATATTTGATGCAATAAAAAAATGATTTATTTAATACATTTTATTTTTTATCTTTGAATAAATACAATATTTAAGTAAATTGTGCAAGGTTATGGTAATTAACCTTCAAGCGATTTCTTAAGATGAATCGATTTTGATCCAAGACATGTACAATCACCTATTTTTTTTTTACTATAATAACAATTATTAAAATAAATGAAATTAGTATTTTTTAATAAAAAATATTACTTTTGGCAGGATATTAAAAAATATATATTATTGTGTTATTTATCAAATATTCAATTTATTTTAACTCAAATTGAAAATAAATTAAATTAAATTGCATTTATTGTAATTCGATGTGTATTGCATATATAGTAACAAAAGTTCACTAAATGTATTGCTTAAAAATAAATAGATTCTTTAAATAAGTATTTTAGAAATAGTATTTGGTGACAAAGTTATAAGCTGATATTTTCTCAGTGAAATTATAAAAATATAATTGTTATTTAATTTCTATTATAATTAAAAGTAAAGCATTTAATAATTATTTTTATTTTACATTGTTTTCATTTCAATTCTCTGAGAAGGAATTGCTAATGATCTCCAGCCAACTAACAATCATAACATAAATATCAATTTCAATTTATTTTACTTTAAATAACATTAAAAATTTCAAAAATTCAATTTGTTACTGAAGTTCCTACGTTCATTACGATGCTTCAATATTGACATATTTAGTGTCAACGACCTCACATTCAGTACAAGTGAGGACAAACCGGAGAGCCAATAGTTAGGATTTGTGACAATAACACTGCGTCATAAGTACATCAAATTTGACACAAATAACACAATTATTATTGTCACAAATTCCCAACATCTAACTCTCCGTATCTCTTAAAACCGACAACGAACCCGATAAAGTATTCTCCATAGAATATGAGTAAAGTAACGTTTCAAATATGTTACTTTTTTGATCTTAATCAAGTTAACAGCGAGTAAGTGAGTAATACAAGATAAGTTTTGTAAAATAATAACAAATATTTTTTATATATCAATATGAATATATGGATTTTAAATATTTATTAGAATATTATTTTATTTTTTCAATATTCTTATCTACTTTTATAGATCATTGACTCAATATTATTATTTATTAAATACACATATTCTATAATACATCAAATCCTTTATACGCATCAATTCGTTTAGAAAAAACATCGGTAGAAGTGGGATGCGAACCTAATATTAATAATATTAAGCTTGTAATATAAATGTTGACTGATAGAATAATAAAAAATAATAATATACACACTCTGAATATACACTATAGAGACACCTATCGTTATATGATGGTAACAATGTTGTAAATACAACTTATGCCGCGCAACAGTTCGGGCAGAGGATGGTCGAGTGGTCTAGGGTAATGAACTTGAGCAACGGTTGGTTCCAAGGCTCGCAGGTTCGCATCCCGCTTCTGCCGATATTTTTTCTGAGCGAATTGATGCGTATAAAGAATTTGATGTATTATAGTATGTGTATATTTAATTACTATCAATAAAAATATTTGCAAACAAACAATCACAGATCTCAAAACAGAATAACTCTGCATATTCAAGTTAAGCCATCATTCCCTAACAGGTAATAAAAGCCTCACTTCATCCAGTATTTTCAACTTTAGCGAATATTCATAAATCTTCAGCGGTGCTCAACCTGGCGGCAAGAAAACACGGTGAAAGATTCCTCTCGGTAAGACACTGGTAGTACAGGAGGTGGTACATTTATACGTGGATTTAATAGCGTTCTCGAGTGGAAAGCAATTACCTCGGTACGAAGCTCGACTGATGTTACCAGCCGTTACGGTACCTTGCCCCACTGAGGTGCCTTACATTTCTGTAAATGGTTAAAGATCACTTCAAGCGCTTTTCTTATGGTTCTCGGTTAAAGAGCGACAGAAAAGAAGGTTTTATATTTTTAGCACTATCACGTTTATTAGTCGTTGTACGCTAAGAACATGTATAGTATTCGTTGAAAGTTTTAACCTTTCAGTAGATTATGATGTTCAGGCGAATTAACTGTTATATGTCCATAAATATGTCCATAGAATGATACAATAAAACTAGCAAATGATGATATTAACAGTCTTAAACGATGGTTTAACGTTAATCCACTTACATTAAACGCAGAAAAGACATATCTAATCCCATTCTCCATTAACAAAAAAATAACGACAACTCCTATACCTAAATTATTTATTCATTACCCTGGATGTAATAATACCAACTGCGAAAAAACCTGCTCATTGATCAAAGCTACTGATACAATAAAATACCTGGGTATAATTATTGACAGTAACTTAAAATGGAAATCACACACAGCAGAATTAGTAAAACGTATACGCAAATGCATCTATATATTCATCAGACTCAGAAACATCTTAACTTAAGCAGATCTAAAAATGGTATACTACTCCATTGTCCAATCTCAACTGCAATATGGCATTGTTGGTTGGGGAGGAACATACCTAAATACTACCAACCCCATTGAACTGTACAAAAACTTATCATCAAAGTGATATAGAAAAGGCCTCCCACCTACCCAACAGAAAGCCTATACAATAAATTCAAAGTGCCAATGGTTGATACACTATACCAAAAATACACTATAATACAGACTATTAAAGAAAGGATAATTGAAAACTGGTACACTTGTCATTCTGCTAGGTATATGTACAATTTATTAATACCAAAATTTAACACACAACATGCAAAAAATGGTTACAAATATAACGGAATAGTTAATTTTAACAATCTTCCTCGGGAAATAAAAGCGATCAGTGATATTAAAATATTGATTGAAAAAGTTAAACAGTATTTTAAAAGATTTACGAACAGAACCGACGTCACTGCATAACAAATTGAAATAATGAAATGTACTAGAAATCTATTATAAATTTATATATACTTTAGATTTAATTCTATATATAGTGTCTTAAATTTTTATTTATATAATGTTAGTATTATATCAAAATCATGTAAATGTATAAATGTGTATATGTTAAATTCTGTATAATTATATAAAACTGTACAATAACAAAGATGAATTCCACGCCACACACAAGATCTTATCTTTACGTGGTGTGGTAAGCACCACAAAAAAGATAAAAACATTTAAAAAAAATTGGAATGTAAATAACTGTGTAAAAATGTATTTTATATTTGATTAAATAAAATAAAATAAAAATATCGTTAAAATCGCCGTCTCCACAATTTGATTCAAATACTATTACACCTATCAATGTGTGAGTTGAACAGGCTCTACATAAAGAGACGACCATAGGGATTAGACTTATTTTTTCTCTAGACCGCCTTTGTAACTATCATCAGCCTAGAGCCGCCCGCCGGAAGGCACCACTGTGTTACGTGCCAGATCTATGAGAAACCAAATTCCAACTACCATATAAAACACTTCTAGAAATTGGAAATAATTAAAATCAGTCATTAATAAATTCAGCTACTGCAATATTATTGTACGTAATTCCGCTAATCATTTAATATTCAATAATGTAAAAATATTAATTTACTCGTAACTCAATTAGCTGGTATTAAATTCCCCGCGAGATTATACCGTGTTCTTATTTATTCTCTTTCTGTGTTTGACATTTTCGTGTATTCCCATCTGATCATATCCTAACACGCATAGCAATTCTTTTCTAAGCAATCCACAGATCAGAACACTCCACGCACATACTTTTAAATTCCGACAACTAAAAACTGATTGTAGAGTCGAGAGAATACCTTCAGCCATTTGTTAAAAAGGAAAACAGTGAGTCGTTGTCTGAGACGTTAATTCAAGTCGACAAAGGCTAGATTATCGAGGGTGACTGCAATGGCAGTCAAAATATAAGAAATAAGAAATTCACCATACAAGACTAAACGAAAAAGCGCAATTCCTTAATGTCTCAACTTTACGTAGCAGTATTAAGCAGTTAAGTTTATAATCCACTTGTGCTTTTTAGATTTTCAAGGCGACAATTTTCCTGAAATATTGTTTCCGGGCGAACAATTTTAGAAGACTCCATTTTCCTTGAGCTGTTCATTACCAGCCATAATACAACCTCTTCATTGGGGCCATGAAACAAAATGGCCACTTAAGTTTTTCAGCCGTCGCTGCGCGGACAAGTACGCAGTTACCTGAAGGAAAATATTGTCGCCTTAATAAGTTGTTAATATTTTAAGTGTTTTATTTGCTGAAATTAAATTTCAGTGCTTTTTATTGGTCAGAAGCTTTTAAGCGCTTTTAAAATTGTCTCCTCGTAATGCAAAAGAAAACTTTCTTTAATTTATTTTAACTCGATTTGATGATATTGCGCATTTTCTTTATGAATTATATTTGAAAATGAACTTTATTTTTGTAGCTAAATTAGTAAATAATTAATTAATTATATTATTTTATTTTATTTGTAAGTACTGATATCAGCTTGATATAGCTTCTTAAGGCCGATGCCGTAAAGCCTCAACAAGCGATTTTTTGTCTATTATTTTGGTTCGCTTGCGTGACATTTACATCGAATGTTAAGCGGTGTTTGCATACGCCAAAATAATTGTTATGTCAGTTGGCCTATTGCCGGTTGGTGGGACTGTCATATTGGCAGTTGGTACCGTGGAGATGTGAGATCGCGCCGTGGGCTGGCAGTTGAAGTTTGACTCGCGCCCGTCACAGTGCGCGCGTCCTGTGCGTTCGCTGTGGCGGGCGACGTTTGTGACAATAAACAAATAATATGTGAAACAAGTGTTTATATTGTTAACCTGATCCTGCATCCTTCATCCAGTTAATCGATGTCATAAATGGAAGAGGAGGATATCAGTACGTTTATATAAGAATTGTATAATTTGTAATTGTAAGTAAGAGTAAGTTCGTAGTACATTTTAAATTTAAATTTTACAAATTGCATAACCTACAACCATATTACGAAACATTTTTTTTATAGGATTAATAATTATTTATTAAAAGAATCTAGTTTCAAAATGCATAGTTTACAAATCGATAAAAATGGATATAAGAATATAAAAACATTTCATAATGAAGATAAAATTAAAGGAAATAAAAAAGCTTAATAAAAGATAAGTGAAATTTATTATAAGTTTGACAATATATAAGTTTGACTAGAATGCATAAAAACTACAAACATAGAAAAAATAAATATATTTTTTTGGTTTGGATATCTAAATGTATTTTCTAATTATGTAAGCATATACAGGAAAACATTGGACAGATGATTCTATGACGCTTACCTTGATGCATATGGCTAAGTCATGCATGTGGAGTGTTGATCCGCCAACGTCATAGACTACAGGTCGAGATTCACGCATCATCCTTATTATTACAGGAATTCAGTACTATGAATGGATGGTCTTCAAGGGACGTCTTTCGTCTACCCTCCAATTTTAATAAATAGGCTATGACTGTCATTTACGGATGAGGGATCAAAATCACACCAATAATTTAGAGCTCAGAAATCGATTAAAAATCTTTTATTTTTAATCTCCGCCGGTGATCGAACCCATGACTTTCGGCTAGCAAAGAAAACGTTTTGACCAATGAGCTATCCCACCAGCGATGAAGATGATGATAATTTTAAAATTAATTTGAATTGAAAAATTTATAAATTAAAAATATTTAGTTTTTATTGAAAATTAATTTTAAATGATTACAGGTTATTGAAGATGGTCTTCAGGAAGTTCGAAACATGTAATCAATTTAAATTACTTGTGAATCAAAACTTAATATTTTTTATTTATTATTTTTTTAATTAAAGTATTGTCAGATGATAATCTTTATGTCAATGATGATAATGACCAATTGTTACGCAAATATATAACGAAATCTTCTTTGGATTACCAATATAAGTATTCTTAGTATTTGGTATTTTATAATGAATTATAATAAATCTTGATTAAAATTGACATGGTACCACAATTTCAGGATAAAAATCAATTAGTCACGTTGCTAATGATTAAAGCATTTGAGAGCTCTTTTCAGAGAGCTTTTTTTCTTCATCGACGCCTCGGTCGGATAAATTTTCTTGGGCCGCGGCTTGCGGTGAGACAATAGCCATTTGTTCCTCTTACTTCGGGCGAGTGGTCGATCCTGGACGAGGGAACATGCCGAGGCTATTGCGGTAATTACATCGGAACCCCGCTGAAGCCGTTTACATCGATTGCAAGGAAATGCAACGTAAATACTAGAGAGCGTGAATAACAAAGGTAAATAGTGTTTAATACTTCAGCTTAAAATTAAATAATTAATAAAACAATCAAATATATAGACATTTCATATTAAAATCCTCCTCTCTCTCAAAAAAGAGTGTTATTCCGTCGCGTGAGTGCAGGATGAGTAGCAGTTCAGCAAACAAACACTTTATTTTAGAAACACATTGACTATATTTACTTAAGACCTTACAAGTTTCCGGCCAAGCGGAAACATACCGCTGGCCGTAACGCGGACCTTGTCTCGATAAAGGGTGGGCACCGACTGGTGTGATGGGCTCGCCGGCGCAGCGGATCTCGCTCAGTGCTCAAGTAGATATGTCTATAACTAATACACCCGCGAGCGGACCTAGCCAAAATGACAATATGGTGGACACATAATTGTATGACAAGCGATCACAAAAAACGAGACGAAAGATTGTATATCGAGGTTTTCGGTACCAGTAAGCAAGGGCTACATCGCGCTGATGTCAATCTTCTTCGCAGTATCGATCCGGTGGATTGGTTTGCAGCAACAGAATCTTGAATCTCGATCTCCATTCCTCTCGGTCCTCCGCAACCCTTTTCAGCTCAGCATAAACGCTACAATGTCAATACCTTGTTATAATATAGATCACACTCAGTGGAGGCCAGTGATTCAGGGACTGAGGTCTTAGTGTGATCCATGTTATGACAATGTATCAAATATTTAATATTGAAATGGATTTCAAAATAAATGCTACAATTTAATGTGACAAATAATAACTAGATTCTACAAAATTATATTTAAAACTAGCGGATGATTTTTTTGATAATTAAACGACGGAGGATATAGGATACTTCGGATACTGCAAAATAAATTTTCTTTAAATACATATTTTGTTATTTATAAAATAGAAAGTTGTTGCATATTTATTTGAAAAGCATAAAAAAGACGAAAAAAAAAATTGTACAAACGCAATGGTAATCTTCGTATGGAAATTATAATTACTTGGCTTGGAGCTTAAGTACACTTAAGTAAAGTAAAAATTTAAAATAAAAATGTGCATTTGTTATGTATTCGCATGCAAAATAATAAAACCATTTGAGATTTGTGTACTTTATGACGTTCAGACAGCACGACTGGATGCAGATTGTTTGAAGAATATGGTAGCTTTGTTTGGAATCCCAATAAATCCAAATACATTCTCATTCTCGAAAAAATTCATTAAAAAAATAGTCGACCTCTCTATTTTTATATGTACGATAATTATCCATTCAATTAAATCAATTCCGTACATTACTCAAATATTTTTTTCTTCTAGGGATGCTTTCTTTCCATTCGTTAGATTCCCGGAGGAAAATTGCTGCTCTCAATCATTCCATCTTCTTCGCGGTGCAATTCACAACCCTGGGATTCTTGAATGTTTTAATTACTACGCTCCAGATAAGTACACCCGTGCTCGTAGCTATCCATTGTTTTTGATCCCAGTTGATACTTGTGGAGCTTCGAGCACCCAATTTAGTACAACGACAATAGCGCTCTTAAATGGCCTACCAGCACACCTCGATCCTTTTCTCACATCCTTTTAATCTTTTGTCGATGGTATTGTTCTCCGAGATCTCTGTGATCTTTGACATTCTTCTTTTATGTTTTTATTTTGTATGTTTATGTAAACTCTATGTTTCTTATTCTTTATTATTCTTTTACCTTAGAATTGCAGTTCTGTTAAATAAAATAAATAAACGTGTATGGATGTTCATTAAGTCTAAGACGGTTAAATGTAGAATGAGCTTGAAGATTTTCATACAAAATATTACAAAAACCAACATCATACACAACATTCAAATGAGCTTCGTATGAACACTATAAATTATTTTGTGTATATGTTTGCAATCTTTCGTACGATCTTATAATAGTTTCATAATATATTATGGCGTCTCAGATGGATAAATATCTCGTCCCAAATGATTTACAGAATCTTTGTTAGCATCTTCATATTTAATTATACATTCAGACTATTGCGCAGCATCCCCTCCAAACGTGATCCTTGCACCACGTTCAAGTAGAACTAGGCTAAAGTAAAGTCATAGTACTCGTATTTATATCTACTGGGCATACGATCATTGAAATTTTATAAGCAACAATATTTAAAATATATTAATTAAAATTAAAAAAAAACACTGCAAATTTAATAAATAAAGATAAAAGTCAACCTTGCAAACCAACGAAAAATTTAAATAATACTGATAGTCTTATTATTCTATAAAAAATTCTTCCTTATATGTAATTTTTTTCATCAATCAACAGGGAAAAAAGGGGTTGACAGTTTATTTATGTTCTATTTATTTCACTCGAAACTTTTCACTACATTATTATTATTTTTTATGTAATCGCATGCAGGAGAGCACAGCCGGTCAAGACCAGTGCACTCTATGGCGCTCAGCCAGGGAGGTCGGACGCTGCGTTCGGGAAACGTGTCTTGTGTTCGTGTTTGTGTGTGGGTTGGGGAGATTGCAAGTGTTTATTTGGCTGTTTATTGAAGACATCCAGATTGTAGGAAGGAGTAAATACAGACACTGGAAGAGCATTCCATAGCTTACCGTTGGCATTAAGAAAGGAGCTTTGGAAACTGCTAGTTCTTGGTCGACACATATTAACCGTGTATGGATGTTCGGCAAGTAATAGACGAGTTTGTCGGTTGTGGGTGGGTGCAGGAGGAATTAGTTCTTTAAGATCCGAAGTGCAGCGACTGTGGTAATAACGGTAGAAAAGACTAAGAGAACCAATCTTACGCCTGTGTTCCACTGATTGCAGGTTAGAAGTAAGAGTGTCATTGTTTATCAAACGAATTGCTCTTCTTTGAACTGAGTCAATTAATTTTAGAAGGTTATTATCATTTATGTGCGACTGTGGAGACTTACAGACCGCCTCACATCTCAAATACTCCATGTGCTCAACAAGCTGCACACCTTAAGACCTAATGCGCGGCATCACACGGGCAAATTTTACACAACACTTTTAATTAACTTGGTTGAGCAAAAAAATGTAAAATTTTTGGAAGAAACGTTAAAGATACACAGGAGAGGTTATTTTAAGTTTATAAGAATATCTTGTCAAAAAACGATGTTAATATTTCTGCTGAAATATTCCTGAAATTTTTCTGAAAACACTGTATACTCTCAATGCACGTATTCTCACACAAAGTTCTCATCCCCCTGCGGCCTGCAGAGGGAGGAATATAATTATCAGTCTGATCCCTGAGCGCAATTAGCTACTTGGTCGCTAATCACGGGATCGTCTCTTGAGGAATAACATGTCCAACTGGACGAGAGATCGACCTGAACAGTCATTAACTATCACAAAGTTATAATACCCAATAATACATAAATTATCAAACAAATTTTATGCTTAATTTACCATTTCTCAAGAACATTCCATAAAATACAATCAATATTTAATTAAGGCTAGTATGTATTGTGTGAGTCAGTTCGTTACTTTTGTAATGTAGCGCTTATGCTGAGCTGAAAGGGTTGCGGAGGACCGAGAGGAATGGAGATCGAGATGCAAGATTCTGTTGCTGCAAACCAATCCACCGGATTGATACTACGAAGAAGATCCATTGTTTAAGTATGAATGTTGTCAGTTATATATATTCAAATTTCAATAATATACACAATACTGCAAGTTAATAATGTAAAATGAATGAATAGTTAGCACATAAAATGTAAACCTAAACTAAACTAACCTATGTTATTAATAGTATTAGCGTTCACTAAGCAAATAAGAATTTTATACCTTGTTTAAATATTGATCATATACAGTACTGTTTCACTTGATGGAAGTCTGCAGTTTCACTATACTGTAAATATGTCTGTGCACATTGGGACTAAAGAAACTTTATAAAATAGCGAAACGGCAGTCTTCCGTCAAGTGAAACAATACTCAATTTAATCCATATTATGGTAACCTTATTAATCTTAAATTTAAATTTTCATCAATTATTTACAGCCAAATTAATAATGTTTCTTCTGCCAATATATATTTTTCCACTACTAATTTATAAGCTTGCCCTTAATTGACATAAATACTGAAAAATTAATTAAATCCATTATTTTAATATTTTAATAATTAACATAAACTTTTTATATTGAATATTAAAAAAATAGATACAACTATGTGACGGCTATTTATAGTGATCATTTATTCCAGATATAAAGAAACTATTTTTTATAGCACGTTCTTTATGGCAATGTACTCTATATGAGGGTTGACAGTATAGTTCTTCTAATATGCCCGTACGCTTTTTTTTCAGTTTCGCCACATGTGGATTTTCAATAGAAAAATATGGAAAAAAAACTGGATGTGTCACAGCAATTTAAAAACGTAGCTTTCCTACAAACGTGAATTTTTTCACGGGAAAAAAGATTTCAACTTTTCTCCCGCAACTTTGAACGTGACGTGAAAGCCTCATTTTTTATTTGGGCGGATTTCGCCCTAAGAATGCAAAAATATGTCACAATCTGCGCTTAAAAATAAAATCCCGAAATTAAATTAGTGGGAACTTATAATTTATTCATTACAGTATTATTTAAAATATTTTCCTAAGTGCCAAACGGACTCGTGCGGAATACATTACGAGTCCTTGGATGTGATTTAAATATTTTTTTTAATAATTTCTTAGATTATATATTCTTAAATGTTTTTATTTCATTTTTTTCATTGTTTTCAGCATTCACTTTGATATCCATTATACATTATAAATATGTATTCATTTACCTTATTTTTGCATGGATCACGTAAGATAAGTTGTCTTTTAGGAGACTGCAGTTTTTATTAACTCATAGCCTTTCTTAATCCTTCACTTATACTTCAGTTATCGCTTAAAAACCAGTGTTTTTTTTATATTAAGGTTACCACATTTAAAATTTTCCTCCACCTCTAAGTCCTAGAAAGCCGTTGAAAATTATGCATATAATGTATTCGGCAGAGATATGGGAGGCACAGCTTTCACGTGATGATGCGAGGACTACGGTAGATAACAGAACTATATGTGCAGTAGTTTGTGTAGAACATATTCTTCAGTTAAAGAAGACGACATGAAAATTATGATATTTTGAGGTTTGTTGAAAAAAATAATAATTTCAAAGTAAGTTTGCCAGCGGGTATAGCTAAGTGGTCAATGGCTCATTTGCAAGCCAAAGGTCGTGGGTTCAATCGCCGATGGAGATTGAAAAAAAAAACGATTTCAAAGCGATTTCTGTGCTCTAAAATACCCCCGGTTGGTGTGAATTTGTTCCCTTATCTGTAAAATGCCAGTCACAGCCTATTAATTAAAATTGGTGGTACATGAAAGTCGTCCCGTGAAGACCACCCATTCATAGTAAATTCCTGTAATAATAAGGATGATGCGTGAATCTCGTGCTGTAGTCTATGACGTTGGCGGATAAACATTGCACACGCAGCGCTTAGCTAAATACACCATGGTAAACGTCATAGATTAACACAGATAAGACTTCAAAATTACTATCACCATATTTTGATATTCTCCTATATGTGTTTACATAAAAAAGTACATAATTGTCGATTTTTTATTTTGCAGCAGCTAACGATGACCAAATACTCCAGTTATGAGAGTGTACCTGGTGATGATAAAAATGATTAAAAAAGTATTTAAGGCATATGACAGAGATTACTATAAAATAACTATATATACCACGTTTCCAGCGATACCTATGAATATGACCATTGAAACTGTGAAACTAAAGATAATACCGTATGTGTTTGTTGCACAAGGCTTAAGGAAATTTAATAAAACCAAAAGATTGCTTTGCTTCCGGTACCCAGAAGCGGTCACAATATGTTTGCTTATCCGTGAAAGCCTTAACCCTCCCCCGCCCCGCCCCGGGGGATCCGTGCAGCCACAGGAAGACTTCCGGAAAATTATATTTCCGGTTGAAAAATAATAGTTGTTTATTTTTTTAATTAAAAAGTTTCCGTTTAAACGGATTAAGCAAAGATAACACTAAAGGAAATGTACCATTGAAATTTATGTGACATGTTATTCCATATCCATTTTAAAAAATGATATTCAATAAAATACATATAATCGTATATATTTAACCATGTACTCAAATAAGAAAAAATAAATGTAGACAACGAATATAAAAAATAAAACTATTTGTTTTATATGGGTTTCATTTGGAAATTTTAAATATAATTCTGTAGAGCAATTTTTCATTGCACTACCTTAAATAAAAAAATGTTTTTTTTTGTATATATAAAAATAAGTCTTTCAAAAATGAAATATTAAATTTAAAACGTTCTTCAAAAATTTACTATCATAAATAGAGATAATGTCTTTTTTATATACCTTTTGAATATTAGATCAAAGATAATATTTTTTGTAAGCATTTTCAATAGTCGTAGAAAATTTAAGTTAGTTTTCAGTTTAGAAAACCACTTAAGTTTATGATCATTGCTTTTTTACTGAAAAACTGAATACTATGAATTATTCATTGCACAAAATTAATTTATTTCTATTATTATTGAAGCCTTACATAGCAGACTTATTTTTACAAATATTTTTTAATTATGTCTTCATACTCGTAAATTTGATCAGAATTATATTTATAGTATAATGTCTTATAATAAAACATTAAGAATTTTACAAAAAGACGAAATAAATGAAAAAACTTATTTTTAATATATCCTTGTGAATAAATGAAGATTGATTGGATTTTAATAATATAAAAATACATGCAGTCAAATATCAGCAAAACGACATCTGTTGTGAAACGAAAATTAAAATAATATAAATACGTTAATTTTCTCCACTCCCTTAAGGCGGAGAATTATCATGGTCGATTGCACTGAACTGTTGCATAGTTCGTGGTTCGAATCCCAGCGTCTGCCGTTTCTTTTTCACCACAAATTGATGAGAGATATTTTATTTAAATTTGTATATGTGTATCAATTTATAGAACTTTATTTTGTTTTTAATTTAGTTGGTGTGAATTTGAATCATCACCGAAAAATGCCAATAAAAACATATTTATTAAAATTGGCGATGGAAAAAATCTTTCCTTGAACATCACCCATTCATAATGAATTCATGTAATAATTGGATGAGCGTGAATATCGGTCGGTAGTCTGAAATCGCCAGATCAACACTATATGCAGTGCTTAGCCATATGTAACATGTAAACCGTTTATATAATCCACAGGTGAGATTTTTGCATTACTAGCACCATTTTTTAACTTCTCAAAAGAAATCGACAGGCGCATACAACTGGGATGGGCAGCATTTGGAAAACTAAAGTACATTTTTAAAGCGAAAATTCCGCAATGCCTTAAAACTAAGGCGTTTAACCAATGCATCCTCCCTGTATTAACTTATGGCGCAGAGACGTGGAATCTGACAGCAAGTCTTACCCATAAAATAAAAGTCACCCAGCGTGCTATGGAGAGATCCATGCTCGGAGTGTCGCTAAAAGATAGAATCCGAAACGAGGAAATACGCAGAAGAACTCAAGTAGTGGATGCTACCCAACGAATAGGCACACTGAAGTGGCAATGGGCAGGACATATCTGTCGAAGAGACGACGGTCGATGCGGAAGAAAAATATTGGAATGGCGCCCAAGAACTGGCAAACGAAGCATTGGCCGACCCCCTACAAGATGGACCGACGATATAAGAAGAATAGCGGGAGTGACCTGGATGCGGAAGGCGGAGGATCGAAGAGGATGGAGACTCATGCGGGAGGCCTACGTTTAACAGTGGACGGACACAGGCTGATGATGATGAGCACCATTTGTAGATAGTATTTGCATGTGCTTATGTAAAAAAAAACAAATAATTGATTTAATAGTATAAATGAAACACATTTTAAAAGTGAGCATTTTGTTCAAGAATATTTCAGGCTTAAGAATATATGCCAACGACAAGTTTTCAACGAACTTTACAATCAGCTGGTGCAGCAAGGAAAATGTCTTAGAATAATTTGGTATCATTTCAGTCTGACCAAGCAGATCACGTTCACCAGAAATGAGGTTCCAACGTAGAAAAATAAACTTAGACAAGTTTTGCTCATCGTGAAATAAATCACGTGAGCTGAACATTTTCCAACAACCTCAAATGTGAACGAAAACTATAAAAAAAACTCACTTTAATCATTCTTTTGAATACTTTTTTTCGTTTTTTATAATAATAATTATTTAAAAGGTAGAGGTTTTTTAAATAACCATTTTATATACTAATAAATATCGGTGACTTATTTTTCGAAAGATTGTACACCCTAATAACCCTTTCATAACGGTTCGGTGGACTAAAAATTATACTGTCAATTATAAAACTAGTAATTGAAGCATAAATGTACTTGTCGGGTTAATTTTCATATATCACATTGGTCCTTGTATCCTTTAACTATCAAATGATGATAGAAACTATTCTTAGAAAGGAGCAAAACGATATATTAAGGCTACCAATGTCAAAAGTGGAGGAATCTTTCACGGAATATATTGGGTGCCGATGCGAACAGGTTAAGAATGCCTTATTAGGAAGGGAAACGAGTTTATTTTGTTAATTTGAAAGTGTAATAAAAAATGTTCCCATTTTGCTTTAAAGTAAAATATTTTCTTTCTATATCTGGAGTAAATGGTCACTTCATCTAAAGACGTCTCTGCACATGAAAACCCACCAGTAATCTAGATTACTTCCGATGACTTCCAGAGCAAAAGCCTGAGCACTTACCAAGGCATTGTTTTCAGAGTACTTTCTTGTCAAACAAGTAACGGACTTTGATGAGCAACACCAAACGTGGGTGTAAAAGTTAGTAGTTCAGACGTTAAAATTTGGACTTTTTGACTTCTTCGCCGAAGTTCACCGCGTATGCAGAAAAGGCATGTTAGTTGGACTCCATAACGATGAGGTCGACATATCCAACCGGTCCAGGTTTCTGTTTTATTACGCTAAAGAGTATTTCCCTACTTAAATCTAATATTGGACAATGCCACACAACGAGTTCAGCGTCCTGCAAGGGGCTACCACATGCGTAGTCCGGACTATCAACGAGGAAAAACTTGAAGAGCTTACCCTTAAAATTGCCGTGACCAGTCATGAATTGCAAGCATGAAGCCTGGGGACTAAGAGAGATGACATCTGTACTATGTGGTGCATGTTTTAAGGTGATTTATCTATCGATTTTTAAAGTATAGATAGATAGAGATGACAAACCTGAAGCTCTCGACACGTGGATCACGTGGTCCTAAATACCGGTTCAATCCATAACATAATTTTATTTTAAGTCAATCTAAATTGTTTTTATTAAGTTGTTTTGATTATTTGAGTTTTTTTTTTAAGAAAAGCCAAATATATCGTCAATAATAAAATGCGTATTTATGCTTTTTTTACAACATTTAAAAATATTTAATTCCATCAGGAATCTTCGATGGTAAAAATACCAGGAAAGAAATTTTTATTAGAATTTTTAATCCTCACGTGAATAATATATTTTTTTAAATCTCATCTTGTTATTCAAACCATTCAAAATAACAATTCTTTAAGTTCCAAAGAATTTGAATGAACTTGATATGAAAGAAAGCTCCTTTTTCCCGGAAGTCTACATTTTAAACAGATATTTATTTATTGATGGGTATCTGAATTGCGAATAAAAATTAAATCCACAATTTGAATTATTCATTTTTATAATTTAAAAATTAAAATATAATGAAAATAAAAAATCAAAAATTAAATAAATGTTTGATTTCAAATATTTACATTAAATTTGTTTGAAATTCTAAAATCAAACTGTATTTTAAATTCCTCTTTTTCATCTCTCAATGGCAGTGAAAAAGATATCCACCCGGCTCAAATAAATAGGATGTTTCCTACAGTCGACAACGGAACTGGTGATACCTGAGGCCACCCTGCGGCTGAACATAGAGAAGCGCAACCGAGGGGAATACTTGGATTGCCCCAAAAGAGAACCTAGCCCCTGGGCACGACGAGGGGTGGAATATATGAAGGTCCCTTAACGTACTTCAGACTGCAGTATGCAAGACGAGGACAAAAATGAAAGCCTGGCAGTTTTATAGCGGACCGAATGAATGTGACTGCGGCGCGGAGCAGACCCTGTCACACTTTCTGGAGTGTGCACTGTGTCCGAGTATCTAGAAAGACCTGATGATGGCCGGGAGTAACGTCATCAACTTCGCCCACTCCTGGGCAGACATGATCTGACCCTGTTGCTTCCGATACGATTATATATATTTAGTTAAAAAGAAAGTGATAGAGAATGATTTTAACTCTTTTTGTCGCCCAAATTATAACCAGTCCTTGTGCTTATACTGTGTTAATACGTAGCATACTCGTAGAAAACTAGTTAAAGTACATATTAGTCTAAAGAGAAATTGAAAAAAAAACAAAAAAACATTGAAATAGGTAATAACACTATTGCACAACATGCTTTGGAATACTCTTCCAGCGTCTGTGTTTTTTTTTCTACAATTTAGATCTTTTCAAGAAAAAGATAAATATACACTTGGAATCTCCCCAACTTACAGGTCTTGAGAGGTTGTGCTCTTCTGCATGCGATTACATAAATTATATTTATACACTTACAAATAAAATGTATTTTCGATACAGGTAAAATTCATTGAAAAAGACTGAATAACAACATTAAAACAACAATTATATATTGGATGCATATAGTTTAAATCTTTTAAAGTTGATTTTCAGGAAATTTCACTTTTTATACGTGAGAGTTTAATTAACATTTATTTTTAAATGGAAATTTTAATCTGTAACATTTTGGTCTTGCTTATTTCGACTCTATTAATATGCTGCATTCACCACGAACGACAAAATGAAAGAATTAAAGAAAACCTTGATTTTCAGCCTACGGGTAAACGTTCGTAAGCTCTCTTAATTTTACATAGTATACAAAGCTATATTTACAAAACAAAAAGGTGCTATTTTAAGCCGAATGAACTGGATTGAAATCTTAAATCCTAAAATGGCGTCTTCCGGCACCAGATTCAACTTTTCAAAGACTTCTCCTCGGGCCGGTAGTTACCCAAAAGATTTTATTGCTTACGTAGAAATACGAAAAAACACCAAAAGAAGGTTAAATTGATCCAAATGTTAAAAAAAAACACACTTTTTCATTTCAAAAAAGAAAGCGCTACATAGTTGATGTTGAAATAAAATTTCTGAGTTACGAAATTAATATTATATAAGATTTTCATCAAATTAAATTGATTTTTGGTGGGTTCTTAATGAGGGGAAATAATAGTGTATCAATATTACAGTACGTTTTTATTTCTTGACACAGTGTGTGGAGCAAATGGCAATGGGCCATCGCTATGCAAAGAAATAAACAATAGTTGCATAAGTTTGCAGTTCGAATCCCAGCATCTGCCGTTTATTTTTTCTTCGATTTATTGATGAGAGGAATGTCGTATAGATAATTTTACGTGTGTGTATCGATGTTTTATTGTACCAATTTATACCTAAAAATACTTATTTTTAATTATTGAATCGTATTCTGTTCTTTTATTTAACTGCCAAAAGCGTCTTAAGACGCATAATTTTTAATGAACGGAGCGCCGCTCATACAAAAATTACATCTTAAGACGCGCCGTTTTAAATGAACAATGCACAATGAACAATTAATTTTATGATTATGGATAAATGACTGCACGACTGGCGCGCTCTTCATTTATTTGGGAAGTTCTATAAATTAACTTTATTACACTTTCAATAACGATATGTTTAGAAGGTTTTATTTTTGTCATAAAATTCGCGGCGTGCTGGTTACCGCCATGCATGTACCTGCCGGCAGTTAAAAGGTTAATTCATTTGTTAATTTAGTTTAATTAAAAAAATACATTTGTTAGCAAAAATGTAAATTTGTTAAATAATAAGAAATATAAATAATTAAATGATAATTCAGTATTTGTATGTTTGTATGGTGTGTTATTTAGCCAGATAAACAGTTAAAGCGATTAAAAAAGCTTAAATTAATAAAAAATTAAAAAATAAATCGAAGCATCTTAAAATACTGTTTTTTTTTTAAATAAATAAGAATAACCTCACCAGCATAGGCTTTGGTCGATTTACCTCTTGCTATCAATGCTGGAGGGCATAAAGTTCAGTGGTAAACGAGTTTTTTTTTGTCATTTAGACGCCGTCGGTTAAGAACCCAACCAAGCTTATTTTTTTTTCTGTGAACACTAGAGGAGAATACCAAAATGATTGTGAAGTTTCATCTGTGAAATTCTAAGATGCTTTCCATGCTGCATATGGCTAAGCGCTGCATATAGTGTTGATCCGCTAACGTCATAGACTACAGTCCTAAACTCATGCATCATACATATTATTACTGGAATCCACTATGAATAGGTGGACTTCACAGGACGACTTTTGTCTACCACCAATATTGATTAATAGGCTATGACTGGCATTTTACGGGTAAGGGATCGAAGCAGATATAGTAAACCAATTTGTGACCACGTGAACGCAAGGTGTAGAGATTAGACAAAGTAATGACAATGGCATATCCTTATGTAATACAACCAGGGCGAAGTAACTTCTCAAAAGAAATCGACAGGCGCATAGATCTGGGATGGGCTGCATTTGGAAAACTAAAGAACATTTTAAAAGCGAAAATTCCGCAATATCTTACAACTAAGGGGCTTAACCAATGCATCCTCCCTGTATTAACTTATGGCGCAGAGACGTGGAATCTGAAAGCAAGTCTTACCCATAAAATAAACGTCACCCAGCGTGCTATAGAGAGATCCATGCTCGGAGTGTCGCTAAAAGATAGAATCCGAAACGAGGAAATACGCAGAAGAACTCAAGTAGTGGATGCTACTCAACGAATAGGCACATTCAAGTGGCAATGGGCAGGACATATCTTTTGAAGAGACGACGGTCGATGGGGAAGAAAAGTATTGGAATGGCGCCCTAGAACTGGCAAACGAAGCATTGGCCGACCCCCTATAAGATGGACTGATGATGATGATCCTCGTATTTATCACAGACATACCTGGCGATTTTTTGCATAACAGTTGAGGTCTTGAACCGCTTTCCCGTTTTTCTGTAGATTTCCTCCTGAAAGAACTTCCTTTTCAGCCGGTGGTTAGTAGGGAGATAAATGGTAATTCCGGGAAAGTAACGGGCCGAGAAACGCCTAAATAGCTGCAGGCGCCAGCTCCCTACCGGGGAAATTAAATTCAGACGGGGAATAAGCCTTGAGCCTGGTAACCCCGCACTGTGAGTGTTAGACTAACGAATCGGGATAATTGCATTTTTTATTTCATTTTACAATTCAAAAAAATGTACAAAGTAGGCCCAGACACGTTGTTTTATTAAATAATTAAGCATTAACAAACAAAGTATAATTTGTATACATTTCAATATTCAGCTATTCAAGTTTTTTATGTAAACACATACAGGAGAATACTGGCAAATGGTGATAGTAATTCTGAAGGCTCATCTGTGGAATTTTATGAAGCTTACCATGGTGCTTATGGCTAAGCACTGCATGTGGAGTGTTGATGCGCCAACGTCATAGGCTACAGCCCGAGATTTACGCATTTATCCTTAATATTACAGGAGTTTACTATGAATGGGTGGTCTTTACGGGATGACTTTCGTCTACCACCAATTTTAATTAATAGGCTATGACTGTCATTTTCGGGTGAGGGATCAAATTCACACCAACCGGGGTATTTTAAAGCTTAGAATTTGTTGAAAATATTTTTTTTTTAAATGTCTGTCAGTGATTGAACGTACGACCGTTGGCTTGCAAAGCAAACGCTTTGACCATTTAGTTATACCCGCGACACACTGATTGTTAATCAATTTCAACTCTCCCAGTGGTTCATATTTTCCTCCAAATCAAGACCATATTTCATTCCATCGCCCGTCTCATATCTAGAACATATGATCATCACACCTAAATATTTGGTGACGATTGCACACTTGTTGAGCATCTGTTAGTCACAAAATAAAAGTGCACGATTTTACAGTTTCGTTGCATTATCCATCCTCCTGAGACATCTCTGCATCCTTAAGTATATTCGGAAATTGAATAAACGACAGCTTCGGTATCCAAAATATATTTTTAAATAGTTTTTTTTAAGAATATCTGATGTAGAGCCAAACGCTCCCGAAACCTATATCATATTCATTCTCAAACACAATACAATATTTAAAAAAACAAATATTTTCACTGTTAAATATAATTAAGAAATATTAAAGATTCGTTGATGACAAGATATTTTAAATTATTTACTGATAAGTTATAATAGCGTTTTATTTTCAATTGATTGTCATTTTTTTAACGTGAAAATATCATTTTTTTTAACATTTCATTGTCACGCATTATTTTCATTATCTTTCTTGTGAGCTCAGTGTCAACGGTGATTTATATTTGAAAATAAATTATTTTTCCACCCTTTTGAAACTCTCCCCTAATGATACAACCTTAACGACACTTGGGGTAAAAGCGTTTGATGCTTAAGAAATATGCCGCCCTTAAATTTAATGACTGTAATATAAATATATTATGCAGTTGGAGACCATGTACTCAACTATATGATGCAGAAGACATCTGTAATCAGCACGTTTCTCATTGTGTTGCTCATGACTAAGCATCGTGGTACTAATGATTTCGTATACGAGCCCTCTTTGTTGTTGTTCAATTGCAGTGTATGTCAATTTCTGATTAACGTTTATTATTTTAAAAAGAATTTTTCATATTCTAAAACTTTATAGATATACATAATCGTGTTGGAAACAACATGATCAGACCCTATCAGCTCAGAAGTGGGCGATGTCAATGGCGTTACTCCCGGCCATCATCAGGTCTTCCTGGGTGCAGCTACTCGGACACAGCGGACACTCCAGATGGTGTGACAGGGTCTGTTCCAATCCGCAGTCACATTCTTTTATTTGGGCTTTTATTTGTGTTCTCATCTTGCTTACTCCGGTTCGAAGTCTGTTAAATGAGCACCATATATTCCACCCCTGATCGTGTCCAGGGGCTAGGTCCTCTTTCAGGGCGATCCAAGATCATTTGAAGATAATTGATCTATAACAATATTTAATAATCTAATACACACATTCTTCTTCGTAGTATCAATCCGGTGGATTGGTTTGCAGCAACAGAATCTTTCATCTCGATCTCCATTCCTCTCAGTCCTCCGCAACCCTTTTCAGCTCAGCATAAGCGCTACAATTCATGCACATACACATCTACATAAAATATAATTATATACTGACATTTCTTTCGTCGATTTCGGAGAAAAAGAAACAGCAGATGCTGGAATTTGAACCACGAACTATGAACCTCAGTCATGTTCTATGCACAGTCATTTAAGCAGAAGAATTAGTCATTGTGTTTGATTGTACTATGGACTGCTTCTCCCCGGCAGCAGTAATAGTCACATCGCTCGAAGACCACATATAGGTCACCTGACGAACTATCCACTATCACATGACAGGTAGCGGCTGTCAAAATCAATCAGCAAAAAAGGGTTGTAAACGCTGCGTAATCTAAAGACAAAGATACAAAAGATCGAGGCTTTTCGGCACCAGCCTGCAAGGGCTATATCGAATTGATATAAGAAGCAATCCCTTATCGTCTATGTATTAAGCTTCTACAATTTTATTTCATATTTTTTTTTTGAATTTAACTTTAATCGTTTTCGATTTTTTTTATTTTTTTTACGTAAACACATACAGAAGAATACCGACAGACAGTGATAGTAATTCTGAAGTCTCATATGTGGAATTCTATGACGTTAACCATGGTGCCTGGTTGATCCGCCAACGTCATAGACTACAGCCCGAGATACACGCATCATCCTTATTGTTACAGGAATTTACTCTGAATGGGTGGTCTTCACGGGACGAATTCGTCTCCCACCAATTTTAATTAATAGGCTATGACCGGCATTTTACGGTTGAGTGATCAAATTCAAACCAATCGGGGATATTTTAGAGCTCAGAAATCAATTGAAAATCTTTTTTTTTAAATCTCCGTCGGGGATCGAACCCACAACCTTTGGCTTGCAAAGCAAAAGCTTTGACCATTGAGCTATACCTGCAGGCATGTTGTTATATATGAAAGAATACAGTATTGTTAAAAAAACACTTTTAGCCTTCGTACTGGTAGTTGGTTCCCTCGCTCACAAGTTGGCTCGCATTGGCCATTATCGGTCGTAAATATCGAATATTAAATTTTCATATCTGCAGTGGCCGTAGTCTCCTGCATACTGAATTTGTATGCAAAACGCGTTTCAAGCCAACGAATATTTCCTCTTTATTTTTGATATTATTCGAATTGCGTATATGTTACATTATTTGAAAAGTAATTTCGTATTTAAAAAAAAAAACCTTAAAAAATAACGTGAACGGTCAAATTCGATAAATATAATCTCACAAGCTGTTACTCGCTGCTTTGCGTTAAATAATGCCTCCATTGTGTTTTATTAAGCGAACACTAACGTTTCTACTTCTCAAAGCTCTTTCCCACGGACGTCCAGTTTTGCAAGATCGGGTTTTTACTGGATTCCGCAAAAATCATATCTGTGCTCACACACGGAAGATTGCATCCTGTTTTTTACGGGATAGCATTGGCAGTCGGAGAAGTAAATTCAGACTCAATGGACGTGAATACTCTTCTGATATTATACTGCTACTTTCGCCGTCGAAAGCAATGCAAAAGAAGAAGATTTTGGGTTCATCCAATCCTAAAACTACGATCGAGTTTAAGCATATTTCGTAATCCCATGGGTGATTTGAGAAAGGATATTGTTTTTTAACTACTTCAGGATGTCCATGGCCACGTTCGACAAGCCGTATGCAGGATGCTAGTGGGTACAATTCCATTAAACTATGTAAGCAACAAAACTGGATACCGTTTTTTACTGGATCCAGTCGTCCGGTTTGTAGTGGCGAAATCGCACAGCACATTTCGAAGGGATCGGACTTTTGCGATATCCTGCAAACTGAATGCTCATATGAATGTTACTACATTAGCACGTATACTACAAAACGCGATCCTGCAAAAAACCAAACCCGCAAAAAACGGGACGTTGCCGTGGGAAAGGGCTCTTATGTTTTAGATAAGCCGGAAAGAATGTACTCTCTGCGTACTCTGTGTGTATTCTTTCTAATTAAACATTTTTTTTCGTTGTAGAAAAATTGAGAAGCCCAAAATCCAAGAAATACTTTTCACTATTTTATGATTTTTATTTGTTTGCTGTGACACGTCTATTCCACATAAACCTATTGCGGGGGCGCTACCTGTCACGCTATTACTTCCATAAATAATTTCGGGCAGTAACTGTTACTACTGCAGGAGCTCAGTCGGAGTCTGCCCGGGACCTGTGAGGAACGCAGAAAGTTCTATCCCGGGCAGATGACTGAAGTTTTTCATCTTAGACATATTCCAATATGCTTGACAGAAAGTTATTTAATTTGAAGATCATCCCTCTATCACGTGTCCCGATGACGATACCAGCGAAGCGCTTTAGTAAACGGGAGTGTAAGCTTATACACGTCAGGAACTGATGAATCTTTCATTGAGGGAAAAACTACAGTCTTCCACCAAGTGATCAGAGAGTGCTCAGTTTTTTCCATTTTAATACAAGTTTAATATGAAATATTTACACATATCTTTAATAACAAAATTATATTTCTGCGTCTCATGAAGTGTTATTTCGGCAGGAAGAATACTTGCTGTAATACTATAGTATATATACTCGTAAGTAAATGTTATATTCTTCAGGCGTTCCTTTGCATTTGTAATACAGTAAGAATAAGTGGAAGCGCGCCTGGTAAGGGCTAGAAATGCATTTTCAACTGAAAAAAAAAAACACACCAAGCGAAATATCGGCGTTATTTCAATGAATGCTGCAACAAGATAACGCAAAATTTGCATTTTCGCAAAGAGCTGCTGTGGTTTCAGTTAAAGTTATAACATTTTCATTTTATTTTGAACGGCAAGGACTTGGAGTATTGTATATTATAGTTGCTTATACTTTAATATTGTTTTTTTAAATATTTTAATTGATTACGAGTCAATTAATTATGAAACCGGTCTCGTTTTAAAAAAACTAGGTGTACTATATACATCACTGAAGTATTTCAACAATAAACAACTTCTTCTTCTATATAAAAGCCAAATCCGACCTATCCTTGAATACGGCAGTCTCCATTGGACTGGAGCCTCGAAATACCTTCTAAACTTAATTGATTCAGTTCAAAGAAGAGCAATCCGTTTGATAAATAATGACACTCTTACGTCTAACCTGCAATCAATGGAACACACACGTAAGATTGGTTCATTTAGTCTTTTCTACCGTTATTACCATGGTCGCTGATCTTCGACACTTAAAGAACTAATTCCTCCTACACCCACCCACAACCAACAAACTCGTCTTACACTTGCCGAACATCTATACACGGTTAATGTGTGTTGATCAAGAACTGTCGTTTCCAAAGTTCTTTCCTTAATGCCACCGGTATGCTTTGGAATGCTCTTCCAGCGTCTTTATTTCCTCCTTCCTACAATTTGGAAACAGATACATATACACCTGAGATCTCCCCAATCCACACCCAAACATGAACACAATACACGTTTCGTGCATGCAGCATCCAGCCTCTCTGGTTGAGTGTCATAGAGTGTACTGGTCTTGACCTCCTGCACCCTTTAAAAAAATACGAAAAAACATCAGTTTTAATTTACAGTTTTTAGCCTTTATGACGATCAACTAGGACAGATAAATTCTTCATACAATTGATTTTTTTTGTAAGGCTTGTGGAAGTTTTTGAAATGTTCTAAATGTAAAAAATGTTTAGTATGAAACTTTCCCGGCAGCTATGATTATGTAGCTTTGCTTACCACACTAAAGGACATGGTTATAATCCACAATGAAGATTAAAATATAAATGGTTTTAATGAACTTTTTATTATAAGTTCGTTCGACCATCATACAACCCACAGATCAGAATTTTCCACCATCATCTGTTGGTATTCTTCTGTATGTGCTTATGTTATATAATAATAAAATCATACAAACAAAGAAAATTATCCTGGAAATATGTATTAAGTATATATATATATACAACAAGAAAGATATATTTTGCGTTATCCATATATCTGATTTTTTTAGTAGATTACATAATAAGATCGACGTGCCCGACGCTTAGACCATTTGGTCCTAATAGGTGTATAATCAAAATAATTTGAATTTCACATTCCTGTTTAATACTTTCTTATTAAAAGATAAACCGGACTATGTATATGATATTTTCATATTTCATCATCGGCCTGTATCCATCCACTGTTGAACGTAAGCCTCCCGCATGAGTCTCCATCCTCTACTTTCCGCATGCAGGTCACTCCCGCTATTCTTCTTATGTCGTCAGTCCATTTTGTAGGGGGTCGGCCAATGCTTCGTTTGCCAAATCTTGTGTGCCATTCCAATACTATTCTTCCCCATCGACCGTCGTCTCTTCGACAGATATGTCCTGCCCATAAACTTGAGTGTGCCTATTCGTTGGGTAGCATCCACTACTGGAGTTCTTCTGCGTATTTCCTCGTTTCGGATCTTTTAGCGACACTCTCAACAAAGATCTCTCCATAGCATGCTGGGTGATCTTTATTTTATGGGCAAGACTTGCTGTTAGATTCCACGTCTCTGCGCCATAAGTTGTTAATACAGGGAGTATGCATTGGTTAAACGCCTTAGTTTAAAGGCTTTGCGGAATGTTCGCATGGAATATTATTTCAGTGAAACATAATGATAATATTTAATTTCATAAAAAACAAAAAATAACATTTTTACATAGCATCATTAAGGATATTTTTCTTCCAACACGTGTGGGCTAAACAAATTTCGGTTTTTTATTTCCCCAATGAATAAACAATTTACATGAGAAGATATTTGATACTATTATATTTTTTTCGTGGTAAAGCAATCTGTGAGTTATTCTTGTTTGTGATACCTTAATAATATTGTAGGTTTGTTAAAAACATAAATAAATAAAAAAAATTAAAAATTGTTTATATTTATAATGATATCAGATATTGGACGTTGGCATCAAACCTTTCATACAGCGAATACGAAAAGTTATGAAAATACTCAATGTATAATAATATTAAATAAATATGTATGCAATATGAAGGGAATTGTTGTGCGTGTTAGGAATTAATCAGTTGGGACACGAAAATTCCGAACATAAAAAGAGAAGAAATAATACACTGTGTAATTTGACCGAAAAATTATTAACAGGTAATAGAGTAAAATTTGTACTTACACAATATTGAATATGAAATTTTGAGCTGGGTTTTTTACACTCAGATGGAATGGTTGAGTTTACTAGATGAATGCTTCTTATTTCGTTACGTTTTTATAATCTTTAGTTTTGCCGGCGGGTGAAGTTTTGCAAGCCAAAGGTCGTGGGTTCGATCCCCTACAGAGATTAAAAATATAATTGATTTAAAATCAATTTCTGAGCTCCAAAATACCACCGGTTAGTGTAAATTTATCCCTCACCCGTAAAATTCCAGTGATAGCCTATTAATTAAAATTGGTGGAAGACCACCTATTCATAGTAAGTTCCTGTAATAATAAGAATGATGCGTGAATCTCTTGTGACAGGAGCTATGTACATAACTTACGTCACACCCGTGACCGGACTTGTCCAAAATGCCAATATGGCGACACATACCTGTACGACAAGCGAAAAGAAAAAAGAGACAAAAGATTGTTTACCGAGGTTTTCGGTAGCAGTCAGCAAAGGCTATGTCATGGTGATGTCACCATACCTGTATATACAACAGGTAAGTAGTATATACAGGTATGTTGATAATATAACAGTTTAGTAAAAAGAAGTTTGCCATATGTATAATGTTTGTATATGTACCCTTTTCGATGATGTAAGACGGAAATATTATTTTCAATATTTGTTAAAGATAAACATTTATTAAAAAATACCAAGAAAATTCAATGTTCACTATATTATAATTAAATAAGCATTCACAGGGGAGTGATTTAAGTCTGCCAAGCAGTAGGAAGTATGGTGAAGCACAATTTTCCACGTATGTATATCAAGGAGACGTCATTCCACTCTCTTGAGATCGCAGATTAGAGGGAAGTGAGCTATCTATTAGTTCAAACGCTGAACTCTAGCGAACCTCCTTAAAGTTGCTACGAAGATGGATTACCACAGTTACTCTAATTAGTACCCCCTGATGCCATATTTAACGATTAAATAGTTTCAAAATTTCTTCACTTTTAAAATTGTAGTTTGCAAAAAGTCTTTTAGTAAACGAAGCAGCTGTGTTTTTTCGAATTTTTCCGTATATGAAAGCATTTTTTTGTCAGCACAGTAATTTTTCATATTCGAAGAAAACAGTCACTTTTTGGTTTGTCGTGTTAAAGAATTAAATAATACATTTTGTATCAAACAGTCAGTGAGTTTTATTTCTTATTATTTTACCGTCTTCGGAAAGTGCTCTTCTTCTTCAGGACAAACTTTGAACTAACATAAAAACATTACAATTAATCAATATTAGATAAAGACACGGAGTGAATATTTATCGGTTTCTTGAAGAGATCCATATTGTAAGGAGGATGGAAGGAGGAAACACAGACGCTGGAAGAGCATTCCGAAGCTTATCGGTGGCATTAAGGAAGGAACTTTGGAAACTGCCATTTCTTGGTCGACACACATTAACCGTGTATGGATGTTTGGAAAGTGTAAGATGAGTTTGTCAGTTGTGGGTGGGTGCAGGAGGAATTAGTTCTTTAGGTTTCGAAGAGCAGCTACCGTGGTAATAACGGTAGAAAAGACTTAGTGAACCAATCATACGCCTGTGTTCCATTCATTGCTGGTTAGATGTAAGAGTGTCATTGTTTATCAAACGAATTGCTCTTCTTTGAACTGAGTCAATTAAGAAGTTATTTTGGAGGTCTAATCTAAGGATGACTGCCGTATTCAAGGATAGGTCGGATATGTCCTTTATATAGAAGAAGAAGTTGTTTATCGCTGAAATACCTTACAAGATGCTGACGATATTATAGAACATCCAAAATCAAATGATCAGTTTGATCTTTGGAGAAAAGAACGGCGCAACCAACCAACGACATGCAATGTAAGATATTTTTTTAAGTATTGCTCAATTTTATTGAAATATGTTTTGGCTGTTCTAGGATGAGGCATAGACAGAATATGAAATTACTGAGTGGTAGTGTTTTGTAGCAGTTATGTTATGGAAAAAGTAAGAACAAAAACAAGAACCACACTAACAATGTGCTATTGTAAATTTTAGTCAAAATAGACGACAAGTAGCGGGTTCGTCACGTGCCACGTGGAGGAAGGATAAAGAAGCAGATTAACAACACAAGCAACTTGTTTTCGAAGCACAATTCGCATTTTATTTATTAAAGACTTGAATTTTCGTCCGACCGGTATGGCGTTCGCCGGCCGGGCGAAAATTAACTGATAATTGCCGGAACACTATGACATCTAGCGCCGCCAATACAATCACGGCAAAAAAGCGAATTAAAGATGACAGTTGTACCAACTTTCAAAACAAATAAAATGGCGTATGCAAACGCCGTGTAATATTTTATAATTAAAACTAACATAATTGGTAAGCATGTCAAGCGAGCGAACCAAAATAAGAGACGAAAGATCGTTTTTAATAATAATAAAAATATAATACTACAATCAGGTTAAAGTATGTTTATACCGGTGCTTCACTTACTTATATAATCGACTATCAGTAAAGAGTCGAGCCATTGCTCAGGATGGACCTCATGGGTTCCGAAACATGTCCAATCACCTAATAATAATGTTTTCAAATCAATTTATATTACGTTCTAAAATTGTCAGATTTATTATTCAGGCTAAGATACGCAGTCTCTGATGAAGGGTTTTGAACCCCCTGGTGTTATGGGGTGAGCATATATTGCACGGTGCATAACAACAAGATATGCATACATAATGCGGACATAAATCTTCCTGGCGGGCTGCGAAGGGGTTGGTAGCAAAGGGGTTAAGTGTGCCACGGTAGAAGTAAGACGTAGGTATTATTTACATACTTTGACCTAGATTACCGATCAAACAATCTGGAATCAGTGGAATAGTGTGCAATATTGATGCTTCAAATCATTTAAAGTGAGTAAATACAAGTTATATACAGTGGCGGTTTGTTACACATTAAAAATATATTCTCTTGGCGTCCAAGATTTTTCAGTGCCCCAAAATAATCTTGTGTACTAGAATTTTGACAAAATTTAAGGACATTTTTTGCTGATGATGATTTAATTTTTTCGGTTGATTTTATTATTTTTTATAATTATTTGTACCTTGAGGCACTTAAATTAGTCATAGTATTGACATCTCCGTATATCAAAACGACTACATGTCGCCGAGATCGTCATCGGAACGCGTGGTTAATGGATGGTCTTCTTCTTCGTGTCAGTGACGTCAAATTATTTCTGCCCAGTATATGGCAACATCGATAGCCCGTGTGTTGCCTAGTGTTAGGTCTTGGGATGTGCAGCTTGTTGGGCACACTCATTTTTGTTTTGTTGTCGCTGGGTTGAAAAGATTGGCCGGAGGAGGAAGTCGAGATTCCAATTCAAGGGGGCACCGCGTGGAAGTTCTTTTCATGCTCCCCAAATGGATGGTAGCAAGTCCCGAAAAAAATATTGTTTCGAGAAGCAAATTGCAACATATTAAGACAAAAGATAAATTGACAAACTTAGGTCATCTGCCTGTGACGAAACATTCTGCGTTGCTTACAGGCCCCGGGCAGACTCCCGACTGACTTGCAGTTGTGACAGTACAGCGCGTAAATTAACATAGTGGCTATTTATGAAACTAATTGTGTGACAAGTAGCGACTCGTGAAAGGTAGCAAAACAAACAAAATGGTGACGAATGGCCATTTCTTATGTTAATAACATTTAAATATATGCGTGTCTGACGAGCGAACAAAAATAAGAGACGAAACATTGTGTATTGAGGCTTTTCGGCTAGTCTGCAAAGGCTCTATAAAGTTGATATGAGTATCAAATATCAATTTAAGTTTGAAATACACGTAGGTTATAACAGTTAATAAAAGTGGCTTTGCAAATAATGTAATAGCAAAGTATTTACTAAATTAAAATCAAATTTAAAATACGTTCGCTACCCCACATTTTTTATATGGTAGAATTAAATTTTAAAAAAATCGATACGAAGGATTATTGTTTTTCGTAGAGTACTCATATTTATGAGAGGCATAACATTTTTTTTTCTTCATGAATTAAAAGACTCGATTTCATCATCGATGATTTTAACGTAAGCGTCACTCTCTTGAGATGTTTATTTTCGCAACAAACAGTACATTTATTATAGTAAACGAAATATATTATTCAATTTGAAATATAAACATTGATATTTTTTCAGAAATTGAATGTTTTACGCTTCAGCTGAAGTTAATCAAAAGGCATTGTCACTTCGTCTTCTCAAATGTATAAAAGAAATAAAAAAATGTAGTGTGTGAGCCTACGAAAGTGGGTGAGTGTGGTGTTCTATTATCGGGCGGCTCTTCGCGGGGATTTTCTCATCTAGAGACGTTACACATTTGTCGTAAATACACTAGAAGAAAAGTGCTTCCGAAGGGAGCTTTTGAAATACAGCGGAAGTACTCACGGGGAAGTGAAAACAAACCCCCAGCGGAACTGAGAAGGCTGCGCGGGGAATCATAAAGGGGATGGGCACATGTATCTCGAAACACTTCTTCGATACGTTCCGAATTTAAGCGTCGTATGTACTATTTCCGGAAGAAAAAGTGGATTTCAAATATTCCCAAAGCTTCAAGTCTGCAACGCAGAATGAAATATACTCGAAGCAAATAAGAGTTATAAATACAGAAAAAAATAGGATGTAAAATGTTTTTATACGCATTTACTGACTTAAATCGAATATGTGGGATAGAGCGTTATTACGTAAGTGTTTTAATATAAACAATATTCAAATGATTTTGCAGAAATCATTATGAGCTGCCAAATAATACATGCCCGACACAGCAACGACTAAACCTTAAAAATAATCAAATAAGCAACTGGCTGATCTAACAACTACCTGACCTAAAAAATTCCCAACTAAGTGACTACTCGTATTTAACCTAGCAACTACCTAATCTAGCAACCACTCGATCAAACCATTACTTGAACTATAAATTACTCATCCTATGAATTATACGAGCTACCAACAACGCAACCTAGCAAATTCATAAACCTAGAAAATACTCGACTAAGCAACTACCCAACCTTGTAATACTTGAAATATAAACGAATCGGCTTATCAAATACGTAACCTTGTAAATTTACAGACCTAAAAACTACTCGACCTAGCAACTCCTCGACCTAAAAATTTTCTGACCTAGCATTTTTTTGACCTAGCCACTAATTGAATTAGAAACTACTTAAAATACCAATTACGTGACCTAGAGACATATAGAACTAGAAACTACCCAACCTAGCAACTACCTGACCTGACAACTACCTGACCTAGCAACAAGCCAACCTAGCAAATACTCGACCTAGCTACTAATTGAACTATAGGCAATTTGGCCTGTGAACTACCACGAGTATATACTCGCTACCAATTACGTATCCTAGCAACCTTCCGACCTTAATAATACTCGACGTAGCATTACCACTTAAAAAAATTATAATCTTAATTATGTATGTGTATTATTATAAAAGATATTGAAACTATAGTTTGAGTAAAATTTTGAATTCCTTTATTATTAATGCTATTGATTAAAAATATGGTCATCATCATCGGCCTGTGTCCGTCCACTGTTGAACATAGGCCTCCCGCATGAGTCTCCATCCTCTTCAATCCTCCGTCTTCCGCATCCAGGTCACTCCCGCTATTCTTCTTATATCGTCAGTCCATCTTGTAGGGGGTCAGCCAATGTTTCGTTTGCCAGTTCTTGGGCGCCATTCAATTAAAAATATGATTACATGCTATTTATTTTATTCAGTTATTACAGTTATACTGTGAAAAATGCAATAATTTCTGCCAAAAAAAAATTTCAACTAAAATTATTAATTTGTCTTCCGGTTTTGGAGACATATCTCTGTCATCGAGGCAAACAGTTTATTAAATATTTTTTTTTATGAAAGTACATGTAAAGGATACCGACAGATGGTGATAGTAATTCTGAAGTCTCATTTGTAGAATTCTATGACGCTTACCATGGTGCATATGGCTAAACGCTGCATGTGGAGTGTTAATCCGCTAACGTCATAAACTATAGCCCGAGATTCACCCATCATCCTTTATCATTACAGGAATATACTATGGATGGGGTGGTCTTCACGGGACGACATTCATCCACGACCAATTTTAATTAATAGGCTATGACTGTCATTTTACGGGCGATGGATCAAATTCACACCAACCGGAGGTATTTTAGAGCTCATAATTCGAATAAAAATACTTTTTTTTAAATCTCCGTCGGGGATCGAACCCACGACCTTTGGCTTGCAATGCAAACGCTTTGACCATTGAGCTATCACCGCCGGCTTTCTAATTACAGATGGATGTTTTCGAAACCGGTAAACCAATAAAGAATTCAAGTTCAGTAATTTAACGACGTGTTTTACTTAAATATTGAAATTGACAAGACACAAATTTAATGCGTCCTACAAAAAAGGTTGTATAAGCATTTTAGTTAGAACAAATTTCGTGTTTTCCGATCAAATTACATCAAGCAAAACAATTCAAAATAACTTGTAAAAATGTGATAATATTTTTGCAGGCGATTCAATTGTTATCGTTAAACTTTTTACACTAATTGAAATTTTTGCGAAAATAAGCAATTTCCCGGCAACTCTGACCGCAGTGTATTCGCGCCCCCGAAGCCTCCGCTGGCATGCAGCGCCCCCTTTGGACCCCAACGCCCCCAAAATAGCCCCCAACGCTATAACGCCGGATAATAATTGATAACGAATGTGATGCCGTGGCAATAATTACTCGTTTTTACGACTTTCCAATCGTTTTTTCTGTCCCGCAGACCAAACCTACACCGAACGAATGCATGACTTTTGTGTACGCTGTACACTGCGCATGAATGCCCAACATTTTTTCTTTTCATACACGTTGATATCCTACTCTCTTATTTAGATATCTTTTACTGAATGGAGGATGTTGGATCAGGTTCACAATATAAAGAACTAGTTTTTTTCTTTCACTTTACGCGTTTATTTGTCAATAGCGTCGCCCGTTATAGGAACGCCCTTAGGCGCTCCCATAACGGTGGCGTACGCGTTTCGACTGACAGCGCGCTCTGACATCAGGCGCCGCCAAATCATCGCGTCAGACATCCGAAGTTAATATAACAGTGGCCAACATGAAACTGACCAACTCTCATAACAAGCAAGATGGCGCACAAAAACGCCGTGCAACATTATACAATTTATATTAATTAATACAATTTACAAAAGATATTCAGGTCAGGCGAGCGAACAAAAATAAGAGACAAAATATCGTTTTTCGTGGCTTTACGGCATCAGCCTAAAGGAGCTATACCAAGCTGATATTACTAGCTTAGCTGAATTTGTAAAATAATCAAATTATTTTACTTGCATCCAATGTTGGCATCCACTGATTCAGCCAATATTACTACTCCACATGATTGCCAACAAATCGAAACATTTCCATGTCGTGTTTTGTCGACAGTTTACCAACACTTTTGGATTATATAATCATTTTCTTTCCCCAACCTGACCGTTTCCCGCCAGCCAGACTGATGGAATATTTTGTGTTCGTTTTGAATTTGAATCTGCATAAAACATGTCAAAATGCATTGTCAGTGATGGGTTTATAATTAAAGGGAAACGCGATTCGATTTCACGTTTTTCGACAAACAAAATAATGTTACTTTTTTTAATCTGTCGCACGGATAGAAAGCAACGACAACTTGACGCTTAAAACGCGCGAAAAATGTCCCACAAAAAAATAAATACAATAATACATTTTTTTAACTTATTTTTTTGGGTATCATTATACTTTTAAAAAATGTTGTTAGTTTGCTAACCAATGAAGACACATACCAACATTCAACAATCAATTCAGATACCAAATTCCAGCAAACGTCATCATAATATGACCTTTTTCTTTCTTCTTATTATTTAACCCCTTTTAACCCCACTGATAAATTGTTTCATAAAAAAATGAGAGGAAGGCTACATCAACTCTCGGGCATCACCCCACCAAACATACGGCGAGAAGTCACCACCAAGAAGGAGCTCTCCAAAGCAACCCACGACACACTCCACCCTATGTTTGGGTATCAAAAGATAACCACACGGCTCAAATCAAGAAGAAGTTTCCTACAGTTGACAACGGAACTGGTGATACCTTAGGCCACCCTGCGGCTGAACGTGTGGAGAAGCGCAACTGAGTGGAATACTTGGATTGCCCTATAACCTAGTCCCTGTTCCAGGGCTGAAATATATGGAGGTCCCTTAACAGACTTCGAACCGGAGTATGTAAGACGAGAACACAAATGAAAGCCTTGCAGTTTTACAGAGAACTGAGAGAATGGGACTGCGGAGTGGAGTGATGTCCGAGTAGCTGCACCCTGGAAAACCTGATGATGACAGGGAATAATGCCATCGACGTCGCCCACTTCTGGGCAGACAGTATCTAACACTGTTGTTTCCGACACTTTTATAAATTTATTATAAATATATATATTATATATATATATATAAATAAAAATGTACTTTCCGAAAAAAATGTTTGAATTTAGTTACTCTTTAAAAACAGGTCATAGAAGCAACGGGTTAGTCTTCAAATCTTCTTTTTAAAAATTATGATTTGAAATTCAGCTAAATATACCTCGTTTACTGAAGCTATTGTCTTTTCAAGTCCTCCCAATATAGAAAAAAATATTTTGATTGTATTTTATTTTTTTAGAAATATGAAAACAATTTTTCAAAATTTAATTTCTTTGCTTAACGTTTGGCGGACTCTATTAAATTATATGCTTTACATAAGACTTTAAGATTCATTCGATCATAAGAAAGTGCCACCCATATAGTACCTGAATCACTTTGAATCGTGGCTTCTTACGAAAATGTCAATTTAAATATCCAACTAGTTTTGAGAGCAGGTAGTAATGTATCGAGAGTACGCTGGCTCAATTATTTGTAATGTATTACAAGTCTAGCATAATATTTTAAACTTGTTTTATACACATAATATCGAATTTGAATGTAATGTGAACGAAATATGCAATTTTAGTATTTTTTACTTATTTCCATGCTCAAAATTGTATGTTAAAGATGTCAAGTAAGGAAAGATTTTTTTCTGTATAAGATATACGTGCAATTCAAGCGATTAAAATGCATAAGGGATAAACGTCCGTCTAACTCTCTGGACGCTAGAAGACTGATGATGAAGAAACGTCCTCTTTAACGAAATCTTTCAGGAATCCGCTTCAGGAATTACAGTTGTCCGTACAAGGTTTCGCTGGCATTTTGTTGAATGATTTGTTATTAGCTATTTTATCCAGAAAACTTTGTAAAAATGTATATTGTTTAATTTTATCTTACTTTTCTTGTGTTTTGACAACGTGGCCGTAATCGTTTTTGTAGTTTTTTCATAGAGATTGGAAAACAAGTCATATCTTATCTACTGCTATGCTTATCACTCGTGTAGAACACATTCATAGAACATAATCTTCTTAGTACAGCTTTTATATTTTTTTTCCGTCACACCTCATCTTTGACGCTGCAAGTCTTCTTGTTTTAGAATTTCTTACGTTGTTTCAGATTGTCAGTCCTGCAATAGGTCAGAATGTCTTCATTTCAGTGGTTTTTAAGATGTTTTTTCATTCATTAGCATTAGATCTCGTATAAATTCCATATGTATTATAATAATCAGATGTACTACAAGAATATACCAGTTTTGTACATCTTCGTTTTACTCTTATATAAAGATTATTAAAATAATTATTTTAATTCAGTATTTTATAAGCAAAAAACGTTAACTAATATACCAGATAAAATATTATCCTATCCAAAAGTAAAAAAAACTATCTCGGGATCAGCTCCTCTTTTAAAACAAAATGGTCCAGGTCTTGGGATCGTCGAGCTAAAAATACGATTACTAAAAAAAATATTTAAAATTATTTAAAGATACCTCTTCTTCAAGCACTTAGATTTTTGTTCTGCAGATTATCGGGAGCCGTATATGTTTCCAAATGGACTTTTAGGTTTTAGAATGTCCTAGGATGAAAAATAAGAGATAAAAGCTGAAAAAACTTAGTGGTGATTATTTCTGGTAAGCATATGTTTCAGATATGGAACAGATATAAGAACAAAAACCAAGTATGTATTGTTAAGTTTGCATGACTCTTCTTCTTCGTAGTATCAATCCGGTGGATTGGTTTGCAGCAACAGAATCTTGAAACTCGATCTCCATTCCTCTCAGTCCTCCGCAACCCTCTTTAGCTCAGCATAAGACTCGACTCTTATTGCGGAGATACAACACAAACTCTTTTTATAATACATTTTGTAACTATAAACTGCACAATTAAAAATTTTGTACGTTGTTGAAATTGAGCGTTCATATTTTCATTATTTCAAATATAATTATTTACATGTATATTTGTTATATTATTTTCGAAAATTTCTGATCAACCTGTAGTCAACGTACACAAAAATTACCCCAATGTGACCTTTATGAACATACGCTTTGCAATTGAAATATTCCCATTTGTCACACAATCCTTTATGAAATCAATGGCCGGAGCAATCCATCAATTTGCGATCCAATATCAGGGTTTCCCTTCCCTAATATCGACGCCCAGGAATTATTGGCTGATAACTTTTTTTTGATCAACTGACAGTTGGCAATAACCGGTTATGTATGGGCTAAATAATTTATCCGATTGAGCTCGAGAGCGATTCCACCTCTCGAATAAATTATTTCGATATCTGCGAACCTGATCGAAATATTCGAGATGTAATATAAATAAGATTTGGTTATTTGTTTTTGTCAAAAATAAAAAAAATTCTACAAATTTAATTAACATGATTATATTTACAATTCAGACATGATTCTTTTCTTACAAATTAAAAAAAAAATTAGACATTATTATAATAATTTTTCTATTTTATAAAACAATAAAGAAATATATTATGCATTAATATATTTCATATGCACTGATATGCCGCGATACTGTGGTGCCTCAGGCATGTTGACGGAGACGCGAGTGGATGGCTTCTATGCCATAATAAGGAAGCGTTGCGCTTCTTTGTGGACGCGCGTTCGCGGCAGTCCCAACGCAATGGTCGCTGTGTGGGCGGATAGGTTAGACTCCCGGTTGGAGAAGCACTGGATGCGCCTTCACGTGGCCATCCAGCGGGGATCCAGTGCTCCACTCACTGAGTAGTAGTTGTTAAAATTGTTAAATGTTATGAATTACCATGTATTTTTTAAATATTTTATTTAGAATTTTATTTAATATTATATTCTTAAAATTTAAAAAAAATAGAAGCAATTATAGAACATTATTATTATAGAAGCAATTATTTTGAGAACCATTTCAATATAAAGAATATCAACTTAATAATTATTTTAAATATAAATCAAAGAAACTTGTTTTTACAAAAGAGCAGAGTACCTTACATTAAGGTTATCAACTGACAATACTTGGTGAACTGCATAATTATAATTTTAGAATTAATTTTAAGTAAAAAATTGAAAAATTAAAAATATTTAGTTTTTGATTCACAATTTATTTTAACGATTACATGTTGCGGCCTTCCTGAAGACCAATTCTAAAATTATAGAATACCTTACCTTAGAAAGGTACGAAATATTCATATATGTAAAAAAAACATAACAAAACACCTCGTCAGACATTTATGAATGTGCTTAAATTTATCTAAGCACTCATTACATTACACCTACACAATGAATGCAACTCAATCTTATGCAATGAGTACACTCGAACACAGAACTTTTTCAGAGCACAGAGTTTTTTCAGGATTTCAGGTATATTTTATTCAGGTGGCGGATTAAATGCATTTGCCCTGCATTGCGGGTCGCTTACGGCTAACGTTATCTCCCCCAATACGTCGTTTAGTGGAGCATTCGCCCACAGGAAGGCATGGGTCGACAACTTAAGCCTTTGGTTTTTCACATTACTGAAACATCTCGATTGTAAATTTAACGTTCCAACGTAAAGCCGTATTGGGCATGTTAATATATTTTCTTTTCTTATCAAACTTAGTCTTCTTGCATGCTTAAACTATTGTATACATTCGTTATAAATATTGATATGCTTGATATAGCGGATGTAACTCATGGGTCTGGTATCATTCCATGGCAGCTTCACCTCTCAGATCGCTCACGAGATTATTCTATCATCATCATCATCATATACATGTCCATTCCACTATGGCATTCACGAACTTAACAGTGAATGCCATAAAATAAAACTATTCTACTATACTAGCAACTACTAACTTCCTCTGTCAGTTGCCGTAATTTTCCACATTTAATGAAAACTCTGACTCTCGCTGCTTCACTAAGTACAATCTATGTAAAGATCCAATGGTCTTCCAAGACGGCGTGAGCTTGGAAGCTTGAAGAAAAGGCAGCTGTCGTTTATTTGATTACATCCTTTATACAAGTTTAGTTGCCGACGGTTTTTCAAGGTGACGTGAGAGAATGCAGCTTATAACCATCTACAGCATCTGAAGTACATTTTCGTCTCTTGAATGGCTCTAGAATATAAAGTTGTCTTGTCCAATTTCTCACTTCATTATTCCTCAAAAATTCAATCAATCTTACCCTAAATATTCTACATAGACAATTGTTTTTAAAACCTATTATACGGCCGCATCGGCAAATAATAATTATCTCAAATATTAAAAATCATAATAATGTGTTTATTATTCTTGTACTATTCATTTTTTATGGTGCTCTTGATGGTAATAAATCTGACTACCGCTGCTCTAGAGGATTGATAGAGAGTGAAGAAAAGACGAGCAAAAAGTTCCTTCCTGATGGACGGAGATGTGTTTTTTTTCTTCTCCTGCTGTCCAGCCGTCCGGGGCACGTTTTATTTCCTACGTGCTTCCAGTGGTCGGTACTATTTGCCCTACGTGCAATGCTTAAATGACAACATGAACGTAAAAAACAGTAAAAAAAATCTTGAATCGATATTAAAGTGAATCATTACACACATTTATACTAGAAATATGGCTGCACGTGGATGCTTAATGCCAAAAAACAGGTAAATTCGATGAACATAAAGAGTTTCATGTGAAATATCTGGCACTATACACGATCAAAAAAATGTGCCTACTAAGTTGCTGCAAGTCTTGGTAGTTCAACAAAATTCAACGTAGTCGTAAAATTGACTTTAAAAAAAGTGCCTGCGTATAATACACGTGGTACGATGGTTCAAATTTATGAGGAGCGACAAAGTAATGAATTGAGGAACCTTCTATATAACAGGTGGTCATGAGACGAAGTTAAGCTTGCTGGGACATTTACTTTGGGTGTCACAGGAAATCATAAATTAAAGATAAATTTAATTAAACTTTTAAGGCTCCCGTCAATTTAAAAAGACACCAGGAATTACGAGTATACACAATATGTTCGGTGAACCTCCAAAAGGCCGAGCTGACATATGATGAAACAATAACTGTAACGGTTGAAAGAGCTTTGTAGTGTTAGTAAGAGACAACCTTATGCTCTTGTTAAGGAAGTGGGCGTGGAAATGGCGATGATGAAGAAGCTTAAGAAAATATTATAGTGTAGTGGATATAAAAAGCTACTGTGGTGAGTTCACCATCGATAATAATACATTGTAAGCGCTATTTTGGTACGATTTCTGACGTTAAACGAAAACTGATGCAGACCAAAGTTTATTAACATCCTCCTTTCATAAAGATGGTTACTTAGTCGCGTGGTGGCAGGATGAGGAGCAGATTAACAAGACAAAGACTTTTTCTGAAGCACATTCACATTTATAATTCGATAACTTTACAAACTTCAGACCCGGACCTACTCACAGCATTAAGGCCGGCCCAACCTCTTTCGGACTCTCGTCACGGTCGGAGGACAACTGCCTGACTCGGCACCGCACCGTGGTCGATAACACCCAGCGCCGCAAGTGGCAATCTCTACAACTAACGTCACTGTCGTGACCGGACTTGTCCAAAATGCCAATATGGCGACACATACATGACAAGCGAACAGAAATAAGAGATGAAAGATTGTATATCGAGGTTTTCGGCACCAGTCAGCAAGGGCTATATCATGCTGATGTCATTATATTGGTCACCGTGTGTTGCTTACAATGTGTTGTTGTTTAGATTGAATGATAACATAAGACCAAATTATCTATGCCTTGGGAGCATCGGGTTAATCTTTGGGTCCCTTTGTAGGCTTTCGGGAACTGCATATGTTCCTTCGTTGACTTCTGGGTGCACATATTATATATTTTGAGACAAAATATGGACAATGATATCTTTTGAAATGTGACTTGGATAGGATTCATGTGGCAGAGATGATGATGCTAAGGTGGGTGGGCGGTGTGACTAGAGTGGACAGAGTTCAAAATGAGCATATTCGGGGCTCATTTCGGGTGGCCCAAATACCTGAAAAGATAAGGGAAAGCCGCCTGAGATGGTATGGGCACACATGCCCATACCATCTCAGGCGTGTCACAACACGGAAAGATGAGGACCACATGATGAAGAGAGCCCTCAACATACCCACGCTAAGAAGAAGACTTGAAAGATCACAGGCAACCTGGACTGCAACTGTAAGCAAGGATCTGAAAACTCTGGGATTGACCGAGAATACAACGCAGGTTAGACAGACATGGCGAATGTTCACAAGAAGAGCCGACGCCAGATGATGGGAAATGGCTAGTCTAAAGAGAGAGATATCTTATGAAATATGTTAGAAAACTTTATTTCGTTTCTGTATGGAAGTCTCAGTCGGAGACCCATCATTGGACGCTTGCAGAAAAGCTATGTTTGTTAAAAGTGGTTGAAAGCTTTCCCTCAACTTTAAGAAGAAAGAATGCACCTGTTAAAAACCTCAGAATAGCAGTATCGAAGGTAGTATATAATGAACGTGCCTCAGGTTGCCTTCCCTGATGACTCGTTGTTTTATTTTTATTTTTATGTAAACACATACAGGATAATACCAATATATAGTGATGGTAATTCTGAAGTCTCATCTGTGGAATAATATGACGCTTACCATGATGCATATGGCTAAGCGCTGCATGTTAAGTGTTAATCCGACAATACAGCCCGAGATTTACGCATCATCCTTATTATTACAGGAATTTACTAGGGTGTTCTTCGCGGGAAGACACTCGTCTACCACCAATTTTAATTAATAGGCTATTATTATTATTAGTATATTAGTATTTGTATAGCGCTCTTTTATGACCGAATGATCATTCCAAAAGCGCTTCCTTGCCTCTCTGAGTAAAAAGGTGGGTCTTGAGTCTGCTTCTGAAGGATGCCTCCGCTTTAAGCTCTCTTATGCTTTCTGGTAGTGAGTTCCAGGCCATTGGTGCAGCGTAGCTGAAAGCCCGATTGCCAAAGATCGTGCTAGGACTACCTCCCGTCAGCTACAGGGTGCTTCTATTTGCTCTAGCCGATCTGAGTGCTATGACTGGCATTTTACGGGTGAGGGATCAAATTCATGCAAACCGGGGATATTTTAGAGCTCATAAATCGATTAAAAATAATTTTTTTTAATCTCCGTTGGAGATCGAGCTCACGACCTTTGGCTTGCAAAGCAAACGCTTTGACCTTTGAGCTATACCCGCCGGTAGAACCACGATGTGCGTGAATCTAGTACAATGGAAACTAACAATATTGTGTGACAGAAATTTGTGGCAGGTGCTTCAGATATGAAAACGATATGGAAAAATATGTGACGATAGCATTGGCTGTGAAGTCCAGAAATAAATACAACACGAATTCAATTCCCAACAAAATTTGTTACCAAAAAATGCAACAGACGTCAGCAAATATTTTTCGAAAATTGTCCACTTTTATGAATTAAACAATATATAACGATTATATTGTTGTATTTACTGCGTTTTATTTTTAAGCTGCCTTATACTCTGGTGATAATTTCGTTGAGAAGAATGACCCGTTGTTACACTCTAGCCGCGCATTCAAAGAACATTTGGTGACCGCCAGTTGAAATGTTTTCCTCCATTGTGTGAACGTCTTGGTTCGTTTAGCAGCTATTATCAGCCTCGCACTTGTAGTGCATAGATACAGAAATCTTCTTGAACACGAATATTCAACCAACAAATAAATGTTTCGTGGTTAAGTGTCGTAAGTTATGCACTATGTTATCATCATAACCAGTCTGTATTCATTCACTGTTAAAGAAGTGCTTCCTGCATGATTTTTAAACCCTTTCGGTCTTCTCACTGATGTCACATGAAATCAATTATTTAGTGTTTAGCTTCACTTTAAGGCACATTTTAAAAACCATCCCCGTTTAGTAAATGATCACTCCATGTCGCCGGAATAGTCACCAAGATGAATGGATAAGGAGAAGGTTACCAACCCAAAAAACATTTATAAAAGAACATTGAAATACTTTAACCCTTTCGCATCGGTTTTCGGCATATGCCGTCAAAGATTCCCCGACCGTTGACATCGTTGACGTGATGTAACGTTTTGCTACTTTCAGTAATCATTGTGACATCTACAGTATGAAATAGTAAAGAAACACGTTTCATCTCTTTCTATTTGTAATGCCAGATACTCTTGCTATTTCTTCCATGGTGACTACCAATTGATTCATTTAGAGATCTGATATTTGAAATGATGGATAAAGTTTCGAATCTGTATTGATTATTTAACAGAATTTGTCCAGGCCCCGGGTGTGTCTGGCTAATTGTACTATCTACTTAACCTTTTAGATAAGGCGTGCCTATATATCGAAATGACACATTATGTGGCTAGAGTGCGGCGTGCCGATATATAGCCAAGGCCATAGAAAACTGCTCGCGCTATGTAACGACACGAAACTTGGTAAACACATGGGGAATAGTGTCCCTGTTGGCTAATCACTTGATGCGGTATGCCTATATATCGGCATAACACTTTATGTCGCTTAGTATACGGTGCGCCGATATATAGTCAAGGACATAGAGTTTTATTAACCCTTTCGCATCGGTTCTCGGCATATGCCGTTAAAGATTCCCCGACCGTTGACATCGGTTGACGTGATATATTGTTTTGCTACTTTCAGTACTCATTGTGACATCTAAATTGGAAGTGAAGTCATTCCCTTTATCAACATACTTGTATTCTTTACAGGAATATGTAAAGCATGGAAATAAATATTGTTAGGTTTCGTCACAGGAGCGATTTTTTTGTAAGCCACATGTGTCAATGCCATCACATGTATGGAGTTACATGATTAACGTTTGTTAAATATAATGGTTTTTTATGCATCATCTGATAGCCAAAAGATAGAAGATCCAATGTCATTAATGAAAATAGGTCAGATAAGTACATTTATGCTTTAAATACTAGTTTTAAGCAAAAAAATGGTTTGAAAAATTCACGCCGTATTGACAGTATAATTTGTATTCCCCCGAGCCATAACAAAAGGGTTAAATACTGACATCCCCGTTAACTGAATGGTAACTCCATGTTACCAGCATTGTCATAAGGACGCGCGGAGAAGGGATAAGGAGCAGGTTAACAACACAAAAAACATTTCGAAAAGAACAATGAAATACATTAAAGATAATAAACTGACAAACTTCGGTCGTCCGTACGGGACAAACAATCTGGTTCCCGAAAATACTTCGACTGACTCAACCGGGAGTTGTGTCAGCACAGCACTAAAATTAACATAACGGCCGTTTATGGAACTAATGGCGACTTCAAACGGCATCTCTTATATTTCATGAGATGTGGACTAAAAAAAGGTAAACAGTGTGTAAAATCAATAATTAAAAGAAAGGAAATGAATAAGTTGTCGACAGAATGGAATGCAATCTTTAAGAAAACTTTTACGTAAATTACAAGAATAAAGACATTCAAATCAGCGTATTTTTCAGCCTCACCATTAAACATATTGAATTTACCTGTAAAATTATAGTGTAGTTTTTTTTTTGTAGATTTAAGATTATCGAATATATGTTGCTCAAAGCATTTCAGCTGGTATTACTTCGTATCAGCAAGTTTCATGCTATTTTTCTACCCCTTTTACAACGTCCAAACACTGACGTTATTTGTAATATAAATTCTTACTGTATACCTTTGAAATTATTAAATTAATATACTTAAGCACTTTGCACTATTAAAAACGAGCGTTCAATGATAAGAAAGTTTGAAATTAAGTAATATTGGTCGTCAAATTGATCACTCGATCTTCATATAAATAATGCAAACTTAACAACGTAATTTATTTATTTATTTAAAAGAACCGCAGTTCCAATGTACATAGAATAATAAAGAGTAAGAAACACATAGTTTACATAAACATACAATATATATGTAATTCTAAATTAATTTTAATTAAAAAATTAACTAATTCATTTATTAATTTTAAGCGATTACATGTTTCGTCCTCCCTGGAGACCATCTATAATTTATGCAGTTTCATCAAGTATTATCAGTTGATAATCTTAATGTTGTACAATACACACAAAAAACATAAAAGAAGAAGAAGTTGCCACGTGTCAAAGATCACAGAGATATGGGATAACAATACCATTGACAAAAGAGCAAAATAATGTAAGAAAAGGATCGAAAAGGATCGGTTCAATAATGTCGTGCGTTGTTATAGTAAAATTAGATAACATTCAAAATTAAAATAGATGTAATGTGTAAAGGTGATAAACAATAATAATTTACTAGCAATGTGAGTGATAAGAGAGATTTGTCTAAATTCGAAAAGAAAAATAATGTTTAAAGTCTTTTAAATACCGGCATGTATAGCACAATGGTCAAAGCGTATGCTTTGCAAGCCAAAAGTCATGGGTTCAATCCCCGACGGATGTTAAAAAAAATAAAAATTTAATCGATTTCTGAGCTCTAAAATATCCCCGGTTACCGTGAATTTAATCCCTCATCCGTAAAATGCAAGGCATAGCCTATTAATTTAAATTTGTGGTTGACAAAAATCGTCCAGTGAAGACCACCCATTCCTAGTAAATTCCTGTAATAATAATTAATTCTAATATTCAACAAATTAACAACATACATCATCTTACATCCTTTCGTAAATGAATCAAAGAAAATTAACTAATGGGCGCTGGGCTTCTTAACATGATTGCAATTGTTTGAGGTTCAAATCCAATCATTTTATGTTTATTTTTCTCCAAATTTTTGTAAGAAGAATGTCATAAAAGAAGATGTCTGCTGTGACTTTGAATGTGTGTATCAGTCATTAAACCTAACATATTTGCAAAAGTTTAACAATATTCAGCTTGAAAAAACATTTTGTTAGCTTGGAAAGGTCACGTATTTTTAGGTGAAGCGTTCTCTGAAAAAAAAAAGCATTTTACGGAAACCACTTTCAGAATTATATGGATAATCCAGGAAAGATCAACAGAGTAAAATTAATTTTATGTGATGTAGTAAAGAGAAAGGAAAACAAACCCAAAGCAAGGTTTCCTTTTAGCAGATCAATCGTGTAGTTGCTTGTTATCGAGAATTGTACAATCCAGAGATAAGCAGTCTGAGGCACGCGTGCCATTTTCCATTTTTGTTAAATTAATATCAAACAACGGCATTAACATTGAAGCCAACACCGACGTGGTGCGAAGAATAAACACAGGATAGCTGAAATGGAGGTCTCTCTCTGGGGTTTTGTGTTATAGCCAGATTCGAGTTAGGACCAAAAGTATAATCTACAAAACTTCTGTAAGGTCAGCTATGCTTTACGGATCGGAGTGTTGGACTTGAATAGTATTCATGTAACAGAGATGAAGATAATGAGGTGGTCGAGTAGTGTGACTAGAGTGGACAGAGTTCGAAATGAGCATATTCGGGATTCATTTCGGGTGGCCCCCATACCTGAAAAGATAAGGGAAAGCCGCCTAAGATGATACGGGCATGTGACACGGAGAGATGAGAACCACATGGTGAAAGAAACCCTCAACATACCCACGCTGAGAAGAAGACCTGGAAGACCACAGGCAAACCTAGACTGCAACTCTTTGGAGACCTGCTCCTCATCCATCTACCATGTTTCTCAATGACAATCCAGCAACTCTGAAATTGCTTTGATTAGACAAAGAATTTTATTAGGAACGATTAAAGGAGTATTAACTGATTTGTATTCTAAAATATAAATAGATCTCAAAATCAATGCAAAATATATATATATTTTTTTTTCTATCGTGAAGCCAAGTGTTGCTTTCAGCAATGGTTCCAAATATTTTTGCCTTGTAAGCTATGTGGACTGTCAGATTTCCTACTTAAGTGTTTGCAGCAAAGAATCTGTTTTCTGAAAAGAAATGGCTTCACGTTTCAGTTTTGAAAAAGCTTCATCGTCACCGATTCAACCTCTTCACGCCCTCTCTTCCTTCCCTGGGTCTATAAAGTATTTTTACGGCTCGGCGTGCTCACATTGAGTTTATAAGAGAGCGGCACGCGGCAAACGACCCGCAACAAGCCAAGAGGTTTTTGATATTGGATATAAAACGAGTAATTTTATGGTCGTTAGGTAGGGCAAACGAAAAAATGTTCAGTCAGGACCGGGTTGAGGTATCGAAGGTGCGTGGTACAGCAAAAACAAGCTTTGTACTCATCTAAAAAAAGTCGTAAAATACAAAAAAATAAATATTTAAATGCCTCAAATCTAGAGGAATATGTACACGTAATATTATTTCGTCAACTTCTGTTAATACACTCTTAAACAAAGGATTCTTAAATGAATCTTCATCTTTGACGATATTCTGCACTCTGCATTCAGGTTACTTTCGCTATTCTTCTGATGTCGTCAGTCAATCCTACAGGGGGTCTGCCAATGCACCGTTTGGAAATTCTTGGACGTTACTCCTTACACGTTTTTTAATGTTGACCGACATCTTTTCGACAGATACGTTTTTCCATTACCATTTAAATGCTTATTTATTGTGTAGTTTCCACTACTTGAGTTTTTTCTTTGGATATCCTTGATTCAGATTCAATCTTTTAGAGGCACCTCTCTCCATGATATGTTGAGTGACTTTGATTTTATGGGTTATATCTTTATGCTGTTATATTCCACATTTGCTCCATTGTTTATTTTTAGACCAATTTATAGTTTATACCTTATCACATACATTTAAAATGATGTACACCTTTTTGTAAAATGTTGATAAACTATTATCTCACTAACCGAAAATTTAAGTCGGAAGATAACCTAAGCCAATAGAGAGTGTTGCAACCTGGATAATCACTATTGTGTGACTTAAGAGACCTCCAGACCATAAAACATTTAAGATCCTTCTTCAACTGCCCCTCTCAGGACTTTATGTTGAGCAACAGATAGGTCATCGGTGTTGCCAGATGGACATATATATTTGAAGTTACCAACAAAAATAAAATAATTGCATATATTAAAACTGCAGTCTTGCAATCAGCGAGAACTTCAACAGTCTTTCATCGGAGGAAATAAATTTGTAATTTCATTTTTAAATATTTGTCTTGTATGATCTTCTAGATGAAATTACTGTTAGAGTCAAGAAAATATATTGTTCACCCTTACTTTTGAAGCAATTGATGTTTATTAAAAAAACTATGTTTCACACGTTTGCCACAAATATTTTGATTTTAATATTTTAACATTCATGTATAAATGTATTTTTTTAATACACTTCTTTTCTAGATAATAAAAAACTATGAAAAATTCATAATTAAAAAACATTCCTAATTTTCTTTAGTAATTTTCATAATATGATCAAAAATATCAATAAACATAAAACTAATATCGCTTTTAATTCTTGTAGAACATTCTGTAGCGTCGTGTATTTCTTCAGCTTTTCAGCGAATAAGCTCACTGATGATAATGACAACAGCAAACACTGTAAGTGTAAGGCTTACCTTCCCAGCTTACGTAATAAGACTAGCTGCATACCGTCCGCCAATGTTTCGCCAAGTCGGATAATATGATTAGTTAGTTTGCGTCTGTCGGCCCTCCGCATTTATAGAAGTATCCCGTTCGATAGTCCGATCACGTATATGAAAGCTCTACGTTTTTATAACGCCGGGAGGATTTTACGATGAATGATCGACACGAGGCGGGGTAGCCTTCGCCGGGGAGCAACGATGAGGGAGGCCTGGCTAAAAAAATAATGACCGCGGCGTGGCGTCTGCATAGTAAAGTGGCTGAAAAATATATCTGCCCAACAATATGCATGTTTTCGGTGTACAGTAATAAAAATACAAAAAAAAAACACGTTAAATTAAGTAGAGAAAATACAATTTATAATGAAATATAAAAACACACAAAATATAATATTTTTTATATAGAGTACATGTGAATGTTTAAATCATAAGATTTTGATTTTTCGAGTTGCTTCAAAGACTTTCGCGGTAAATTTGATTATATAATAGTGAATTGTGAAAAAAAAATTATGTTCTACAAAAATCTAGTATGGTCAGGCAAGTGTTAATACGCCAAAGTCAATAGACTAATAGGTATTTAAAATAACATCAACTGGGATGACGGTTTGATTCTCAAAACAGCATGGCTTCCACCTCTAGCACATACTCAATAACCTGTACAGACAAGCAAAGATAACAAGAGTCCGACATGACGTTCGTGGAGGTACGCTTCATAGAACATACCCACCGTAGACGATTCTCCCACATGACGCTCGTGGAGGTACGTTAGGCTGACGGCCAAACTACTTCCAGACACCAACTCAACACTAAGTCATCGACCCTGAAGAAGACCCTTGCATTGGCGGTCGAAATATTGGAAAGAAGTAATTCGCCACTCACGGCTTAACCCAAAAGCCACAATATCAGGTATTTAAAATTTAAGAACAAGAAAATACATATAGTCCACCTCCAATACCGTTTTTTTAAGGTCAGATTAATAGCTTTTTTTTCATGGACCTAGTAAATTAAGTTCTTATGTTTAACCCAAATGAACAAAATGTAATGCACAAATATAGGGAATATCTTCGTTGACAACTAAAACAAGCGTGACTTTTTAGATAAAAAAAAGGATGTTATATTATTATTATTAAACATTAGTTTGAGAATGGGTAAAATTGATATTTTTAAAATTCTAATGAATAATTCACACGTACCACTAAAAAATAAATAATTTTAGTGACTTCTCATTAGAAAAAGTTTTTTGATCTAAAGGTATAATTATAAATATACGTATTATTAATAAAGCAATCATATTTTATAATTCAATTAACTGGTAGTTTTACAGCGGACCTGCACCCAGGAAGAACTGATGATGGCCGAGAGTAACACTATCGACGTTGCCCACATCTGGACAGACAGGATCTGACCCTGTTGTTTCCGACACGATTATATATATATTCAATTAACTCATTCAATTCAAACTAAAACAGTGTTGCATTCAAGTTAAAATTGTTGTGTGGTTGATGTAAAATATGACAAACAAACAATATGAACTAAAGTAAATGAAAAATTCTTCATTATAAATTTTTTAAATTTCGCTACCTTCATAATTATAGACACAAATTTCAAAAGGTCCGCAAAGTAAGCGCAAACTTTTTAAAAAAAATAAGAAAATATGGTTAGTTTTCTTTTTGTAATAGTATAAATATGTTAGTTGATTAACTCGAAGTGTATTTGTAGCAAAAGGTTCTTGTATACTGTATCAAAATAATAAAAAAGACACTTTACGACAGTATCATTTTCGCTCAAAAAAGGGCAAGCATGTAACCGTAAATGCGAAATAAAACAACTTAGATTTACGTAAAAAGATATATTGCAGTGTTAAACTTTATTGGTTAATCATTCACCAAATACAAACTCGATTAGGCTCCCATCAAACACAAAAACATATTCATTTTTTCAACTTGCAATATTAAACCGACCCTTTATAGTCAAAAATCTAATACTTGCGCAGTAAAAACCTTTTTTACGAGCCACCTTATAAGATTGTTCCGCCCATATATGAAAAGCTCGCGGCCGGAGCTTTCGCCATTCAAATCTAGCTTTAAAAACTCGCGCACATGACTCCAGCGGGAATATTTTTTTAATTAAAAAAACGGAAAGCTCAAATAAAGTACTCCACTAATTGAAAATTGTCTACCGGCGATCACAAGTTTTACATGAATGTTTACACGGATGAAATAAAACTCGCATTGTTCCGGTCAGAATTTAATACATTTTCGGTCATAAATTTTCAAAATATGTTCAACTTATATAACATTGATCAAAATTTATATCAAATGATACAAAGGAAAATTTTGTAAGAATTTAATTCGATTCATAGTAAATATTTGAAAAAATTACGGTAATAATAACATTAAAAAGTTAATAAAATTTATAAATTTATAGTAGAAAAATAGAAATTGGCAGTTAAAGAATATTAAATTGGCTGTAAGTAATTAACGAATGGAATTTATTTAAGGGTAAGGTAAGTTCTAAAGGCAAAATTGAGTAAAGAACTTACATTTTAATTTTATAATTAACATAATGGATGCTGCTAATTTATTTAATCTTCTACTAGTTACCAAAACCTTTAAATACTTACTACACAAAAAAATACAGTCCTGATAAAAAAATGTTAGTCCGAATTACAGAGAGCAGAAAAATTAATTAATGGTCGCTATTTATATTAAATGGTCAATATTTAAATGATATGAGTCATATTTTATATTATTTGATCCAACTTTCCTTACTTTACCTTATCAAAAATCTTATAAAATATGTATTCTATTTATTTTGATAAGACGAGATTTATTTGCAAATCGTGCAAAATTCCTGTAAAACTGTGAAAATTCTCTATTATTTAAAGCATTTAGTTTGAAAACGATTTTCTTCAATTTGGTGTATGTACTGAACGAAGTGTAAGAGTTTATTGGTGGAAATTTAATTCACATTTCTTTTTATTGAAATAAAATAACTGTCAATGTCATATAACGTGTACACTGAATACCCATTCATGCGCAGAGCACTAGCAATACTTGACAGCTAACTAGCCTTCCATTCGCCTAACTAAAGAAATGACATTTTGGAAAAATAACAAGAATACATGTCATGTTACCAGTTAAACGACAATACAATGTAGTTTACTATTGTGTTTTTTATACAATTTGACGAAAAAACCTTATAGTTATATGAAAGTATTATTGATATTTGTAATCTTAAATCATCATCATATCAATGTTTGCTTCTCTAATGGAGCATCAGGTTGTTAAGAAGTACCACCACAAAATTCTGTCAGCTTACATGGTTTTTCATCTATGTATAATACCTGATGGCCTTTCAGAATAGTGTAAGCCTCGGGCGTGATAAAAAGGATGCTGTAATGTATCCTTTGTTGCGGCATCCAAATCTTTGATCTCCACACAAATATAAATACTTAATTTAACCCTTTCACATCGGTTGTCGGCATATGTCGTCTTAAGATTCCCCGACCGTTGACATCGGTTGACGTGATATATTGTTTTGCTTCTTTCTTAGAATAGTTTTTAATGCATCATCTGATAGTTAAATTATACAAGATTCAATGTGATATATGAAAATATACCAGATAAGTACATTTATGTTTAAAATACTAGTTTTATAACTAATAGTATAATTTGTATTCAAACCGAACCGTAATGAAAGGGTTAAAAAACTGTAAATATTTTTAAAAGTATGCTTATTGTTATAACATTTCTTGATGTAAATATTATTGTAAAGTTTATAAAACATATGTCTTAACATGATTGTATAATAAAATATAGAAAAAAATATTGATTAGAAACTCATTTATTTGATTTATTTACTTAAAATAATGTTATTAAAACTAGGTAAAAGTAAAATTATTTTTTCTTGCTGAAAAACTCTTGAATGCTCTTTCTAACATGCTCGTATTTTTTCTTTCTCAAAGTAAAACATCATTCTGTACCTAACATTGTATGAAAATATCTGTTTTCAAAACTCATTACAAAGCTGCATTTTTCTACTGGTTAAAGTACCAAGATATGTAGAAATAAAGAAGTACGGACAAAATACATGCTGTCATGATTACTTAAGCAAAAATAATAAATATCTTAAAACGTAACTTCATAAAAAAATATTTTTGCATAAAATATCACTTCATTATTCATTCTGATGAAAAATGTTTAAATATTTATATGAACTTGTAGATTTAAAAAAAACTTACTTTTTCTTTATTCACTGATATTCGTTCTTGTTAACACCACTTTTGAAATTCACCGTTAAAGCCTATAAGGAGCTGCTTGGTATTCATATTTTGTAGAATTTTGTAGGCTGCTAATGTATTAAAGGCAGATGTTGCCTTCCGTTGCTTTCGTTCGGAGCTTCGGTCGTATCATAACGACAAGCCGCTAAGAGATTGCTCTATTTGACCCCAGGTGGCAAACCAATTACTAACAACGATACCATCGATGGAAAACAAACTGTTGCAAAAATGTTATAACTGAAAAACTTAAAAATATGCTGAAAATTGTGTGAAAATATATGAAACGAAAGCTTTTGAAAAATTCATGATTTTTCGCAACTGAAAATGGAATCGAATTTAAGCATAGAAAATGATGAGACGCAGGTGACTTGGTCTTAACAAAAATATGTTAAGATCGTTTTTTTTTTTAGTTTTGATTCCATTTCATTGTTTTAGGAAGATTGTAAACGAGTTAATCTCTTTTATATTCATTGCATATCTAGAACATATGACAGTTACAATTTTCTACTTCACGATTCAGTCAGCAGTCTTAACGCGCCTACTTCTATATCATTTTTGTATTCAAAGTATGACAGTTGCTACATATTAAAAATGACTGTGACCTATTTTGCGTACTTGACGAATACAGTTGTAGTTTGCAAGATAAAGTTGCGCTTGTTGTTTATCGTTTTGAAGGAGACTCAATCAGTAGTTCAACGTTTTCAAAGTCTGAAAATGTTATTCGTTGTTGTAAAAAAGTTGCCTAAAAACCATCGACAAGCGGCGTACTTACGTGGTCACTATCCAATTACGTTCTGCGACCTGTTGTTTTACTAAGGTGATCAAACGAGAATAAGTCTATTTTTTTATTATACATTCTACTGAAATTATTCGTGCTATCAGGATTATAATGCCAAAGGTTTAAGTTTCAATATTGTAAAAATAAATTGATTTAAGACTTTACTTATATGATTCTAATGAAACCAATTACAATAAAGTTTTATGTTTTATAATAAGCATACACGTAAAGTTAAAAAACTAACAAATATATGTTGAAAATGTTCATTATGTTGGCTTAGAAAGTTTTAACTTATTTGAGGAAGAAATTATTTTCATGGATTTATTTTTAATAATCACAAAATAAAGTGTAAAGAGGGTCAGTGATAGTACTTGCCATAAAAATGAACTGTTTGTCGTAACGTTAAACGTTGAAACATCAATTTCTATTAGGTGTTTTACAGGTATAGAAAATCCGAAAGTCGATTCTGGGCGTAGGTAACGACTAAATATATATGTTTTAGATATAGTATTTTTTTTTAAAATGTATAACTTTAAATGATAAGATCATTACATATCTTTAAACTCTATAATTGTGTGAGTAAAATGTATAGAACAATAACCGAAAACATTAAGAAAAAACTAAAATTTACCTATATATTTCCATTTCATGTACATTTATCCTTCTTCTGCCATCTACGTATGAAACATATATACCTTAAATTAGTACAACATAGATCTATAGGCTGCCACTATCCTTGTCTTGTCCTTCCGTATCCTTGTTTAACATGTATTTTTTTTTGTATTATCAATTAATATATTTGTCGATTATTAATGTTTTGTAATGATTTTATTTCTTTATATATATAATAAATTTTATATAATTTTATAAGTTCATTGAATAAAATATTGTGAAAAAAATGCTTTTATTTTTTGCATCTAAAGGACCGTTTATTAAATATGTTACGAAATATAATAAGCTTATTTTATTTCATTTCCTAATTGTTTTTTTAATGATAAGGTGATGAATTTGACGTATTCACTACACACAGATAATCGATTCAATAAAAATTGTGAATATTTATTTTGATTTTTATTTAAGCACTGAAATACTTCCTATTTTTCTTTTAATAAATAGGCATTTAAATATTTGGTGTGTTCGAGGATATGAGTTGTAGCTCTTATGCTGAGCTGAAGAGGATTGCAGAGGATCGAAAGGAGTGGAGATCAAGATGCAAGATTCTTTTGCTTCAAAACAATCCATCGGATTGATACTACGAAGAAGAATCTATGGGCACGTATGTGCATGGAGGGTTGTGTGCAAATCGTAGAAAGCTGATATGGAAATGAGACATTACATAAAACTGAAATAGAGTTGTTTGCCTGCTTATTTGTTTATATATAATGCCAGTAGGTAAAATAGGAAAGTTAATATATTTCAAAGCATACTAATTTACCGAAAGTATTCATTCGATTCGAATAATGAATTGAAGTATTATTCAAAATTGTCACTACTGAAAAATTTTTTTATTATTTTAATGTTACGTTTTTTTATTTTCCATTTAATTTGAAGCCTGTAGCTCCTCCATCAGATAAATTCGAGCAAAACAAAGTGGCATGAACTAGTAAAGTATAATATTAAGGTTTTCAACTCACAATACTTGGTGAAACTGCATAAATGTAAATTAATTTTAATTATAAAATTAACCAATTTAAAATATTTATTTTTGATTCACATTTATTTTTAACGATTATCTGTTTCAGCCTCCCTAGAGACCATCTTCAATATTTTTTTGAAGATGTTAAATGTTGAAGAAAATTAAATTGATTTAAAATTATAGTTATTTATAAAGTAATCATAAATATATTTAGTTTTTTTATATTTTTTATACGCAAAAGTGTTTGATAACCTTGAAATAAAATTATCGCCTTTACGTAGAATATTTTGCTTTTACTTGTGTATTTTGCGTTCTACTATCTTGATAAGGATGAATCCTTTTTTGTCACACCGTTTTGCTGAATTTTTGACAAGTGTGATAAATTTTCGGTGACATTTTGCTCCCCATTTGTCTCCAGCTTCAATTTGCTGATTGCTTTATTTACGAGATTTTTACGGTACCTTGAAGGGTCTTCTTAACCCTTTACTGCTGAGATACAACTGCGCCATTTAAGTGGGTGTATACTCATGGCAAATTTATTGATGGAAAGAACCTTCTGGACCAAGGAAGTAACGATTTTTTTACGAAATGATACAAAAAATTTGCGGCACTGAACGTGCAAAAATAATTTAAGATATGAATAAATATCAACTTATGATATCCAAGCTAAAAGTCTTCAAAAAAATATTTCACGATCGAAAAAGGTGGTTTTTAAAAAACACGGTAAATTAAGCATAATAATAAACAATTAATCATTTCTAATAAATCACCAAATAAAACTTTTGCTTAACTCATAAAATTGATTCACCAACGTTAAATACTACAGCTTAATATTCAAGTATCATCCATTTAATACATTAATTTACTATGAATGACTGCTATTCATGGGACGTCTTTTGTCTAGGAACAATTTTGATTTGAAGGGTATGACTGAAATTTTACTGGTGAGGGATCAGATCCATATAAATCTAAAAAAAAACATTTTTAAGTCCCGTCAGGGATTGATCCCATGAATTTCAGTTTCGTAAGTAAGCGCTTTCACCAATAGCTATACCCACTAGTAAAATGCAGCGTCAAAGAATCTACAGATGGTGCTTCAATATTACTATCACCATCTGTCGGTATTTTTTGTATGTATTTTCATAAAATACAAAAAATATTTAAAAACATAGGATTTAACTTTTACTCTAAGTTCCCTCTAAATCCCCATTTCCTTTCCCCCTTATAATTCAAATATATTTACACATCAGTATGATATACACTTTGTGAGTTGATAAAGCTTGTCTTTCAGCAAGTATGAAACAAGGTATGAAATATTTGTTTATTTAAGAAAATAACCTTCAATATTTACCATGTAAGGAAATTAAAAATATATAATTTTTATATAAGCTTACATATTCAGTAAATGTGGTTGAAAATCATGGCTTTAAAATAGAAAACAAAATTTACTCAAAACTTCTACCTTGAGACATATCAACTGCATTGAAGTTATTTTAAAAGGAAGTGTACTGATCGACACTATATTTCCTTTGTTAATCGTGCAGTATGTCCTCGATATATTTGCTTCCTGTATGAAATTCAGACCGTAACGAAAGTATGCCGTTCAGAACGAAAGCTCATAGCATCAGGAAGACCAGCGCTTGCATATATCGATAGCACGTATTCTCAGTGCCGCAGACAATTGCCATCATAAGTCACGGTTGAGCTTTTTCAGTAAATTCACACAGTCGGGCATTTGGATAAATCAAACTGCGAAGCTTTTTACGGCAACGTACTTTACTGAAAACGTTCATGTTTATGCGCCTCTTTACTAGTAGAATCTTCATTGTTCTAGCTGAACTATTCGTTAAATTTTTTATTTGTTTTATTAGCATCCGATGCTTTTAAAACACATATTTATTGTATATCGCACAATTTTATATAAACATATTGTTTTTAATTTGATATCATCTCATTTTCGACCCCGTTTGTGATGATATCAAAAGTTTTTATAAGAAAAATAATTTCTTTAAAAGACGGCCAATGAAAGCGTCGGGTTCTAAAAAGGGACAAAAATAGCATGTTTTCTTGCTTTGTTGTGCATGCTACTTATAGAAAAAAGTTCCAAAAACTAAAAACGCGAGACAGAGATGCAGTATTTATTTTTTAAATAACATTTTTTTATAATTTTAATATTAAGTTCTATTAATAAATAATGGTCATACGTATCAGAACATCCATGTAATTTTAAGAAATTAAATGAAAATATAATCATTATCCTCGTACATTTTTTAGATTTTTTAATCTTCTTCGTAGTATCAATCCGGTGGATTGGTTTGCAGCAACAAAATCTTGCATCTCGATCTCCACTCTTATCGATCCTCTACAATCCTTTTAAGCTCAGCATAAGAGCAACAACTCATTTCCTCAAACACTTGCTGCAAATACTCCTGTCTAGGGCGCCCTCTAAAGTTTCTATCCTCAACCATCCCTTCCACAATGTCGTGAAGAAGACCATCGTGGCGCGTGATGTGACCGATCCATTGGGTTCGCCTCTCTGAGATGGTTTCTTACTTAATATGTCTATAAATTTATCATTCACTACCAATTAAAAAATTGTAAATTTGCTTTTAAATATTGGTTTGATTAAGCGTTTTTATTTTGCTTCTTTTTGTTTATACTAAAATTAATATGCAACTACATATAAAACTATGTATTTATTTAAGCGTACTCTCGCATATTCTCAAATATAAATTATATATTATACATAAAAGTCACAAAGCTTCTGTAACAGTAATATAAAGCGTGGATCATTTTTTTAGTTCAAATAAATGAGAGAAAAATAAAATAAAATTTAATTATATATACGCGTATATAGTATTAAAACTTTATAATTGTGATAGATTTAATTTACATAATACAAAAAATAAAATAAAAAATATTTATCCACATTTTACGCTGTAAGCATTTTATGTTTCTTACACAAAATGCCAAACAGCATTGACAAACATTACACAGTACTGTCATACATCCGATTCTTGAAACCTTCGTAAAATTTAAATTTGTAAAATTCACGTAAAGTAAATGTTATTCATGAATAATAACAAAACCGTGTTGTGTTCTAATTAGGAATTAAAATTTTGTTCACGTTTGTAATTAAATTTAGTGCCGCCATAAAGGGATTTGAAACGGGTTTCACTTTATATGATGTCTTTGCATTATTATTGGTATGAAATATTTATGTTCTAGAAGTAAATAATATTAAACAATCACTCTTAAAATATTTCATCATTAATTAAGAAGTAGGTTCAAAGACAGTCTCTTATATAGCGTACAATTCTACAAAGACATTTTTTTACTATAGCGATAGCAGCAGTTTATCACTTAACTTAATTTTTCAAGTGTTTTGAGTTAAGCTGCTCTACCTGAATAAAAGTTTCATATTGTGGGAGGGTTAAGACAATCATGAAATTTTATTAAATTGCTATAAAAGGATATCTGATTAATAGGCAATGACTGGCATTTCACGGGTAACGAATCAGATTTACAATAATCGGGGGCATATATATATTAGAGCTCAGATATCGATTATAAAATTTTTTTTTTAATCTTTGTTAGGGATCGAACCCCGGCCTTCAACTTACCAAAGAAGCGTTCTATTCATTATGCTATACCCACCGGCAAACTGATATGTTTATTCAAATCCACAGCAAACACTTTATTGTATGATATTTGTCATCAATTATTCGGAGAAAAATAAACGGTGTACATTGGGATTTGAACCTTTGCAATTGACGTTTATTTTGAACTCAGTGTAGGCTCGCAGCTACTTGCTCGTGATTGCAGTCGAAAATTTAAAACGTATTTGTTTTATTAAAATACTTACAATTTGCGACAAGTACCATCTATGATTATTATCAATAAGCAATATTAATTTAAGAGATAAGATAATTAATTATACGAGTATTAAATAACTTCTTAGGTTTTCACGGCCAGATTTAATATTGTGGCATTTGGGTTAAGCCGAGTGTGGCAAATAACTTTTTTCCAGTATTTCGACCGCCATTGCAAGAGTCTTCTTCAGGGTTGATGACATAGTGATTAGTTGGTGTCTAAAGGTAGTTTAGCCATCAACCTAACGTACCTCCACGAGCGTCATGTCGGAGAATTGTGTACGATAAACTCAAAAGGCACAATATACGAGTATTATTCAAGTTTAAAGTTTTTTTTTATATAAATAAAAACTCAAAGTAATATTGTTTAAAGTAAGTGTATCTAACACTTATTTATGATCAATATTATATTCGGTAATAAGCAAAATGATAATTGCTTTCCAAATTTTTTTTTAGCAATAACAATTGACGTTAATAAGCTGATTTTTTTTTCATAAAATATGAGGATCTTCGGATATTCAATTAAACAACTTAAATATAAAAATCTTGTAGTTTTTATGAACAGTTCCAATATTCTAGTATTATGTATTATGTTTTTACTCATATTTATTACTGTAAATGGAAGCATTGCGCCAATTGCGGCCCTGCAACAAGGCGCAAAATTCGTTATGACCATCGTACTACCACTGTGCGCATATATAATTAAGCATTCTCTTCTGCAGAGTGTAGTGAAAGAGTCCGGCCCTGGTGCGATGTTTTGCCTCGAGTATTTATGTTCCTGACCGGTCATTTACAATACCCTTAGTAGTAGGCAATTCTACATACATCTTATGCAAGAGATAGCAAAACCAGACCCATTCAACGACGAATTTTTCCACAACCTATGCGAGAATATAGCTTTTCATCATTTCGGTTTCATATCTTTCATCATAAATATTTTTGATCTAGTAACTGGAGCATATGGCATAAACATACTGCCACCAAAAAGCTCTGTCAGCCACCATTTTATTCGCCTCACACCATATCAGCTCTGCCTACTGTAGCTCTACTTGTAATATCCTATGTATAGTTGTTTTCGGCTCCTTGTGAAACCCCCTTCCAGATCTCAGAGTAAATTCTCTGGGACTGTCAGTTCCTCTCGTTAGAAAGAGGAGTCCTTTTCGATGCAGTTTGAGGGAATCTCCTTGGCCCTATTGGGCATGCAGACTTTGTGGCCACTAAAAAAAATCCACGCATTTACAATTTTTGATCGTACTTTCTCGGTGAGATAATCTATCTTCCATCTCCAACTCTTTACAACCCATGAATGCGATTCTAATCTCTTTCACCGGTTCTTTTCTTTTAGCACTTCTGTGCAGTGGCCACAATTGTTCAGAGGGGACTCCCACTAGACTTATCAGTTACTAACTGAGCATACTCTAAATGAGCGCGTCATCAAGGAGACTTAACTGTCCTCCGGTGTGATGCGGGTGTGAGGCGGGTAAAGTCCAGTTGCTTTCGGCTTTCGACGGCTAGGATAGTGCAAGCTTGGCAGGCTTGATGAAAATGCAGCTGTAGTTTATGCTCTTCAGCGGCATCCTGAATATGTCCCAAACAGATCACTCTTCGACGATTGTATGAAAGGCTCCGATGTCCACTCTTTTACTACTTTCTTACAAAGTCAAACCACCAATTTTCTACGCCGGCTTCTGATCTCAATTTTTTTTATACGGCTGCTTTGGTTTTAAGTAGGATGCTTAGATTCATAGCTTTAAAAAAGACGAGACAGGCGCTGATTTGATAGACACAACAGAGATACAACATAATCATGACTAAATAATTAAAATTTATAATTAAGATACAAAGTCATATGCGCTGAAGAAATACGTAAGGCAATCAACCAACTGTCCCACTGCTTGTATAATCCGATACCCCAACACCCAGAGTGTAGTCGCGTAGTAGCTTTCTGAGATCTACACAACCTCTCATATCCGGCCCTGAAAATGATAGACTCCAGCTCTGGCAACAAGTCGCATCTAAAGATTTCATTTCTCAAAAGGAATGCCTCCCAACTGGCAAGAAAATCCCTGAACATATTAAGAACTGGATTTATTAGAACAAAGGACAACCTCGAGCGGTGGGGAATGTTTCGGCACTATTGTGCGACTGTGGAGACCTTCAGACCCCCTCACATCTAAGATTCTGCATATCTTAAGACCTAATGCTGGGCAACCCACGGGCTATCCACGAATATTCTAATCTACTGTTGCATACTTTGAGATATACTATGGCGACTGGGCAAAAAATAATTTGACGTCGCTCACACGAAGAATGTTAAGTATATATTCAAAAAATGTATATTTTAAAATATAAAATCAAAAAATTTATGTTTAATGATGATTCGAATAAATATTTAAAAAAGTTTTAAAAATAAAACAAATCAGCAGATTAAAGATTTCAAAAGAAATCAGTTCAATCAAACTATTACTATTTGGTATCAAAATTATTAAACTGAATTTAAATCTAACTACAAAAATATTCAACTACGAAAGCTCACTGTGGATTATTTAAAAAGCAAAATATTCGCAGTGCAAATCGACTAATCCCATCGAAAAGCTCGCCTATAAGTTTTCGAGAAAGCTCGGGAATAAACCAAAGCGCAGATAAGCGACGCCCGGTGAATAAACAAACAGAAGCAGACTGCGAGTTTTCCTTGAAAGCTCTATGCGAGTTGCCTGAAGATTTTATCCGTAACAAAATACGACTGAAGTCTACGAGAGTCCGAGTGCAATGCTAATTGAAGAGGCATTCACTCTCAAAAGCTCGCGACTGCAAGTGATTTGAAATAACGTGGGGCACGTGTGATATAAAGCTGATAATATGATATAAACTTTTCTAACCATGCATAAAAATAAAATTTTAACTTAAAAATAAAATTTTAAGTTAGAAATAAAGTTATTACAATTTGTTTATAACCACTGGGTTAACAGTTTGTTGTCTTCTAGTTTTGGTAGCGCCCTACCATCTTCAAGACAAAATTTAAAAAAATATGTAGAAAAAAAAAACAATCACCTTTTGTGTACCCATATATATTTATCTTATTATATATATATTTATATAAATATCATATTCTTATTCAAAATAAATGAACTAATAAGTTTCAGTTATATTTCAGATATAAATTTTTCAAGTGTTTGTGCATGTTTCGCAGCGAAACTTGTCCATTGTAAGCAGTAACTTATTTTAATAACGATAGTCGATTATATAAGTAAGACGTGTTTAGTTATAACGTTAAAACACACAAATTTATGTATATCAAGATTTTCAGCACCTGCCTGCAATGGCTATATCGAGCTGATATCAATAGTAATAATAAAATAAAAATTTAATTATTATAAAGAAAACAGAGAAGAAATAAGAGTAATCGTTAGAAATAATGATAAATTCACACAAAAGAACTATATAAATTTAGAGATATTTATTATTACCATGTATTGTCGTGTGCATTTTGTGACTGATTTTCGGTCGTGAAAAAACATTTCAGGAAGTCAACTTCTACGAAGAGCAACCAAGTAACTTTCATTGTGTTGATCGACGTGAAATCTAACACTGTTGTTCCTGAAACTCACTCTAAGTGCTTACACTGTGCGGAACAATCGAGTTCTTCGCAAACTTGCTACGAGATGCTTTTTGATGTACTTTCTAGAAGTACGAGAATTATCAATATAACGTCAATTGTTGAGAAAACAAGTAGTAAATTAATCTTAAGCACTCTCTCTTTCCTTTTTTCAGTTATATCTTTTTCGATTGACATTTTATATGTAGAAATTTTGTTCTATCATTCAAAGATGTTTATTTGTTTGTTAATTTTTGTGTAATAAATCATTGATTTGGCTGTTCTATATTGATATCCTCCTTTCTTATTCGATATCAATTTACTGGATGTAGGATGCAGGATCAGGTTCACAATACAAAAACTTGTTTTTCGTTTCACATATTATCACGGTTTATTTGTCAAAAACGTCGCCCGCTATAGCGAACGCCTTTAGGCGCACGTGCCATAACGGTCGCAAGTCAAAACTCCAACTGACAACTAACGGCGCGCCCTGACATCTTAGTGGCACCAACCGTCGATGCAAAAAAAAGCGACTTCAAGATGACAGTGGTACCAACAGAAAATGGGCCCACTGTCATAACAAATATTTGGCGTATGCAAACACCGTTTAACATCATACAATAAAAACTAACATAAGATGTGCATGTCAGGCGAGCGAACAAAAATAAGGGACAAAAGATAGTTTTCAAGGCTTTACGGCATCAGCTTTCAGGAGCTATATCAAGCTGATATCAATATAAATGGAATTTTATTATTTAGCTTGACAATGGTTACCACACGAAGCCGAAACATATTGTCAGGTAATTAAAAATTGTGGAAATTTTTTCAAATAATCTGTTATTCTGATATTATGAAATTCCACCAAGAAATAGCAATCGAAAAAATTGTAAAAAAATGGTGTGCTTATTTTATTGAAAAGTTCAACTCTAGAAATATATATAACAAGAATTTGTTTTATTAAAACGTGCATTTTAATTTACAAATAAACGTCTCATATACGAGTTTAATAAATAATACATCTTTCACATTCACTGTAAATCCAATTAATATTTGTGTAATGTTATTTTTCAATGTTATAATTCAAGTGAAACTAAAGAAACGTTTAAATGACTAGCATTGTGTATTGATATATTTCACGTAAGCGAGGCCCAATACAGACATGAACTCTATGAATTTTTTTGGAGGAATAATTTGTTGGAATCGTTTGTTTGATGAGCATTGGGACCTTCTGTTGTTTGTCTATATTGCTTTGGCCTTAGTACTTAATCCTAATTACCTATATTTGTGTACATTGTATTTTTTTTTATTTTATGATTAATTCTTATTGTACTTCAGAAACGAATTGAGTTGTTCAAATTTGTAATGTTTCTGTAAGGGCCAAAAAAAATGAAATTGAATAATACAATAATAATAAAAAAATTGTAACAATTTTTTTTACCACAAATAAAAACCCCTTACTTTTGTTTACTTTCTCTGTAAAATTTAATAAAAAAAAAATCTTTTTAAGAATTACTACAGTTTTTCCTTAAAAAATATAACGAAACAAATATTTTATGATTTCATAATTTATTTGATTAAATAATTATTTCCAGAATATGCCTATTGTTTGCGTAATGTCCGAGTCATTTATGAAAATAATGGAATTCCATAAGGAGCTGTTTTCTCGGGACCGGACCTCTGACCACTGCTGAGCATTTTGATTAATTGCAAGGGCAAACGACTGCCCACTGAGTTGTGGTTGCCAAGCGATTATGACATCTAGGGGTTCGGCAGGGATTTTGTAAAATAGTCTTTGTCATTGCGGTTAGCTAAGTTAAACGAAGATTTAGTGTGACTGAAATAAAAAAATATATATTTAAATGCCATAATTTATTTGGTTTGATTTTTTGAGCTAATTGTTGTATTTTACATGAAAAAACATATTTTTATACTAAGACAAATAAAGTAGTGATAAAAGCTCGATAAAGCCCTCGAAAGCTGGTGTAAAAAAGTCTCTATATACGATCTTTCGTCTCTATTTTTTTGTTCGCTCGTCGGACACGTGTATATAAAACTGTAAGTATCATAAAACATAGTGCTAGCTAGCGTCATCATTTTGTTTGTCTGACAAGTCCTGTTATTGGCGCACCATAGTTTCATAAATGGTCGATGTATTATTTTCGGCACTATGCTGTCACAGCTGTCAGTGAATCAGTCGGAATCTGCCGAAGACCCGTGAGGAATGCAGAAAATTTCATCCAGGGAAAATGATCGGAGTTTGTCAATATTTTGTCATAAATATATTACAATGTGTTTTTCGACAAGTTCTTTGATAAGGAGACATGCTCTTCATCCATTCACAGCGCGTTCCGATGACGATTCTGGCTAAGTGGAGTCTTTTGACCAACGGCAGATGTCAGTAGTAATCTATTATATAAAAATAAGTCGGGTTTTTCTTCCTGACGCTATAACTCCAGAACGCACGAACCGATTTCCACGGTTTTGCATTTGTTGGAAAGGTATCGGGCTCCGTAAGATTTATAGCAAAGAAAATTAGGAAAATTTTTAAGAGAACATCAGGAAAACAGGGAAAATCATTTTTCACACACAGCGCCATCTCTGATACATAGCATGTACTATAACGGCGCAAGTTACTACTTGGTAGGTGGTGTGTGACTTCTAAGATGGCGCCGGTGCGTGATACATTGTTTGACAGCTACGCTTTGTACTCTGCTCAGTGAATTTCATGTGACATTTATTATGCGCACGTTCTTTCAAACGCTAAAAAAACGGTATTGTGTTCACTGTGAAATTGTGAAATTGAGGTTAAGGTGAACTTAACCTCAAATGCACGACCCACATAATTTTGTGAAATTAAGGTTAAAGTTATTCGTTTCCTAACAGTTCAATTGGAAACCATCAAATCAACCACGCGTATTGTCAATTTCAACAGCAGGCATTTGTCCTTAAGGTGGTAAGTTGAACTGTGTAAATTATGTGGATCGTGCATTTGAGGTTAAATTCACCAGTCTGTCCGTAGTCCAAGATGCCGAGAGGATGACGTGCGAACATCGGCCACCGCACTAAACATGCAAGCCAGCAAAAAGTGTATTCACAGAACTTAAGCGAAGAAAGACAAAATATAATAAGAGAAAATGCCAGATTGAGACAACGCGTGAGCACACGAAGATCATTGGTATCATACAATCGCTTGGCATTCCATTACGATGCCACTGCAAACTACAGTGATGATGACAATTTAGATATTGGACCAATGACGACTGTATGCCGATATTGCAATGCGTTTAAGTTCAAAAGAGAAACGGCTGGATTGTGCTGCGCAAGTGAAAAAGTCAAACTGGATCCATTACTTACACCACCACAGCCACTGAAACCATTGTTCGATGGAATTGATCCCGATTGCAACCATTTTCTTTAACGCATCCTTGAATACAATAACTGCTTTCGCATGACTTCCTTTGGAGCTAATATCATTCGAGAAGGCGGCTTCATGCCGACTTGCAAGGTAAAAGATACAACACACACAACCAATCACTCACACCAATCAAAAACACAAAAATAAAATTGCAACACATAACAACTACACACTACCACACACTACACCATCACACGATCAGAAGTCACACCGTATTCTTTAACAAATGATTGTTTGCCATTACAGATACAAGGACAAATATATCATTTGCATGGTTCAATGGTGCCAACACCAGATGAACCGCATCAATTTCTGCAAACATATTTCATTTCGTCGATGGTGGATCAGCTGAATGTGCGGTGCAATATACAGGAAACACAACAGTTAAAGAGATGAATTATTGAACAGTTGCAAGCATTTTTTCACGCTAATAACGCAGTGGTTATAATGTGAGAAGATGGATATTATTTCAATATCAAAATGAAAAATCCATTGATTGGTGAGTATCAATATCATAGTTTTGATTCCGTCATGACATACATTTTCCAGTGCTTAGTCTTGCTTTAGGTTTCCAATAAAAGACCAATTACACTGCTTATTATCACCAGGAAAATAACAGACTTAAATATAAGGGTCTGTTTGTATAGAGAAAATTGGACAAATAACTGGCGACCGATATATAATCATTTAAATTAAGCCCCTTATAAATATTCTAAAAATATGGATGTAAGCTTTACATACAAAATAGCAAATCTATTATCTTAATTTCAGGTGAAGAAACTACCAAGAAAGTAGGGCTTGATTTTGTAGATACAAGGACAAATTCAACATCAAATCATATCATTGCAACCTTTCGAAGATGCACAGCATATTTTTTTACAAATATACTTCATGGGCAACATGGAGGAACAACTTGATCGACGTCAAGAAATCAATGCAGAAATGAAAAGACCAATTGTTCAAGATCTGCAGCAACTACTTCATGAATATCATGCGTAGGTCAGGCTTTTCAAGAGTGCTTTGGAGCGCATGCCAAATGATGACTACAAAGTCGTGATCAGAGCGGATAAACGACCATCTGGAACACACGTAGGGATACTGGGCAACTGCAACAGATATCCGAAACACATCATTCATATGACACGTTGCAATACCCACTGATGTTTTGGCAAAGAGAAGATGGATATTATTTCAATACCAAAATGAAAAATCCATTGAATAGTGAGTATCAATATCATAGTTTTGATTCCGTCATGACATACATTTTCCAGTGCTTAGTCTTGCTTTAGGTTTCCAATAAAAGACCGATTACACTGCTTATTATCACCAGGAAAATAACAGATTTAAATATTAGGGTCTGTTTGTATAGAGAAAATTGGGCAAATAGCTGGCGACCGATATATGATCATTTATATTAACCCCTTTATAAATATACTAAAAATATGGATGTAAGCTTTACATACAAAATAGCAAATCGATTGTCTTAATTTCAGGTGAAGAAACTACCAAGAAGGTTAGCTCACCGAATAATTACACATATCGTTTGATTATTCGTCGAAATGCTGACAACTATTTGCTGCAGTTTCATCGATTACTGCAACAGAATTCAACCAGACCAAATATATGATATCTTATGTGCCGAAAAATTCAACTTAATTAAATCCAAAATCTGCTCATTTATTACCCTTCAGGTGGAACAAAGTTCACCGGGTCAGCTAGTTAGTACTAATATCGTTGAAATAAGTCGTATGACAAAATCGTTAATTTAATGTCCTGAAAGGTCAATAAATATAAACATAAAGTTTTAAGGAATCGATAAAAAAGAACTTTTTTTAGTTTTTGAATATTTTTGTAATAATATTAAATGCACGAAACAAAAAAATAATAAAAATAATTTATTGTATTTAAAACAAAATAATTAATTTCTTTTAAATCTGACGTTTCTTTTTTACAGGGCATGTATTTTTCAGCCTTTATGCAAAATAAGAAACACATTACTCTTTTGTTGGGTTTTTATAACAGAGAGCTTTAATACAACAGAAGATGTATTATGTTGTAAGGAAGGCGCTTTAAAAAACATTATTTTCTAACAGATTAAGTGAACTGAAATAAAATAATCGTTATAATAACTTTACTGCAGTTTCTAAATAGATATTTAGAATCTAATAATATAAGGTTATTTTTTTACATTTATAAGAAACCGTTTTCTCGCAGTTAAGGGTCCGCCATCTAACGTTTTTTTTTAACTAGTGCTTATTTCGTGAATGGTAACATTTAGCTCATGTTTGATTTGACAGATAATTAGTTTTATCTTTCCGCTGAACGAATATGGTTGTGTATACGCTTGAACAATGCTGAAAAATATTGCGACATTACTTTGAAAATCATGGTAATCTTTCAGAATGTGTGCGAAAATTGCGTTCGGATTTTGGAAGAAGAGAATCACCGTTGTGAAAAAAGTAAAAAAAACTGGCATCTCCATCGATAAACCAAAGCGTGAAAAGCCAAAAACAGTCCGTACACCTGCTGTGGCAGAAAGTGTGCGTGAAGTGTCATCAATGGCGCTTCCATGCGGCGCGGCCATGTTGAACGAATTTTTGTTCACAAAAATTGAAGAAGAGGATATTGGCAACATTCGGTTTCAACAGGACGGCGCTACGTGCCACACAGCCGAAGCTACACTCGATGTTTTGTGCCCTGTTTTAAAAAAAAAAAGTTATTTGGCGGACCCTTTACATCATGAAATACTTAGATTCATTATCTCGTAATAGGTAATTTATACTGTATCACTCGTAATATAATATTTCATTTTAATTTTTGTATGAGTCATATCTGTTCAAATACGGTAGAAACATTTGCAAGAGCCACAAAATTTCTTCTAGACTTGCTTGACCAAATGTTATTGGAGTGTATACTATGACTTAATAATAATTATAAAAAAGACTAGAGGCCTTTGAGATGTGGTCGTGCAGAAGAATTCTCGGAATTTCCTGGAGAGACCACGTCACCAACAATGTGGTTCTCAGGTTAATCAAGGAAGATAGGCACCTAATAAGAACCATCTCAGAGAGGCGAGTCGGATTGATTGGTCACGTCATGCGCCACGATGGTCTTCTTCACGATATTGTGGAGGGGATGGTTGAGGGTAGAAACTGTAGAGGGCGCCCTAGACGGGAGTCTTTGCAGCAAGTTTTCGAGGACATGAATTGTAGCGCTTATGCTGAGCTGAAAAGGGTTGCGGAGGACCGAGAGGAATGGATATCGAGATGCAAGATTCTGTTGCTGCAAACCAATCCACCGGATTGATACTACCAAGAAGAAGACTATGACTTTGCAGCATCTGTATCGTCCCTATTCTTCTTTCCGGCTGTGAATCTTGTCATTTCATTAAGAGCATATACAACTGTATGGTAGCAAATGGAGCAACTGTCAAAACAAATAAAATGGCGTATGCAAACGCTGTGTAATTTGATATATCTAATTAAAACTAACATAATTAGATGTGCATGTAAGGCGGGCGACGATCAAAAATAAGAGACAAAATATTGTTTTTCGAGGCTTTTCGGCATCAGCCTAAAAGAGCTATATCAAGCTGAAATCAATATATGCCTAACGTTTATCCTTTCAACATAACATTTTACTAAATTTAATATCAAATTTTTTAGCCTCGTCAATACTTAATAATTCAATCTTTAATAATCAAAAAATATGATACGGGGAGTCTGTAAATATCAGCCTAACAAGTCTTCATTTCTCACCTCGAAAGGTTTCTTTTGCTTGAGGCACATCTTGCTTCCAAAGTCTCGCGATTAATCACGCGGACAATGGCGTGCGGTGGGCGGGCGACCGCCGCCCACTCTGGTAGGCGTGAGGCTGCCGCCCACCCCCACCGCTAATTTCTCCCGAGTCGCGAATCAAGGTGGGCGGCGAAGGTTTCGAATAACGCCGCTAGGGGGCGTCGTGTTTCATCACGGATTTCAGGCATAAATCTTAACTTTCGACGATCGAGTTTTAGCAGTGTTGAGCTAATGAATATACCTCTTAAAAGAAACCTTGAATACGTTTGTGGCTTCTATTTTCATATTTGTTTCATAAAGGACATACTATCAAGAAAAATTGAAGTTTTGTCAAATGCCATTATTGAGCTTTATCCCAATACGTTTGTGCACAAGAAATTCGACCTGACAAAATATATGGTTCCCAACCGTTATTCTAGAAGGAGCTCAGAGATTTCATGAGAAAGCAGCTGAAATACTTGTTTCCGAGGCATATTTTTGTTTTTTTTTTTACAATCGCATGCAGGAGATGCTGGTGGGTATAGCTCAATGATCAAAGCGTTTGCTTTGCAAGCCAAAGGTCGTGGGTTCAATCCCCGACGGAGATTTAAAAATAAGATTTTTAATCGATTTCTGAGCCCTACAATACCCTGGTTGGTGTGAATTTAATCCCTTACTTTAAAATTGGTGGTAGACGAAAGTCGTCCCGTGAAAACCACCCATTCATAGTGAATTCCTGTAATAATAAGGATGATGCGTGAATTTTTGGCTGTAGTCTATGTCGTTGGTTGACCATCACTCCACATGCAGCGCTTAGCCATGTGGAGCATGGTAAGTGTCATATAATTCCACAGATGAGACTTTAGAATTACTATCACCATCTGTCGGTATTATCCTGTAAGTCTTTACATAAAAAAAAATATGACAGTCGGTTGAAAAACAATTAAACCTATTATAAAATATATTGGATAAAAATATTCCTACTTTTTGCCTTTTACTAGTGACATCTTTGAATCAATATTACGTCATGGAAATTAGTAGGAGAATCACGTTCAAAAAACTTTCATATATAATATAACCGCCTGTGATCTCGTAAAATGAAATAAGATTCCTGGGATATGTGGGGTATAAAAAATATTATTTTATTATTTCCCCATCTTGGAATTTAATTTATCTTTTTTGCCTATCCATTCCCACTTGATACGCCCTTTTTTCTTATACCTAACATCCCCTTTACTAAAAGAAACGACTCTACGTCGCTAGGATAGTTATCACAACGTGTGGTGAAGGGGTAAGGAGCAGATGAGCAACGCAAAGTACATTTTAAGAAGCACATTGACATATTTATAAGATAAATATTCGCAAATAATAATATTCACTTTCGGTCATTTGTCCGAGACGGAGCTTACTGCTGTCAGGTCCCAGACAGATTGCCAGCTTGCTAGAGTTTTATCGAGCTCATATCAATCTATTTATTATTGAAAACAAATTCTTAAAGTGAACTCCATAAATAAAAAAGTACTTTTTAAACCCATGCAAATGATTAATTACTCAGTTAACATAAAAAATGCTGATTTTATTTCTAATACAGCAATCTAGAGACACTCAGATCAGCCAGAGCAAATAGAACCACCCTGCAGCTAATGGAAGGTAGTCCTAGCACGGTCTTTGGCAATCGTGTTTTTAGCTACGTGGCACCAATGGCCTGGAGCTCGCTATCGGAAAGTATAAGAGAGTTTAAAGCGGAGGTATCCTTCAGTAGCAGACTCAAGACCCACCTTTTTACTCAGAGTTGCAGCAGTACATAATAATGCAAAGATGTATTTTAATCAAACCCCTGTCTTTTGTCCTTTCATAAACTTATGGTTTGTAGTACGTTTTGTGTCAAATCTCATCAAAATTGAAATGTACAATACGGATTACAATATTAAAACAATATTTTCCGACTGGTATAGCTTACGAAAACAGACAGATCATCGATGATGCCAGATATCTTGAAATCTTTGGTTGTGAAGTATAATAGCTAAATGCTATGAATATAAGATATTTAAAACAATATTGTAAGCTTTTTTAGAGGCTAACTAGTCAAAAAAACTCTTCTCATTTATGGAGATAAACCTAGGCAATTTAAGTAAATTATTGCTTAGCAACTTTTGAGTGGAATTTCATTTGCGTGCATTTATTTTGCTTCAAATTACTGCCGAAACTATTATGCAGATACTTTAGTACTAGAGTCTGTAGAAAAATTTCAGATAAGTAGTATTTTTTTGTTTATATGTACAGAAAGAATATTTAATAATAATTAACCATACAAAAGATAAATGAATTAGGAAAATAATATGCGTTTGCTGAAATGGTATACAAAATACAATTCATACGTTTAAAAATAAATTAAATTATTGTGAAAAGTAAAAATTAGGGATTGCTTAACGTAATTTGAAAGATAGATTTAAATAATAACATTGTTAATTCGAATGTTTAAGTTGCTAAAAAAGTTATTTATTTTTTAGCTAAAACAAATAACGTAACGTTTTCTATACAGAAATTTCAAACGATCACTAATAGAAAAAGTGAGTATTTAATTAAAATTCTGGTCAGATTTTGAATCATCTTTCAATTGGAATAAAAAAAATATATTTTTAAATTTAAAAAAGGTTTGATAAGGTTTGTTTGGGTGAAGTAATGTAGGGTTAAGCCATGTTAATATAATGTGAAGAATTTGTTAAGTAATGCATTTTTTTTAACTTTTTTATATCATATTCTGACAAAAAAGATATTTATTCTAACCGGAAAAATACGATTCATCATTACAGGACATTTAAAATACTGTCATTTTACGTATAATATATCATACAGCTGTATTAAAATATCACTAAAGCGTATATTTGACTGTTTAATTTTATGAGCAAAAACGTATTTACCTTTTAGCCAGTCAAATATTAACTAGATAGATGCACCGATGTGGATAATTTTGTTTCGATACCGTTTTTTGTGATAATTTCCAAACAAATTTACAATTTGAATAAAATGAACACGTGATATTCGAAAAACAAATTTACCATAATATTCAATGGATATATAAATATTTCGTCCTTTGTGATGAATTAAATAACACATTTTTGTACCAGTTTTGGAAACTACCCCCTTTATCACACAATTGAAAATGTAAACTTAAAACTCTAAAGTTGATAATTCATTCACAATAATGCATTAAGCAAGTACGTTATTATATTTGCTAAAATTAAAATAATCTATCAAAATCGATGCTTCTTTACGAAATGGTCAGTTTTGTAAATCAAATCGGCTCGAATGTTAGTAAATTTCATGTAAGAGAAGCCCAAGCCTAATGTGAGCTCGTTAACTTACTTAGAGAAACCATTTGATTAAGGTCTAGACTCTAGAGTCTAGAGTCTAGACTTTAATTCTGAATAAGATTGTCTATGCCTTGTCCCACTTGAACACGTGTGTGTAAGGTGAACATGGAAATACAGACGAATCCCTTGAGTCTCAAGCCTGAAGGCTAGTATAGACTGCAGATGCACTACTAGAAAAATATTTAGGTGTTCAAAAATATTCGTTTTTTAAAAGATAATGTGCCCAATTATATTGAGATCAGGACATTATTTTCTTGTATATAAAGGGTGGCTCAACTTTGCCGGGGCATGGATGCTTGACTTTTAAAATAAATTTATTCAAATAATAACATTTTTTTTGTAACTTTTCCGTTTTATGTTTTTTTTAGGATATGCGCTTTTCGGAGAGAACTATAGTGGTGTTTGTTAATAAACTTTTAAAATTCGGAAAAAAATACCATTCCGACGCACCCAAAATCGAATTTATTCAATTAGGGTACCTCAACCAAGAACTACGAAAAAGATCATCTATAGAAGAATATATACGCTCGTATATAAATAAACATGTAAGCCATAAGCAGGTATGTTGCTAAAATGTGTGCACATCACAAAGTACGTTTTTATTATAAAAAAAAGTGATATGAAAAAAAAACACTCGTAAAATTCTCGTGAAATAAGTCTACCTGGTGAATGAAACACCTCGGTGGTCCCACGTACAAGGTGAGTCCACGAGTTTTTTTTATACCAGCGCTTACGGAAGAATACTGTCAGACGGAGATGGAGAAAACACGATTCTGACGATGATGCTTAAAAAAATAGTTGAAAAACTTGGAAACCTTCACTAGAATATCTCGCATATATATACAATAAATACATATATACGTTCTTTGGTCATACAAGATGAGCACTATAAAAAATGATATCTCCGTTTACTTAAAGAACGACACAGTGTCGTCTGACTGACGATACGGATGTTTTGCAGGGAAAAGATGAAAGACTTAACAAACTTTTTGAGAAGCACATTGAAATTTATTTCTGTAAAAGGTTGACGAAATTTGGTCTTATCTTTGGACTCATAAATTCAAGGCGTGTCAGACGAGTAAACAAAAATAAGATACAAAAGATATATCCATATATCAACATGATTGTATTCGTCAACCAATATCCCGTCATTTACACACCATCACGTGGAAAGACACTCAATGACACTAAATTTGAACCAGCATATGTATATAGACTTTTTCACTTAAAGAAACATTACAAACTAAAAAAGAAAATCAAATCGTTACTGAAGTAAAATCGAAATGAATATACAAATATAGGTACTTATGATTCAGTACTAAGAACAAAGCAATAAAGACAAGCAACGGATGTTCCCAATGCTCATCAAACAGACGACGCCAACAAATCATTCCTCCCAAAAAAACTCGTGGAGTTCATGCCTGAATTGGGCCTCCCTTACGTGAAATATATCATCATCCGAGGCGATTTGGTTGAACATGTACACACAACTCAATGTGCCATTGTCGCTGGAGTAGTAAATTAATTATTGTTTGAAATATCATAACGGTAAATGCGGCATACAAATTATACGTTTAATAACATGTAAAGTAAGCACAAATTAAACACAAGTAAAATATAATATTATCCGGGAACGATGCATTTGGGCTTCCCTCACGTGAAATATATTTACATCCGAGGTGATTTGGTTGAATAGTCTGATCCTTCTTCCATGAGGCATAGTCTCTTTCAGGTTGTGTTACTCTTTGGGAGAGCAAAAAATCAATGCCTCCTTATTCTCAGATATGTATCGATAAGTATAAGTACCCAGCATCCAACGAAAGGCAGTCTTAGCAGTCTTTAACTTCTTATGACATTTAAGTAAAACTGTTTACCACTTGACTATATCCTTCGGTATTTTTAGGCTTCTTTATATCTAGCGGACCTAAGGCCTCAGTTGCTCAGTAATTCCTGAAATATTCGGGTTTTATTTGCTGTTTTTCCTCGAAAATAATTTAATTATTGTGTGAGGCGAGTCCCACACACTTTATAACAAATTCGGAAGACTGTAGACTTGACTTATGAAAAAAATATCACAAAACTGGCCTTTTTTAGAACTAGTGAAAATACTTTGGGTGGAAATTGCGAGTTTGATTGTTTTTATAGTCGTTATTGTTGTGTGTATTAATGTTTATTAAAATACTAACAAGACTTGTTGGAATTAAATAAATATAATTTTATTTTAATTTTAATTTTAAAAATGACATTTTAAATTTTTTGTTTAACATTTATTTTAGAGTGATTCATGTTTCGGACTCCCTGGAGATTGAAAAATAAACTCCAGGGTGTCCAATACAAGTAATCACTTAAAAATAAGTGTCAAATCAAAACTAAATATATATTTTTTCAATGTTTTCAGCATTCACTTTGAGATCCATTATAAATGATAAATATTTATTTATTTGCCTTGTGTTTACATGGATCACGTAAGATAAGTTCTTTATTAGGGTAAATAAATAAATATTTTATGGATTCTTAAATATTTATTGTAATATTATTTTTATTATTTCAATATTGTAATCTACTTTTATAGATCATTGACTATTTTACCATATTATTAGTAATTAAATATACATATACTATACATCAAATTCTTTTAAACGCGTCAATTCAAGCAGAAAAATAACGGCAGAAGCGGGATGCGAACCGCGGACTTTGGACACCAACTATGCCCAGGTATTCATACCGCTCAGCCACCTTGGCTATTGTTGTGCCTGAGTTTTATTTGATATGAAATAAAATAATTTGAGTAATAATGTTGGTACCACTTTGATAATCGATTTAATATGTTTGACAGATCTGTCAATAAAAAAAAAATATGATTTAATTATTGTTCTTACAAATAAATTCAATAAACGGTACATTAAAGGAGCAAAGTTATTTTTTATTTGTAAGGCACATGGCTTACGCTAAGTAAAAATATTGATTTCGGTTATGATAGTCGCGTTGGCAAAAAAAAAACCTACAAAATTGTTTTGGAAGTCCTTGTTTCAAATCTCTGTGACCGCTGTAAATTTTTCTGTGATTGATAGATAAAAAAAATAATATAATATTAGTGTTTGCTATAAATTTAAATGAAATTTTCTTTGGCGTCAAACCATAAATAAATTGTAGATTAAGCTTTAACTTACCTACTGGTTTCGTAGCTTAACGTCAACGTACATGAATCATCCCAGCACCTCTCTTCACTGAAACACTTGCGGAGATTATTCAAATTTGTATGACGGGAGCTTTTAGAGCTTTTATTTTTCATTCCGTATAATTTTCAGCGGCGTTGATGACTGAAGCTTTTATAATCCACTTAGAGGCCATTTTCGGTGTAGGATACCAAAATTCGTCTAGTCGAGTCTCTCTTGCTCATCTCTGACAAAAATTAGCATTTTTACACTTTGATCAATCATGCTTTGCGCGGTGTTTATTTTTAAACTTTCAGTTAAACCTGAAAATTATAATAATGTTTTTTTAAGACATTTTATGTTAATTTTTCCTATTTCACACAGTTGAATTGAAATTCAATGGTGAATTGAACATTTATTTTTAATCCGTTGCTTATATTGTACCATTTTGAATCTTTTCATAAACTGGAACATATCATATATTTATGAAATAATCATCGTTAATATAAAAAAGCACTCCATATTCAATTTTAATATAGAATAATAATATTCTAAATAGTAATCTATTCGCAAAATATCTATCGGAATTTGTACATTGGAACACGTAAAAGGGTTTGCTTGGTGAAAACCCTCCATGTCCCGTCCTGTTTAAGGAGACCTAGATGGGGACCCGTTACTGGTCGCACGCAAAAACTACTTGTTGAGAGTGACAGATGACGTTCCCGTGATTCTAGGTGCATCATTTAGATGTCAAATAGACCTCAGTCTAAGGCTGCGAAGTAAGTATACTACAGCGAGTCTTGAATTGCCTTCTTTGGTAACAAGTTGCTAACCACGAAATACATGGAAATGAACAAGGAAATGGTAAGGTTGGGAAATGGATACAAGGTTGTTGACATAATCTTTTCTAATTCACTAAAATAAAATAGTTTATTCCTCCTGCATGCACTAACAATTGACAAATTTGTTTCACACTCGCTGAACATAGATTCGAGGTCGTTTTTTGATATTTGTCGATCAAGAACTAAAAAATTTTCAAAATTTCTTTCGATAAATCACCAGTAGACTTTGGCATCCTCCGCCAATATCTGTTGATAGCAGGCATTACGTGCGTGACGCTTCCATCGAACGTCTGAACCAACCCGAACGAAAAGCCTTAAAAACATTCAACGTTATATTTAATTAATATTTTCATCAAAGAATTTTTACAAAATCCACGCAAGATAGGCATGTATCTACTGACTTTCAATGTAAGATATAAATTCCTTTGAAAATGTATTGATACTCGTAGATGATTTAAATCAAAATATTAGTATGATTTGTACAATTTTAACTTGCGTTTAATTGATAAAAAAAATATTCCGTGTTATAATCGTACTTGCACTTCTTTGAAGCAAGTAAATCCATTGTTGTTACACAATTTTCTCATTACACCTGGATTTTGTGAGCTTAACCAAACATTTTTTTTAAAGCAATAGACTAATACATGTAGCTTTTAAGTTGTAACAATGATTTAGTTTCTGCAAACAAGCTTAGTTGAAGTCAAGTGTGGATGTAGCTTAAAGGGATCCAAATCAATGCCAACATCATACGTTACAACCGTCTGTTTGATAACAGGATCCGTAGCGTAGAAGCGTCTTGAATCTTGAATTGACGTCCCGTTTATTTCGAGCTGTCAAATTAATTATTCCGTTGCAATCCCCCGTCTATATTCGCGAACGGGACTGCAAACTGTCTGAGTCTGGATGCATCTATTTGCATAAATCTATTGTTTACATCCAGTTCGTCTGAGTGGCGTTTCTATTATTCAAGCGGTGGCCATAGTTTTTAAAAGCTTCTTTCATTCGCTTTACATTTTGTAATTGAATACAGTGAAACGTAAAGAAACCAATTTTAAATTGAATAATAATTTTAAATAAAATTTATTCTAATTTATTCACATATAAGCCGATGCAACTTTAACAAAAAAATGTTGACATCAGCATGATACAGCCTTTGCTGACTGGCACTAAAAACCTCGATACACAATCATTCGTCTCTTATTTCTGTTCGCTTGTCGTACATGTGTCGCCATATTGGCATTTTGGACAAGTCCGGTCACGGAAGTGACTTTAGTTATAGAGATCGCCACATGCGGGGCTGGGTGTCACCGACCACGGTGTGGTGCCCAGTCAGTTGTGTGCCGATCGCGAGAAATTATTAGAATTATGGTTAAATTTGTAAAGTTTTTAGAAAATATAAATGTGCTTCTGGAAAAGTCTGTTTGTTTTAATCTGCCTTTTATCTTGCCATCACGCGACTGAATAACCATATTCTTAGAGAGCAGGATGTTAATGTGTGTAAATTTATACTCAAAATTAAATTTGTTGAATCAAACAACGGCAATAGACAAACTCTTTTTTATTTGAATAATAAATAAATTTCAGAAATCTACAAAAATCTGCGACAATCTGCAAACAAAATGACAAATTGAAGCTTTTCCATCCATAAAAAGAGTGGTTGAAGAGAAGCACTTTTGGTCCCGACCACTGTCGTATAATATATATCCTAGAAACTTATACGTTAATGTGGCATGTTTTAATGTTACTGTCTTTTAGTCTCAGGACGTTTATGTAGAGGGAGAGTATTTAGAATAATTTTATATGTGTGTACAGTTGCAATCAATAAACATGTTTTTCTCATATTTTTTGCAACAGGCACACTTAATTGGTAGGATATTTGTCAAAAGAGTCGATAGTCGATACGGAAAAAAAGTGTTGAAACGGCGTTCACGAACAGGCAAACGGAGCAATAAACGACCTCCTGCAAGATTGACTGACAAAATCAGAAGAATACCAGTAGCAACCTAGATGCGGAGGGTGAAGGACAAAGAAGAATAGAGATGCATGGGAGAAGCCTACTTTCAGCAGTGATTAGACACATGCTAATGATTGATATGATTGGAAAATCAATTCAAAACTTTACAATATCAGATACATGGTTACAATAATTGTTTATGCAAACGCGGTTGAATTGACAGTGAGATGCACTCCAAGTTTGCAAGCCTCAAACAATGCCATCATTAGAGTGTTACACCTCCTCCATGCTACTTCCGAAGTTGCCCAAGAAATCGAGAGTGCTGAAGTTTACTTAATCCTACTTCTCATTGCTTCACGCAAACTTCGGCTTACTTTGTCGATCACTTGTCGAGGATCTTCAAATTGTTGAGATAGTAGACCTTAAATTATTATAAATACATTTATTTATGCCAAAAATTAAACTTGTTTAATGCCAACATTTAGTGAAATTACCTTTGTATTAGTGTATTATATAAAAATATTAATATATTTATAAAATCGTATCGCAAACAACAGGGTCAAATCCTGTCTGCCAAGAAGTGGGCGACATCGATGGCGTTACTATCGGTCATCATCAGGTCTTCCTAGGTGCAGCTATTCGGACAAAGCGCATACTTCAGAAGGTATGACAGGGTTTGCTCCACGCTGCAGTCACATTCAGTTGGTCCGCTGTGAAACTGCCAGGCTTTCATTTGTGTCCTCGTCTTGCATACTCCGGACCTGAGTCTGTTAAGGGACCTTCATATATTCTACCCCCAGTTGTAGCCAGGGGCTAGATCCTCTTCCGGGGCAATCCAAATATTCCCCTCAGTTGCGCTTCTCCACATGCTCACGAATAACTTAGATGCTACCATATATTATCGAATTCTGAACCAAAAAGAAGTTCTTTTGCTTGATAATCTGATCCTGAATCCTTCCTCCACGCAGCCACGTTACGATTCCGCAACATATCGTCTTTTTAAAGACGGAACATGTCAATATATATATAAATATATACTCGTATATATATACATTTTTAATATTTACTTGATTTTATTTAAATATATTGGTTAGAAGACTCCTAAGAGTTGTTGCCATTAATTTTTCAGCGACACGAAGTCTCATTGAAAATTTTTCTTATGAATATAACATTGAGAGACATTTCTCAATTAAATTAGCGTCAAAGCATATTTTCTGACAAACTCACTCAACCATCGAGGTTAAAAGGAAGCAACTCACTCAGACGAGTTTTAAAACGGAATATTATATTATATTTATTTTTAAGAGTAGGTAGATGAAAACCGCCCGAAAATATTTTCAAAACAAACCCACGCTAACATCACGCCCAAATACTCGGCTTCAAAAACAGCTGGGGTATATTGTTTTAAAAATAATTAAAATGGATATTGATTTGTAAGCGAAATTGAGTTGATTATAAATTTAAATAGAAATAAGATGCCTCTTCTTCTTCTTCGTGTCAGCGACGTCAAATTATTTCTGCCCAGTATCTTGCAACATCGATAACCCGTGTGTTGCGTAGCATTAAGTCTTGAGGTGTGCAGCTTGCTGGGTACATAGATCAGGACCTCATTAGATGATATATATACCAGTGTGTGTCAAACTTAAACACCTCATTTCGATTTTTTCGATCGATATTTCTTGGTGGAATTCCATAATATCAGATATAAATAGAAGATTTTTTTAGAATTTGTTCCACATATATATATTTTTGACGTCATGTTTCAGCCAGGTCAGATGGTCATTTTCAAATCAATTACTTAAATGTTTTTTGGCTCTATATAAAGCAAAAAGTGAGTGAAAGGTGGATATGAATTGTGTGATGGGTATAAGTGGTTAAGGATATCATTACTGTATAAGGGAATTCATTGATGTCACCTTAAAATAATATTTTTATAATTACAAAGGCCATTAAAAAGCAATAAACATTTACATCAAAATGCACTTAAGTAATAATTCTAGATAATTTTAGCAAAAATATTTTGGTGGATAATCCAAAAGTAGATGGGGAAGCTAAACAACCTCCAAGTAAATATATAATTAATTGATGATACTGATGAAGGCGTTATAAAGTCTGGTTAAATTTGAGCTGAAACAAAAATTTAAAGCAGTATCAACGTTTTATAGGGTACAAAAGAGGGGAAGAAGCAAATATAATTTGGTCATTAATAAGATTTATAGTTGTGTCTATTGATATAAAGCTAAATTGGAGGATTTCTAAATTTGTGAGCTAAGTACCTTTGTTCTCTATATGTAAGATTTTAAAATTATCATTGGGATTGAAATTATTTGAATTCTCCCATAAACGTTTCCCAAAAGTAGATTTGTCGTCTGAAAGTCTCCAGCTTCTCATTTGTTCCTTGAGTCTTGTACCAAAAGCTCTCCCAGATTGTCCAATGTACGTAGCATTACAATCGTTACATTGTATAGAGTCGACCCCATTTTTAGAGAATTTACTGACTTATTCTATATTATTTACCAGCAATGATCCTTGAGACTTACTAGTATAATAGCTGACTTGTGTTTTAGTAAGAACCTTACTAATTGTGAAAAAATACAAATTGAATCCATTATTTTGGTTGGTTTTTTTCATGCCTTGTACTAAAACATCTCTACATCCGGAGGTCTAATGAGAAAATATATGGCCTTTGACAACTTCCAGAGCATAAGTACTGGGACTTGAAGAAGCAGACATCTGAGTTGTTTTGGTAATCAAAATATTTAAAGACATCGAATGATTAACCTGATACTTAGATTTTTTTTCTTGGGCAGACTATAGATGTTACTATAGACCCAAGCTATAACATTGACCAAAAATATACAGTCTTATAACACATCGGTGTGTTCACGGCACTGGTGGGCTTCCCGCAGCGGACCCATATTTGGGCTCATGGCACCCATACGGTTAAACAGTTTTTTGACAGAAAAAAAATATGATTTGATATTTTTAAGAGATTTGTGCACAGAGAGCCTAAGATATTTTTCTTCTTACACAAAGCCATTGCTCCGTTAATCGATAGGATTACGCTCTATGCATACCATTATTTTCTAATGCAGTATAAAAGGCGGCCGCTCAAGTGAAGTTGGCGATATCTCAGGTTCATTCCACTTCATTTATTCGAAGACTCTTCTTTCAGGAATATTTTACCGCCATACTGTGCGATAAAAAACCCAATATTTTCAGGCAAACAGTTATATTATTACCCAATTTGCTGTGTGTTTGAAGTCTTAAATAATAAGCTGACTATGTGAAGATGTGAGATAAGTAATCAGTCAACAGAGAGTGTTATTCCTTTTATGAAATGTGTGAAATTGATATTCGAATTATTTGAATATTTATAAATATGCTCATTTTTTATGTAATCGCATGCAGGAGAGCATAGCCGGTTGCATGCGGTAAACGTTTGTTGTGTTCGTGTTTGTATTATATGTGGGTTGGGGAGATTGCAAGTGTATATGTATCTGTTTCTTGAAGAGATCCAGATAGTAGGAAAGATGAAACACATTCGCTGGAAGAGACTTTTCAAAGCTTATCGGTGGCATTAAGGAAAAACTTTGTAAACATATTAACCCTGTATGGATGTCCGGCAAGTGTAAGACGAGTTTTTCGGTTGTGGGTGGGTGCAGGACTAATTACTTCTTTAAGATTTTAAGAGCAGTGACCGTGGTAATAACGGTAGAGAAGACTAAGTGAAACAATCTTAAGCCTGTGTTTCATTGATTTCAGGTTACACTTAAGAGTGTCATTGTTTATCAAACGAATTGCTGTTCTTTTTTTCACTGAGTCAATTTAGTTTGTTGTTATTGATTATAAATTATCATTTACTCATAAATATTAAATAAAAGCTTTTAGTATTTTTAGTTTTATTTTTATATCCATTAAAAAAATATAAATATTTCCTATCGTAAATTGTATTTTTTAGTAATCATTTTGATGCATCAATGATTAAAGTTATTACAATTCATACACATATAAGAATTCATAATTAAAATCATCTTATAAATATATACACAACCTACAAAAAGCGTCATATATAAAATAATGCGTATCAAAAATACAACACGTGCTAGTTTTTCAGAGTTTCTTTCCGTCAGAGATAGAACATTCATTGTTTGTGGAACGGGCAAAATACCGAAGTCAATCTTAAACTAAAAAATAAATTAAAACACGCTTCTCGAAAAATTATTTGTTTTGTGACTTGCTCCTCACCTCTTCTCCCCGCGTCCTGATGACGATCCCGGCGAAATGGAGTCACCTTTGATAAACTGGGATATCAATCTTAAAGATAATTTTTTGATTTTCACCTAGTAACATTGACATTCCAATTACTGTACGAATTCAAAAAAACTTTTCATTATTCGATATTTGTAAAAATAAGGATGTTTTTTTTTAAATTAATTAATTTGAAAAATAGTACAATATTTTATTTAACACGAGTATTGTTCTGTAAAGAAGGTTTTCGTTGAAAAGGGGAATTTTAGTTGTATAATACTTCTGAATTACTAAAATTATGAAAATAATGCAATTCATATCGCGTTCCTGAACACTTTTCTACAAACTTTGTTTTATAAACTTATTCTCCATAAAACTTGTTTCACAAGCGAATAGTTCTTAGTTAATTCTTTGTAAAGTGTCTGAAATACAAGTTTTTGGTCGAGTGTTAAATTTAATTATCATTTTAATTCAAAACACTGCTTTAAAATAAAAAATAAATTAGAGACATTTTTAATCATATTTCTATAGTAACTATATAATTTTACAAAACTTATCTACAACTAATTTTAATAAATAGGCTTTGATTAGCATTTTACGCGTGAGGGATCAAATTCACACCAACCGAGGATGTTTCAAATCTCAAAAATCGTTTTTTTTTTTTTTTATCTCCATCGCAGATTGAATCTATTACCTTTGGCTTGCAAAGCAAATGATTTGACCATTGAGCTATACCTGCTGGCGACAGAGATAGAGACTAACAGATAAAAAATATAGTTTCAGAAGGCATCAATTAAATGATCAGTAATACACATTTCTCCACATGTTTTGATTAAATTGATGAAGTCGACATAAAAATGTTAAAAAAAAATCTAATATTTTCCCCGACAAATGATACCAATCAAAAGATAACCAAATTTAAAAAAAAAATACAAATACATCTTTGAATTATTTTTAATTTTTTTCAGTTCTGGTCAATATTTGGAACGAATGGTCACCACATATTGCTGCAATTCAGTTCATTTTATAACCACTATTCATATCTCTTCTCAAGACATATCTGCTTTTCAGGGTCCACCTGGGAATGCTTAAATTTTTTATTTCTTTTCCTTCCATGAAATTACAAAATATACAATTTTAATTCGTTATTGACGTACTAACGTAAGTTTGATGATGTCAAAGTATTGACACTTAGTGTCAATGACCTCGCACTCAGCTCAAGTGTCGAAATACGCAGCGCAAATAGTTAGGATTTGTGACAACAACAACCACGTCATAAGTATATCATGGTTGACACACAAATAACACGGCATTATTTTTACATAATCAAACGTCCAACGCACATCAGCATTCAATCTGAAGCAATAGCTTTCCGTCAGAGATAGAACATTCATTGTTTGTGGAACGGGCAAAATACCGAAGTCAATCTTAAACTAAAAAATAAATTAAAACACGCTTCTCGAAAAATTATTTGTTTTGTGACTTGCTCCTCACCTCTTCTCCCCGCGTCCTGATGACGATCCCGGCGAAATGGAGTCACCTTTGATAAACTGGGATATCAATCTAAAGATAATTTTTTGATTTTCACCTAGTAACATTGACATTCCAATTACTGTACGAATTCAAAAAAACTTTTCATTATTCGATATTTGTAAAAATAAGGATGTTTTTTTTTAAATTAATTAATTTGAAAAATAGTACAATATTTTATTTAACACGAGTATTGTTCTGTAAAGAAGGTTTTCGTTGAAAAGGGGAATTTTAGTTGTATAATACTTCTGAATTACTAAAATTATGAAAATAATGCAATTCATATCGCGTTCCTGAACACTTTTCTACAAACTTTGTTTTATAAACTTATTCTCCATAAAACTTGTTTCACAAGCGAATAGTTCTTAGTTAATTCTTTGTAAAGTGTCTGAAATACAAGTTTTTGGTCGAGTGTTAAATTTAATTATCATTTTAATTCAAAACACTGCTTTAAAATAAAAAATAAATTAGAGACATTTTTAATCATATTTCTATAGTAACTATATAATTTTACAAAACTTATCTACAACTAATTTTAATAAATAGGCTTTGATTAGCATTTTACGCGTGAGGGATCAAATTCACACCAACCGAGGATGTTTCAAATCTCAAAAATCGTTTTTTTTTTTATCTCCATCGCAGATTGAATCTATTACCTTTGGCTTGCAAAGCATTGAGCTATACCTAAATATGTCAATATCTTCACTCAAGTTGGTTTCAACCACTGTTCACTGCGTTTTTTTCGTCTTAAACGTATCCAGGGTTGAACAATGGTCCTTTTAGGCCACACTTCAGGCTCCATGAGAAACTCAAGCGAAGACGCGATGACCCCGACTTTGAAACATGTTGACATCGTCCGTCTGCTGACAATCCTCCTGCTGGTCATCCAAGAGGGATTGAATGCAGCGGTCGCTGCCAAGAAGCTCTGCAAGTCATTAGCCGATGTATCTGGGTGAAGACCCTTGGCGTGAAGATACGCCATCAGCTTTCTAACGACCTCCAGAGTAGAAGCTCGAGAACTTTTGTAGTATACGAGGGATATTTATGTTTGATTTGTTAATATTTTTTTTCAATTAGATCGGATGATGCACCCAATGTCCTCGAGGTTGAAGTTAGTTTCTTCTTTACTTTAACACTCAGCACAGTAACGTCAAGTTTTGCAGTATCGTTCAATGTCGTCTAAAAATTTCACGTGTGCAAATGAAGCTGGGATCAAGGTTTAGTTTAATTCAGAAGGAATGGGTGAGAGTCTCAAGGAACTCGCATTTGAATGCTAATGCGATAGAAATTTTATTATTTATTTTTACACGTCGCCGTAATGTTCACATTTATAAACATTTCACGATGCGGCAGTCGAGAAGAAGCGCCTTATAACACGTGAAAAAAATATTTCATTCATTTTCAGAGCTACGGAAAGTGGTTGAGTCATATAACTCTGTCGACTTTCATGCGAATATGCTCAAGTTGCGTCACAAAATATTTACCCAAAAAATAGTATAAACAACAAAAATTGCCTGGAAAATAATTTTTTAAGCTGACAATTGACAAATAGAAAACTGATCAAACTTTTACGCTGGAAAATATACCATACCACACACAAGTCTCATACAGAGACCCATCACTGGACGCTCCTAAGATCTACTTTTTAAATAATTGGGTGACGCCATTTCCGTGATTCTACACTTCAGAATACCATGCAATACCAGACTTTAGTCTTGTTTCGATGAAGTTCGTGTACTACGTGCGTATTTGTGCTATAGCCAAGTATATATTTCACAGAAAATATAGGTATTTCGCCGAACGAGCATTTGACAATACGCTTTTTTTTAATTCATAAAATCTTTAAATGTTTTTTCGAACGAACATGGGTTAAATGTTGTATACAGAACTAGATAGGACATTTTTTAAGAACGCCATAGAAGATCATACAATACAGCTTAATTATTTTCAAGACAACGAGCTTTGCCGTCCTAGAAAGCCGCCGGGAACTATACATATAATGTACTTGGCGGAGCTGCGCTAGGCAAAGCTAACATGGAATGAGGCAAATACTGTAGCGGCTAACAGAGTTTGTGGCGAAAGTTCATGATGACTATATGCTTCAGTTAGTGAAGCAAACATGATAATGATGAAAATGACAATGCATTCTATATATAATATAAATTAGAGTCAACTTTAACGTGTAATTTTTATATTTATGTTAACGCATCAAATTCAATTATTAAAAATTCGACAATTATTATTACAAAAATATATTAATATTTCGCTTTTCTGTAGGCGCGCTTTCGCGGCAGTCCTTAATGCTATGGTCACTGTGTGGGCGGATAGATGATGGGATTCCCGGTCGGAGGGGCACTGAATGCGCCTTCAGGTAACCATCCAGCGATGATCCGGTGCTCCACTCACTGAGAGTCAGTAAGTGCTTAAAATTTAAATTGTTAAATATTATGAACTTGTATTCTCTTTATTTTTGGATATCTATGTAAAATTTTACTTGGTTGAATAAATAAAATTAATATTTTTATGAAAGGTTTCACAAATTCGTTCGATAACGGTATTCTTCAAAAAGGGTACAGTTAACGTTAAAAATATACGAGTATTTTTAGCAATATTATTATACTACATCACATGTACACGCCACGTGTTTCTTTGCTAAGGCTTGCGTATCGAATTGCAACGTAAATTTGTATTTTATTTCTACGAGTTTGAAATTAACTATTTATTGCAATGGAATTTATTTTTGGAACACTCGAGAAGGTTAATGCTCTGAATAAGCTACTTGATAATTAGTTTTTCTGTTCGAAAAATTCAAATACATTGGAAATGTTTTACTATCAGCAGGCGGGTTTTAATATAGCTCAGTGGTCAAAGCTTTTGCTTATCAAGCCAAAAGTCGTGGTTTCGATCCCTGACGAAGATTTAAAAAAAAAAAAACGATTTTCGAGCTTTAAAATACCCCGGTTGGTGTAAATTTGATCCCGCAACCGTAAAATGCCAGTCATAGCCTATTAATTAAAATCGGTGGTAGACGAAAGTCGTCCCGTGAAGAGCATCCATTCATAGTAAATTCCTGTAATAATAAGGATGGTGCGTGAATGTCGTGCTGTAGTCTATGACATTGGCGGATCAACATTCCACATGCAGCGCATAATCATATGTAACATGGTAAGCGTCATAGAATTTCACAGATGAGACATCAGAATTACTATCACCATCTGTCGGCATTCTCCTGTATGTGCTTGTATAAATAAAAAATCTTATTTTTTCAAGTTCAATCTAAGATTTTTATTAACATATAATTCAATTTTCATTGAAATTTTAACTATTTAACTATTAAAGTATTGAATAAGACTAGATATTATATTGTCAAATAAAATTAAGTTTATAGCAATGCAATTTTACGAAAATAGTTAATAATCTGATATTGCTGGCTTTTGGGTTTAGCCGTGTGTGGCGAATGACTAATTTCCAATATTTTAACCGCCATTGCAGGGGTCATCATCAGAGTTGATGACTAAGATCAACTCTGAAAAGGCCCCTGCAATGGCGGTCAAAATATTGGAAATTATTAATTCGCCACACACGGCGAAACTAAAAAGCAACAATATCAAATCTGGCCGTGAAAACCAAAGAAGTCAGTTGATAATATTTTTAAAACGGTATTTTATTTACGAATCTAACTTTTTACGTATTATTTGATTGACTTGAAAAATAAATTTCTTCTGTAAAAGTGACAAAAATCAAACATCCCGGAACACACAAATTTAAAAAATAGTAATCAGCATTTTTTTCTGAATACATTTTTCCAAGTCGATAAATAAATTTTCCCCACAATATTTTGTCCAATTTCCTTCAGTTAATAATTCCGAAAGCCTCGGCGTGACAAAATTATTGCGAAAACAAACAATTACTTCTGCTTAATATATTTATTTGAATGCGAAAAACAAGTCCCAATAATACTCGAGCACTCCCAGGGCTGCCATTGTCTGGAAAATTCCAGAAATTTCGGGAAAATGTGCGGGGAAAAGTAAAGCTGAGAACGGTCCTCGAGTGCGGAGAAACTGGCCTCTCGGCGTTTGAAAAGAATCCCGTAGAAGTACTCTTCAGTTGTCTTAATTCGCACGGAGAGAGACATTACGAGATCTCGAGTTAAATGTAATCCCCAAAAAGGTTTGACGAAATCTCAACACAGAGGACTGAGATAATTCAATTGGTATTTTAATGGAACTGAGACTTTGACAATGAAAGTAAATCATCTCTTCGCAAGATATGTGTACAGTGTATTCATTGTAATGTAACAATATATATTTAATGGAAAATTTCAGAACATATTGTATTGTGACTCGACCTGATAATGCTGTGACTAGGTCAAGCCATAAAATTTGTAAAGTTTTATCGTAAATATATGTCAATTTACTTCGGAAAACGTCTTTGTTTTGCTGACCTGCTCTTGAGAGAGAGAGGAGGATTGTAGTATATATTAAATTCAAAAACATTTGGACTATATCGCAACGATACCTGTATGAGCATTTAACATAAAGATTGTTTTTACCTTAACTTACATATGTTACTTATTTAATAAAATGCTGATATCAGCTTGATATAGCTCTTTTAGACTGATTTAGGTATTTTCGAGCTCAGAAATCAATGACAGCAGCCATGTACATAATTGGATTTGTCCAAAATGCCAATATGGCGACGTATACACGTACGACAAGCGAACAGAAATAAGAGACGTATTGTAAATATAGGTTTTCTGTACCGGTCGGCAAGGGCTATATCATGCTGATGTCACAATGTACTTTGAATATTATATTTTATGACATTTATCTAGTCACTACCTAAGAGAAAGAAACTATAGACACTTGGATTCGAACCGTGAACATAGTACTTTTCTATCTATCTAGATCTAACACTTACTAGGATAAAGATTAAAATAACATTTAATATATATAGAAAACCGACGTTCACAGATGTAATCATTCACAATTCTTTTAATCATCCCAAATCTCATAAACACTCAGCTTTCCATGCAATGATACATAGATTAATTTCAATACCATTATCACAAACAAACTTTGATATAGAATTAAATACAATTAAAAATATCGCACAAAACAACGGCTATCATAGCCAATTAATAGACAGTATCTTGAATAATAAAAAACGTCAAACCATAACATATAAATACCTGTATCCTAAAGAAAATATTAAAGACGATAGAATTTGGAGACGAATTCTACACGTTAATAACTTTACCCCTAAAATAATTAAATTACTCCCAAATGAGATAAAGCCAGCATTTTATACAGATAATAAACTAGGATACCACCTTATAAATAACAAAGATACTAATGATAAACGCAATAATTCTGGAATATATAAATTAAATTGCCAAGATTGTGAATCTTTTTATATTGGTAGAACGTCAAGAAATTTTAATATTAGAATTAAAGAACATTTAAGGTGCCTAAAAAGCACTAATTTTTCTGAATTCGCAAACCACTTTATAGAAAAAATCATTCGTTCAACTTAGAAAAAGGATTAAACATATTACATGTAGAAAAAAAATCGTTAAATTAAATAATTTAGAATACTTAGAAATTTATAAAACCATTAATAAGAAAGAAGATTTAATTAATAACCAACTAAATACCTTAATTAATTCACCAATTTTAAAATTGTTTCCGTTAAATAAATAAATAAGTATAAAAATTATATATACTACATATAATAATAATATTTATATTAATAAAAAAAATAAAAAAATAATAATAATATAATAAAAAATATATATATAATAAAAATAAATTTATACCACTTTTATGTATTTATCTCTTCCTTCATCCTTGCAACACTACCTATCTCCCTCTCCTTTCCTGATTGACACACCCCCACCCCTCCCCTACAAAAAAATGGGTTACACCACTTATAAGTACAACGCAGCTCAGTTATCTCTTAACTAGAGAAGGATTGAGAAAGACTACGAGTTAGTCGAAACTGCAGTCTCCTAATAGAGAACTTTTGTTACGTGATCCATGTGAAAACAAGGTAAATAAATAAATAAATATTTATAATAGTACTTTTGGTATATTCTATACACAGCGCTGGCACACTTTGCTAATTATTTCTATCAATAAACATGAGAATTAACATGTTTTTGTAGCATTCGTACGTAATATTGCAGATGGCTTTTGATGAAAACATCATGTTTATATTTTCTTTTTCTTTTTCTTTGATATTAACGAGAGAAGTGTCATAAAATATGATATTTGATGTAGATTTGTATGAGTGTATCAATTTGTAAAAAATCTACAATTTACTACCCACAGTTAATGTATAAAGTTTTAAGTATTTATGTTAAATATTGCATATTAAAAGAATTTTATTTGACAAATATTCACTGAGTAACGTCAAAGTTAAGTCTCAATCAAGCCAATCTTAAAATACTGAATCACGCCGATGTCAAAGTGCCAATGAGATCGTTTGAATGCAGCGATAAAATCTGCCGTCACTCCCGCAGAAAGAATTCCCCCCGGGAAATGTGGCGGTAGGTGTTCCACCTAATCCAGCCGCCACTGGAAGTGCGGGATCGCAACGTGCAGGTGAAGTACGTGGACGACTTCCGGTTAGGTTGTGTGGCGAGTGAATTTAAATGCGTTCGCGCCACTGCGGCCTGAACCGGAAATAAATTGAAAAGAGATATCGCATGAAATAAGACTTGAGTTTACTTTGTGATGTAATAAACGTTAAATGGTGATGTATATATGTACACAAGTTGGTAAATAATTTTACAAAAAAAATGGTTTATAGATAATTTACAAGTATATTTTAATATATTCAATGAATAACGACAGTTGACATTACTGAAGAGATTTTTTTTGTTCATTTCTTTCAGAGATGCACAGTAACATTCTTGTATACAGAAAATATCAAGTAATCATCTGTATTCCATGAGTTGATTATGTTAGAGATCAAACATATACAATATTAGATTAATAAGCACTCGTATTCTTCTTAATCTCATTTTTTTTTATGTAAGCACATACAGGATAATACCGACAGATGGTGATAGCAATTCTGAATTCCCATCTGTGGAACTCTATGACGATTTCTATGGTGCATATGGCTAAGCGCTGCATGTGAAGTGTTGATTCGCCAATGTAGTGACTACGAGATTGACGCATTATACTTAATTTTACAGGAATTTACTATGAATGGGTGGTCTTTACGGAACGACTTTCGTTTACCACCAATTATAATTAATAGGATATGACTGAAATTTATGGGTGAGGAATCAAATTCACTCCAACCGGGGTATTTTAGAGCTCAGCAATCGATTAAAAATCCTTTTATTTTTTTTTTAATCTCCTTTGGGATCGAACCCATGACCTTTGACTTGCAAAGCAAACGCTTTGACCATTGAGCTAATCCCGCTGGCTGTTGTTGCTTGGAAAGCTATCGTGTCCACTTCCTTACCTTGCCATTTCCCACAAATATCATCCATCGTATCCTTAAAACGCTCCTGTTCTGAATTTAATCATCATACGGCTGCATTGGCTTTTGGCAATACATCAGAATATGCAGCCGAACAAAAAATGAGGCGATGACTAGCGGCATAGTTTTAACATATTGATTCCAATACATATATATTTTCAACTGTATTTAGTTAAAAAAAAATATTAGTACCTATATTCTTATATAGTCTTATAAACTATTAGAATGAGATTAGTACCACAGTATATATTTCAAAAGAGACAAAACTATTAAAATTTGATTAAAGTTCTTGAAGGACTAACATTTAAATACAAGATTTAAATTTCTTTCGAAACGAGAAAAAAAAGAATGTAGACTCATAAAATGGAACAAGGTTTTACAGGAATGTTATAAATTTGCGAGAAACTCAGTAAGAAGACGTTAAAGTTTCTTATAGTTTTTCAAAAACTAAACCTGAGCACTTAGGTTCCTCGCTGATCTGAATCTGGAAGACTTCATTATTTCACAGTTTTTCAGAAAAACCGCTTTCGGGCGATAAAAGTTTTGGTGCACAAGAGATAAGTGACCTTATCCACCTAAGATGCTCACTCAGCGTAATTTTGCTTTTAAAATGTTCTTTATATCCATACTGTTCAAGGGTATGCTAAAAATCAAATAATGTTAGAAGATTTGGGTTCTATTCCGACAAAGTTGAAAATAAATAAGAATATTTATAAATTATAATATCCTACTCTCTCTCAAAAGGTTGTTTTTTAGTCGCGTGATAGCAGGATTTGGAGCAGATTGATAGCATAGACTTTCCAGAAGCACATTGACATATGTTTATGATAAAACTTTACAGATTGATGGGTCGACCTAGTCACAGCATTAGGCCGAGCCACAATACAATATGCTCTCACCGAAGGGCGGGACACGACTGACGCGCTCGTGATGGCTCTCGCTCAGCGCTACTAGCGGTGATGTATATTACTAACACACCGGTGAGTGGACTTGTCCAAAATGACAATATGACGACACATAAATGTATCACAAGCGAACAGAAATAAGAGACGAAAGATTGTGTAGTGAGGTTTTCGGTAACAGTCAACAAAGGACTACATCATGCTAATATCAACTCTTATGTCAGGTAAACTTCATTGCAGTATTTGAGTTTTGTAAATGGATTTCGATTTTTTTATGCGACGTTACCCGATTGAATGCGGGTTATGTCTACAGAAATTGACGATACCAAAATATATAGATTTTTTTTGGCAAAAATATATTTATGTTATTCAGAAAAGTAGAAACTATTTTTACCATTACTGATTATTGAATACCCAAATATTTCTTTCATACTACAACAGCAGTCTATACAAGCTCACGGACTCTTGCCCTGGAGGCTCCCGGAAACCATCTATGTTACCATGTAGACTTCCAGGTATAAAGGTGTTCTAGGACAAGGTATATAAACTGACCTTACAGTACTGTAAAACGCCTGTTTGTGTGTTCATATGCTCCACATACAAAGCGGATATAATTAAATAAAAACTACATAGTGAATAGAGTTTCTTGTTTTTTAAGTTACATAAAAATATTGTTGGTAGTTAATTCATATTTATTTTTTAATCGACAATTTCAGTTGACAATACCCGCATTACATAGCGTAAAGTCATAAAAAAATGCAAATAAATTTGCGAAAATCAAATCTCTTTTAGTCCAATTCGTAATTCAATAACTGTCCATAAAAAAGTATACCGGTACAATGAAATTAAATATTATTTCAGTGACTGCTTTCTGATGTTTCAGGAAAAAATGATTGTTTCGTTACACAATGGATAGCAATATTTACATAATCAGCGAACAAACTAGCCTGTATTGATTCATCCCTTGGGTAAAGCCTGAAATCCCGGCTTCAGGCGGGAGTGTTTACATAAGTCGGTTTAAGGGGAATAAGAGACGGTGACAAGAAGACGAACGTACAATTCCTTGTTAATTCCTCTGCTTAGGCAATCATTTTATTTGATGTTTCATTTGTGAAGACGAAAAAAACCTGAAAAAAGCTAAAAAGATTCAGTTGAATTGAATTTAATTTTTAAGTATACTTTCAATACCTGAAACATGATCACTACAAATTGGGGTCACATTGTTTTTTCAGCTGCCATTGTCTATGAACCGGAAACAACAGCTGCTGTCTGTCCACTGTTGAATATAAGCTTCCCGCGTGAGTCTCCATGCCACTCTATCCGCCGCCTTCCAGGCTTTTCTGACTTTTATTCCGATGTCGTCAGTCAATCCTCTTCCAGCTAATTAACGTCCAGGATTCTATATTTTAGATACACCATTCACGGATCACTCCATGGAAAGTTACTTGAACTTTATTTTAAAGGTAAGACTTGCTGTAAAATTCCACGTATCTTCGCTAAAAGCCAATATTGGGACGACGCAATGGTTAAATGCCTTAGTTTTTATTTTATTTCATACATATACTAAAGTTTTCCAAATACTACCCATTCTATTTTTATTACAAATGCAATACTATACGTTTATATTAAAATTAAAATAAACACCGTTGGGGATAGTTCAATGGTTTAAGCGTTTGATTTGCAAGCCAAAGGTTGTGGGTTCGATCCTCGAAGGAGATTAAAAAAAAAAATTTAATCGATTTCTGAGCTCTAAAATATCCCCGGTTGGTGTGAATTTGATCCCTCATCCGTGAGATTCCAGTCATAGCCTATTAATTACAATTGTTGATAGACGAAAGTCGTTCCGCGAAGACTACCCATTTATAGTAAATTCCTATAAAAATAAGGGTGATGCGTGAATCTCGGGCTGTAGTCTATGACGTTAGCGGATCAACACTCCAGATGCAGCGCTTAACCATATGCACCGTGGTAAGTGTCATAAATTCCACAGATGAGACTTCAAAATTACTATTACCATCTGTCGGTATTCTCCTGTATGTGTAAACATAAAAAACAGAAGAACTTATTTTTTAAATATATTTTTTCTTATCCATATTAAACTGTGATATATTTACCAGATAACCACCATTTTTTGTCAATATTATTCATATTCTACTATCTGTTTTCGATACATCGGGCTAGAAACGATGTAGCACATTATTTCTTTGAATAAAACATGTAAAAATGAAACACTCCACCGGAACATTTCAAATACGTGTATTTTATGCATACAAAATCACATTTACAAACCTTCGTGAGCATTTACACAGGAATTCAGCAATGTTTCATCATTTATTTTCTTCGTATGATTATTTTACACAAATTAACATCCAGGTATATCACAACGAAACTATTTCTATATAGCTTAGTGACAACATGTTTTTTTGCAGTCTTCTTCTTCTTCGTGTCAGCGATGTCAAATAATTTTTTCCCAGTATCTGACAATGTCGATAGCTCGTGTGTTGCCCAGCATTAGGTCCTGAGATGTGCAGCTTGTTGGGCATATGGAGCAGCATCTTAAGTGTGAGGCGGTCTGCAGGTCTCCACAGTCGCACAATAGTGTCTCTCCCTGCCGAAGCATTCCCCACCGCTCGAGGTTGTCCTTTGTTCTACCAACTCCGGTTCTTAATCTGTTCAGGGATTTCCAGGTCCGTTAGTCAAGGTTCTTTGCAGTAAATAAGGAAGAAATCGTTTTTTTGTAAATCAAAAGACAAAGTGGATTTCTGTGTCATGTTTTCCGAATGTCATGAAAGTGTATCGTTTGACATCAGCATGATATAGCCCTTGCTGACTGGTACCGAAAACCTCGATGTACAATTTTTCGTCTATTATTTATGTTCGCTTGTCGTACATGTTTCTGTAGATCACCACTTGCGGCGCTGGGTGGCAGCCCATTACGAGCGCGCTCAGTCGAGAGTCAAGTCCCGTTCGACCGAGGCAAAAGTAACGTCATGTTACGGTCGAGCGGGGAAACCAAGTATTTATCGAAAATATATGTCAATGTGCTTCGGAAAAATTCCTGTGTTGTTAATCTGCTCTTCATACTTCCACTACGCGATCCGATATCTATCCCGGCGACGTGAAGTCTTTTACGCCGTAGAGATGAGGATGTCAACTGCTGCTTATGTTACACCCATACATTATTTACATTATTATTTAAAAAAAAAAAAATTTCATTTCATTTCAATTCATTTAATTTTATTTAATTTAATTTAATTTTATTTTATTTTATTTTATTTTATTTTATTTTATTTCATTTCATTTCATTTGAATTCATTTCATTTCATTTTTATTTTATTTTTTTTTTTTTCATTTTTCATTTTTTCATTTTATTTTATTTTATTTTATTTTATTTTATTTTATTTTATTTTATTTTATTTTATTTTATTTCATTTTATTTTATTTTATTTTATTTTATTTTATTTCATTTTATTTTATTTTTATTTCATTTTATTTCATTTTATTTCATTTTATTTCATTTTATTTCATTTTATTTCATTTTATTTCATTTTATTTCATTTTATTTCATATTATTTCATTTTATTTCATTTTTATTTCTTTTTATTTCATTTTATTTCATTTTATTTCATTTTATTTCATTTTATTTCATTTTATTTCATTTTATTTCATTTTATTTCATTTTATTTCATTTTATTTCATTTTATTTCATTTTATTTCATTTTATTTCATTTTATTTTATTTTTATTTTATTTAATTTTTTTTATTTTATTTTAATGACGATATCAGCTTAAATGGTGATGCCGGAATACCAAGGTTACTGCACTGTGTATAAATCCAAAAATCGGAGATGAATTAATACTTATTTATTTGAGACCTCTTTTTATACTTTAGTCTACAACACGTGTAAGCATTTATAAAATTAATATTAAAACATTAAATTTCATACACCGCAAATTCATCGATACCGTTTTGGACCTTGATCCCTTCAATTTACATAAAGTGGCACGTTATTGGGATGGTCAATGCTCCGTATGCGTAAGCATTCTTTATTAATATTAATACTTTGAATTTAATACACCGCAAATTCTTCGATACCTGTTGTTTTGGACCTTGATCCCTCAATTTACATGGAGTAGCAAAAATGCGCTGTGTCGTACCCAACTAACGTACCCAATTAACGTATGAATTGACTGATTCCATCTAAGATAGAGTGTTTGATTAAAACAATTACTTGAAAGACTTATAGAGGTCTAATACAAAATAATTATGTTCATTATAACGTTTTGAACGACATATTTTTATAATTTGCAGTTACGTTCGTGTTATTCCTTTGATACGTTTCAACGTGTACGTGAGCGTTGGTATATAATATATAAAAATTGTATACACTTACATGTGTTTAAACATCTCGTCACGTTCCGATTTTCCTCTTTCGTAGAAATCACAGTAATACTGCATACATTTAAATACGCAAAATATTTTGATATCCCTCTATGCAAACTCGCAAAAATATATAAAAAAGGTTATGAAAGGGAGTTTTAAGGTCGGTAGTAAAACCTTTTCGTGAAAGGTTACGACCACAGCCACTGAAATATACAAATGGATTTGTTAATATAAAAAGCCCCCTCCTTTTCGCCATTCAGGGAACCTTACCTATGTGGACTATAAAATATATATACGACATTTCGCGAAATATAACTGGATTAACGGTAACGCTTCTTACACGGAAATGTCCAAAATTTAATGTTTTTTTTTTATATTTCATTCACGTTAAGATCCATTTCAAATATCAAATATATAATTATTTATTAATTTGTTTTAAAATGGATCACGTTAATCACTTTTTCGTAGACGAACGCCTTCACTTTCAATGAGAAATAATTAAATTTTTCATATAAAGCAATTGAAATTAACCTGTTCGCATCGGTACCCGATATATGCCGTGTAAGATTCCCCTACCGCTGACATTGGTAGCCTTGATATATCGTGTAGCTACTTTCTTAGAATAACTTTTTATGCATCATCTGATAGCTAAAGGATACAAGAACCAATGTGATATATGAAAATATACCATATAAGAACATTTATGCTTCAATACTGGTTTTATAATTGACAGCATTATTTGTATTCAACCGAGCCGTAATGAAAGGGTTAATTTTATTTGTTGATTTTATAATTAATATTAAGCCACAAGTCAAGCATATTACATCAGCTCGATGTAGCGATCAGTAAAATGCGTCGATATACGATCGTTCGTATCTAATTTTTATTCGCTTGTCTCACCCGCATATATGAAAGTCTATATTTAAAGATTCAAAAGCTATGGTGCTGTGTCGCAATTTTGTTTTTTTGACAGGTCCTGTCATCGGCGGGGCTAACTCCATAAATAGCCAAAATATATATATAATATTATATTATTATATATTCATTCGGTGCTGGACTGGTATGACTGTGGGAAAGTTAGTCTGAGTCTGCCTGGGGCATGAACAACACATCATTGTCTGTCTCGGGCATATGATCCAAGGTTGTCAATCTTATACAAAAAAATATATTTCCATCTGCTTCTCAAAGAGTTCTCTGACTTGCTCATCTGCTTTTCGTCCCCTCGACCACGAGTCGATTTTTGACTAATCGTGGATTTCACACAAAATTAAAATAAATTTTATGATGGTAAGAGATTTGACACAATCATTTATGATGGTATAAAATATAAGATATTAATCTAACTCTAATGCAAACATAAAAAATAAAACTGATTGAAAAACTTAAAAATGGCATATTTAAACATTCTATCAATAAAAAATATAAGATTATTTTCTTTCTTTTCATATTAAATGTAATTTAAAATATTATTTGTTAAGAAAATAAAAATAAAAAAACAAAGATGGGCTTTGGAAAACTATTTTTAAAAAATTAAAAACTGGCAACCCCTGACTTAGCCGAAACATGTCATCTTACCCATAATAAAAAGGAAATACGCAGAAGAACTCATTTGTCGAAACGACGGTCGATAAGAAAAGTATTGGAATGGCGCCCAAGAACGATATAAGAAGAATTACTACCTGGAAGAACAAATGATAAAAGAAAATAAATTATTAATCATTACTATCATATCAATCAATACGTTGCAAAATATTGCCAGAAGAACAAATTAAATTTAAGAATTTATATATTTTTTTATTACAAGTATTTTTAACAGACGTACTTCGTACCCCCTCTTTTGAGAAGTTACTTCGTCCCAGTTGTACCTGTATTACTTTTCCCAGATAGGTATAGTCGAAAGTAGCATAAATCTAAGAAATCGTTCCACACAAAGTCAATTAAAAAACTATGATTAATTTACAATATTTGAATAGTTATTTTTCAATTCGGGATTGAAACAAATTTAACAAATTAAAGATCATAAAATTTAGTCTAGTAGTTATTGAGAAAAAATGAATAAAAATATGTGTCAAATTAAATCAAACATCTCAAAACAAGATTGTTTTAGAGATGGTTTCATAGGTGAAACCATTAAAGCTAACATTATTCAGTATGCTATAATATTCAAGTCTGCTGTATAATCACTTTGTAGAAACTTATGGCCCGTTACCTGGAAAATATGAGAATCTATATTGGGCTCACCTTTGATAAGTGGACATGTCTTTGATGGGTAAACTTAGAATATTGATAATTTAATTTGGGGTAAATTCTGAAGAAAGAATTAGTTATTATTAACTAATATGTGAAACCATATAAGAGGTCTGTTAAAATACCTTAGTTGTTACTAAAAAGACACAAGAAAAAGATAACGCTTCTTCTATTTTTTAGTATATGTTTAACAATCGTATACTCCTAAACTAATTTAATTTAATGAAACTGTAAAATGTGGCGTAAGATGTGGTATAAACAAACTTATATAAAAAAAAAAAATTCTAGTAGCACAAAAATAAATAAATTCTTTGATTTTCACGGCCAGCTTTGGTATTGTGTCTTTTGGGTTTAGCCGTCTGTGGCGAAATATCTTATTCCAATATTTCGACCGCCATTGCAGGGTTCTTCTTCAGGGTTGATGACTTTTTGTCACACACAAATCCCTCTTCCTCAGACTTTTCCTTTTTTTCTAAAAATACAAGCAAGTATACAATTTTAAAAGATTTTATTTTTTTGAAATTTCCATAGCGTTTTTGATCGATAAAAATATTTTTTACATTTTCTGCGAAAAACCTTAAATGTCACTTTGAAATTACCACAGCCGCCTCCACATGTGAGTTTACGGCAAAATATTAATAATAATTAAATTTCCTAAGTGAAATACGTGTACGCTTGGGCGTCGTAGATTCCATTGAGGTATCAGGGCCACAGAGTTATGCGAGGGTCTGCTGTGTTATTGACAGGGTATTAGGGAGGCATCCCACTGGAGGAGGTGTTCCGTTCGACCGGTTGTTAGCGGACCGGACAACGGCTAAGGGCGAGAACGTCAAATGACGAGTCACTTAACGACACCGTTCTGCGCTCCTGGTATTATCGTCCGATCGCATACTTTAAAAATTCACGAGCTCGACAGAATTTTCAGAGGATTTTTACAGAGCTATTCAGCTTTTTATGTAAATACATGTGAGATAATACGAACGGTGATATCTTTTAGCTTTTAAAAAATCTACTGAGTATTTTACAAAATTAAAAAAAATTACGACAAAATTATATTCAATTTTTTATTTGTCAACTTCGATGAACACATATTAACCATACCCCTTACCCCTACTTATTACTTCCCTCTAGCTTACGAGTAGGTCTAGTGAAACTCTTTCCCTAATAAGTAATTTACATACATATATCCTACCTATTTATCCCCACTTATACACACCACTTAATTACCCTTTAGTGAAACGTTGTCTTTATCAGTAAATAATTTACACGTCAGGACGTTTTTGAAAATTAGAACTGAAGAAACGTTTATAGATCTCGAAACTACAGTCTTTCGTTAAGCAAAACTTTTCTCATGCGATACATAATAAACAAGGTATGAAATTCTTATCTATTTTTTTATTTATTTCAATTAACATTTTTATTTATAACCATTTTTATAGAAATCCAATCTTTTTGTATGACAATTAATTTATATTATTACTAGCGTGTACCCAGCATGCGTTGCAATGCCACTAAAAAAAAAAGAAACCGCGAGTTTTTATGGAAGCGCCGCGTCGGGAGCCTCTCGCCTTCCAATTGGATAAGTCGGACTTGAGGCGTAACTGAAGCCAATTAGAAACAATAAACTTAGGTTATGTTGTTCTTACCTAAATTTGACAGTGGCGCCCGTATGTGTTTTTATTTGTTGGAGTGCTTTTGGATACATAATGTTTTTTTGTTTTTCAGCCATCATTTACAACTGCATCGCGTAAATGAATATACTCTGCGGAACGCAACTTGGTTTGATTTAATTAAATGAAGAGGAGTCGTTCAGTTTCTATTTTCGCGTACATGTATTGATAGAACAAATTTCGACCTTTTAGGATATGATTTTCAGCGTTTTCACGAATCATCAATCGATATGAATAGTAATTCATGGCCATGACTTTTTTAGTCGTTTCCTCATCTGTTTGTGGATTTCTCAACAGGATGTTGAAATGGTATCCGTCTTCTCCTTGCTAAAATAAAATCGGATATTGCAATCCATCGTACGATCGATGCGTTTCTGAGACTTGCTGAACATGACCATTTGTACGATGAGGAATGATTTGCGTTTGGCAGTGGTAGTGATAAGAATTGTACTTTCGTATGTTTGTCAAGAAATGTTTTGATTCACTTGTATCACCCGATACCAACGTTAATAAAGGATCGGGTGGTGAATGTAATTCTGGCAATTTCAATTTTCCACTCGTGCAACACATTCCTAATGTTTCATTTTTAAATTTACAGGCACTACAATACACGCATAATTTATCAATTTTTCCAATAACAATACTTGGGTGCAGACTGTAATCATAATTAGGGTCGTAATGGGAAGCACTATGATTTAAATCAGCATGCAGAGTACGTCTAGTACGATCTACGCGTACTCGATCTGTTTCCAATCTTGATTCCCGTTGCTCATCTGTTTCAGATGAACGGGTTTAGGCAGTGTGTACTCTAACTGTTTCCAATCTTGCTTTCCTTTGCTCGACTGTTTCTGAAGCTCGAGATGCCCTTTTCAATCCTTGCTTGAGTTGTACTCTTGACCTATTGCTTTTCGTTTGGGTGGCATAATTGATATCACAATGAATATTACGTTTTGAAATTCAATTTTGAAAAATAAAAATAAATTTATTTATATAATACTAACATTAAGGTTATCAACTAACAATACTTGGTGAACTAATTATAATTTTAGAATTAATTTTAATTAAAAAATATATTACCTAGTATTTTATAATATCTTTTAAAATTTAAAGCAAAAAATTTATAATTGTATAATGTCTTAATAGATTAAAACTAATGACATACCAATTAATTTTTAAAATAATCTTTTTCAATTGTTCTACCCGCACACATATACAACCTATAAATATGTCTGTACTAATATAGGATCTTGTCCATACCTATATAAGCCACGGCCTGTTTTTATTTTATCGTTATTGAAAATGGTCTTCAGGAAGTCCGAAACATGTAAACATTAAAATAAAATTTGAATCAAAACTAAATATTTTTAATTTATTATTTTTTTACTTAAAGTTAATTATAAAATTATGATGTAATACTACCCGAAGCCGACCAGCAATTGGAATTCCAAAATTAACTCTTTCTACTGTATATCACACAAAATTAATACGTAATATTTATTTTAATTCGATAAACAAAAAAGTCGTCAAAAATTCAAATATTGAAATATTTTATTCGAAAAGCGAATTTTGTTTCAAAATATTCAGTACCTTACGTTAGTACCTACTTAAAATAAATTCAGTTGAGTAAATTTTTGAGTAAATTTTTGTGTACGGCGTTGCTAAGGAAACACAATGTTCTAAATTGGCCGTTCTGTATTACAATAGTCTTGTATGAAAACATGTTTTACGTAAATATTCAATTAATTTTTATAATTAAATCAATTTTTGAGTATCCTATCATCTAAGTCTAAGTCAAAGCAATAATTCGACAAAGTTTTATCGCAGTAAGATTAATGGTATAGGAATGCATAAAAGACAAATAAAGAGACAGACAGACATTCATTTATATATATATAGATTTAACATATTGTTTTTTTTAAATGTCGGAAGATCAATATAATTTCAGCTCGCCCCAATGCATTTAATGTTAGAATAAATTTAATTGTTAATAAAATAATGGAAAAATGAAATCACTATTTATGATGCATCAATATACGATCTATCAGAGAGAGGATCATGATGTTTTCATTGGATTAAAGGTGTCACGCTAAACGGATTATGGCGTTAAACGATATTAAAAATGATTTATTTGAACTATTTTTATCATTTAAACAAGATCTTTTTAAGCTTCGGTCTGAAAATTTCTACCTATATATGTGTTTAATTTCAACAAGAATTGGACATGTTTATTATGTTTTATTTTTGCATGACTTTATTTGTGAAGCTGCAAAAAAAATGTATTCATAAAATCAAGTATTTAACGAAGAAATTGATTTATAAAAATAAAAATTCACATTTTAAGAAATAGCGAAAGTTTGACTTTTAAAATTAAAGTCGCCCAGCGTGCTATGGAGAGATCCATGCTAGGAGTGTCACTAAAAGATTGAATCCGAAACAAGGATATCCGCAGAAGAACTCAAGTAGTGGAGGCTACCCAACGAATAGGCACACTCAAGTGGCATTGGGCAGGACATAAAGAATAGCGAGAGTGGCCTGAATGCGGAAGGCAGAGAATCGACGAGGATAGAGACTTATGGGGGAGGCTTGCGTTCAACGGTGGACGGATACAGCCTGATGATTATGATGATAAAACGTTTGACAGTGAATAAAAATATAATCTTTCATTTAAATAAAGCCGCCTTTTCTTAGCCAAGGAGCTAACACATTAAATCAATATTCATTTCTATTTTACTTATATGATGACTGAAGTCAAGAAAAAAAAACATTTTTCAGTTTGAGTAAAATATTTTTTTTTAAGTTACATAACAGTAAACGTTAATTGAAGAATGGCGGAGAGTGTTTCATTTTTTCGTCAAATCTAATTCATTTCATTCTACAAAGAATTTGAAAAAAATCTTACCTCGGCACTGTATGGCACAAACGTGTGATATTAACTACGTTTAAATTGTGTAATTCAATAATAACGACCTGCAAGGAATACGCAATAGATCATGGAAGTTATCTGAAGAAATGCGCGAAGTCTAAAAATAATACCATAAAATTCGAATTATCCGATATATCGAACATCCATACATGGTTAATGTGTTGACATCAGCACGATGTAGCCCTTGCTAACTGGTACCGAAAACCTCGATAGACAATCTTTCATCTCGTATTTTTGTCGCTTGCCATACCTTTATGAATGGCAACATTGGGACTAGTTACATAGTTTTGCCACCGGCGACACTGGTGACCGAACACGGGCCGTGGAAGTGCCGACGGCCGGCAGTTGGTCCCCACCCTTTGGCAAGGCAAAGTCCGCGTTGCGGCCGCGCGGCATGTCAGCCCGCGTGGTTACGTAATGTTTTTAACACAAAATATAATCTGTGTCGAACAATAACTGGCAGTTTCCAAAGTTCCTTCCTTAATGCCACCGCTAAGCTTTGGAATGGTCTTCCAGCATCTGTGTTTCTTCCTTCCTACAATCTGCATCTCTTCAAGAAACCGATAAATATATACTTAAAATCACCCCAACCCGCACACAAACACAACACATAACACATGTTTTCTGCTTGCGTCCAGCCTCCCTGGCTGAACGTCTCTCTTTGCACGGGTCCCGACCGGTTGTGCTCTCCTGCACGTTATTCCTTAAAAAATACACGCCATATGTATTATATAAAATATTGTCACTTTTTATGAACAGACGTTACCTATCAAATTGTATGTAAAATCAATGTACCAATCTGTTTTATTTTTCTACAAAGTATGACACAAAGAAATTTAATTATTTAACATATATACTTATTAAACATTTCATATGTTACGTGTTAACATAAAGTGCGGATCCACCATTATATGTGAATGATTTTTTTTTTTTTAATGTAACTAATCACAGCTCAAACGAGTTTATTGGTGCCATCGCTCAAAGTAAAATCGCAGTGCAATCGATTCGATATCGTCTGTAAAACACTTGAGATATTTCATTTTCAGTGGCATTTTAGTGGGGACAGTAAATAACCTAACCAGGCAAAGAATTTGAACGAATAAATCAACGGATTGAGATGATGGTACTAGCACCTACATGCAAAGCAAATACAAACAATGTATAAGGTTGTTAGGAATGTAATTTCGTTTTTAAAGAGCTGACGATACAAACTAAATAACAAACGTTTGCTACCAAGGCGCTTTAAATGATCGTAATGGTAAAGTTTGATATAATTAATTTATTGTATATATTAGTATTAAATTATAATATTAATTTATAAAATAAATTCAATGATAATATAAATTAATAAAACTGGATAATTTATGCTATATCACCGTTCAAAATAAATGAAGATTTTTTTATTTTTTTTATGTAAACACATACAGGAGAATACCGACAGATGGTGATAGTAATTTTTGAAATTTCATCTGTGGAACTCTATGGCGCTTACCATGGTGTATATGGCTAAACACTGCATGTGGAGTGTTGATCCGCCAACGTCATAGACTACAGCCCGAGATTCACGCATCTTCATCCTTTATTATTACAGGAATCTACTATGAATGGGTGGTCTTCACGGGACGACTTTCGTCTACCACCAATTTTAATTGATAGGCTATAACTGGCATTTTACGGGTGATCGATCAAATTTACACCAACCGGAGGTATTTAAGAGCTTATAAATCATTTAAAAATCCTTTTTATTTTAATCTCCGTCGGGGATCGAACCCACGACCTTTGGTTTGCAAAGCAAACGCTTTACCATTGAGCTATGACCGCCGGCAATGTGGCTGAAATGTGAAGTTTGCTGCGTAAGCATAAAATTTACTATTATATTCGTTAACCCTTTCCTTACGGCTCGGTGGAATACAAATTATACTGCGTATATCAATACGGCGTGAATTTTTCAAATATTGTTTTTGCTCAAAACTAGTATTTGAAGCATAAATAAAACTTATCTGACCTATTTTCACATATCACATTGGTTCTTCTATCCTTTGGCTATCAGATGATGCATAAAAAACTATCATATTTAACAAACGTTCAATATGTAACTCCACACATGTGGTGGCATTGACACATGTGGTTTACAGAAAAATCACTCCTGTGACGAAACCCAACAATATTTATTTACATGCTTTACAGATTCCTGTAAAGAACACATGTAGGTTGATAAAGGGAATGAATGCAACGGTCGGGGAAGCTTTGACGGCATATGCCGACAACCGATGCGAAAGGGATTACAATGAAAATAGTGTTCGTGATAATTTCAAACTGCCATGTTAAAAACGTTAATTTATTTTTAAATTAAAAACGAAATTATTTTCTGTTCAACCTTAATTTTTCGTATCCCGATCACTCCGGATTAATTCCACAAAAGACCGCCATCAATGCAAGTAGAAAATCAGGGAGATAAAAGACTTTCATGGCGTATCCAAAGAAAAGAAACCATTTAACGTTGAATATTAATGATCATATCATCTTTGGAATGCTCGCGTGGGTATATTAAACCTCTTAAGGCGTTCGGGGTAAAGATTGATGGGAGGCTTTCGGGGTCGCGACCCCCTTCCCCCAGCCGTGCAAACAAAACGTTGAATTTAACACCTTTTCTTCTCGCGAAGGGGAGCTTAAATTTTTTAAAGAGGACGTTACGTTGGTCGTTACTGTATCGTTACCCTTTGTGATCTTTGCGCTTAATGGCGGCGAAAAATGCGCCGTTAAGAGATTGTAACAAGGTTTCTCTTTTAGAGACGTGATATAAAACGTATCTCTGTTCGTAAATTATAATATTGAATGGATGTGTCACGTGAAAATGTGAGTTTTTAATAAAGCGACGCATTAAATTACGTTTTGCTTTTCTGCTCTTTAAATGCTTCATTACATCCGTGTCATTTTCGATATTGTAAAAATTAATATGAATAACTGTACAAAACATTTTGTAAAGTAAAACTTCAAACAGCGTACATTTACACTCCTATAGAGAACTATTCCATTTCGTTTGAGGTAGTTTACCATGTATCGGTCTATTTTAATTTGTATATGTAATAGTGTAAGTTTTGGGTTGAGTCACCTTTTAGGACCAAATAGTTTCGGTAAAGTCAAGCTAATCATACTATTTTATGAATAATTATTGTCAAATTATTACCCAAAATACGGTTCAGATACCAAATCTGCCGTCTTTTCAAGTATTCTGCAGGTGGTTGTTAATAATATATTATATTTGTATGTTTCCACGTAGACTTCTTGTATCTGGAACAAGGCATAGTCAAGCGCAGCAGATAGAACTGTGTGGTTGCAATTCTTATTTTTGAGAATGTGCTACAGGTATGGAATACGAGTATTTTTGGGGGGTAGATTGACATTCTATAGCGTGTTTTCTATTTCGACGCTTTGGGGGTTGACTCTATGTATATAGAAATTTGTAAAATAAAATATCTACATCCCCCATCGACATTAAGGCGTTTCCAGATTGCCGGGATCGTTATCGAGACGAGAGGTGAATGGATGAGCTGCAGGTCGCCAAAGTAAATAACTCGTCGAGAAGCACAATTTATATATATTTACGTTAAAAGATTAACGTAATTAAGTCGTCCGTCCGTAACACAGACAATGCAATGTACTCACATCCTCCGAACACACAGTCAGTTGATGGGTGGCAGTGAGAGTCACTGCCTCGAAAACTACTAGCGGCCATCTGGCGAACTATGCCGCTCACGCGGTGTGACATTTAGCGACTTTAAAATTGAAATTTAAAACTGTCCCATGCAAACGACGCGTCTTATAACTACTCAAATCTGAAACATTGACATAAAAATGTGCGTGTCAGACGAGCGAACAAAAATAAGATACATAAGATCCTATATCGAGGTTTTTCACCACCAGCCTGAAAAGGTTATATCGAGTAGGTATCAAAAGTTATTAGTCTTAAACTAAGTATGATAAATCATGTGGGAGGCTTACGTTCAACAGTGGACGGACAGTTTTAATTCATTAAATGGCAAAAGTAATTTTAAATTGAATATTAAATACTGAATAAATGTTGACTGATTGAATAATAAAAATAATAATATACATACTCTGAATATATACTATAGAGACATCTATCGTTATACGATGATAATGGTATAAATACAAGTTCAAGTTCTAACGCGTGTCAGCTCAGGCAAAGAAATAGCCGAGGTGGCTAAGCGGTATATAAAGACCTGGGCAAAGATTGGTTCCAAGACCCGCGGTTCGCATCCCGCTTCTGCCGATATTTTTCTGAATGAATTGATGCGTCTTAAGATTTTTTTTCTTTTTTTTTTACATTCACTTACCACACCACTTAAAGATAAGATCTTGTGTATGGCGTGGGATTCATCTATGTTATTTTACAGTTTTATATAATTATACAGAGTTTTACATATGCACATTTATACATTTACATTATTTTGATATAAAACTAACATTATATGATTAAAAATTTAATAAACTATAAGTTGAATGAAATCTAAGGTATATATAAACTAATAATACATTTTTGGTACATTTCATTATTTCAATTTGTTATGCTTATGTTATATATAATTAGATGTATATATTTAATAACTGATAATAATTGTTTAAAAATATATACACACAACATTATAATACATATATGTAAAAGTACTTACGAAAATAATAAATCTTTTCATAACAATGCAAATATATATTTTCAGAAAATCGTTTATTTTTATTTTAGCTGCTTAAAGGCGGCATTTCGGGAGAAAGACTTTCCTGTTGACATAGTCCCGGAGAATTATCCTTCGTTATGGGCAAGGATGAACATCGAACAAGCTGGAATGCTCAGTCATGGTTGAATGGTTTAGATGGCGCCATCTGGTTCTGTGACCCTCGCTTTATTCTTCGAAATAATAAAATAAACCTTCCTCGTTAAATATTCATCGCTTCTGACGATTTTCCTGTTTCGAGAGACGACCATTAGGAATAATATTTATTTTTGAATTCGAATGTTTTCGTTGTTGTTCGAAAATAATTTTTGAAAAAAAAAAGAACTACTCAGAACATTGTGACGAAGCATCTACGTACGATATATTAATGGTGAGTCAATTATTGTATGTGAGGAAAGCACTACAAACTGACATCCCGCGTTAATCAAAGTTGAATTCATGTCGCTGGGATTATCATAGAGACGCGTGGAGAAGGGATGAGGAGAGAGTCAACAACACAAAGAACTTTTCGAGAAGAACATTGGTGTTTATATTGACAAATTTGATCATCTTGCCGGGCAGACTCCGACACCGCCGTTAGTTGTGATAGTACAGCGCCGAATTTCAAATAGTGGTCATTTATGGAACTAATGACGTGACGGTCAGCGACTTTTCACAACAAATAAAACGGCAAGCGCCACGTCTCATGTTACTAACATACGAAAATAAAAGAAGAAAGATCGAGCTGATATAAAAACAAACATAATTGTGGCGTATTCAGAAATCCTGATATTTGGTTGGAAATCGGTTTGTTTGTCCTTGACAATTATTTTAAGATAAGGAAGCACAGATTGTTTTTCTTCCTAGAAGTAATACTAACCTTCCAGAGACAATGCCTCTTGAGAAAGTGGTACAAAAGGTTGATTACAGGAGCTTACTATGAATGGGTGGTCTTCACGGGACGACTGGCATTTTACGGATGAGGGATCAAATTCACCCCAACTTATGTTTAGAGCTAAGAAATCGTTTTTTTTTTAATCTACGTCGGGGATCGAACCCACGACCTTTGGGTTGCAAAGCAAACGCTTTGACCGTTGAGCTATACCCCGGCATAAATTCACATCCAATTCTGTTAAATTCACATGAATAAAATTATCTTAAATTATGAAATTCGCATGGATTGACCAAGCGAAATAAATATAAAGAGATTCTGGGAAATCAAAGAAATATCAAATAAAAATAAAAAAATATCATCATTCCGCAGTTGCATATCCGCTCTCCTTGACTGGAGCATACGGTCGTCACAAACTGCCGCCACAAAGTCTTAACAGTCGTCATAGTTCTGGCCTCGCGTCATGCCAGCTCCGTCTACGGAATGCTTTGCCGAGTACTAATTAATAGAAGGAAGTGAAAAACATTTTCTTGATGATCTTAAATTTGATATTGATGATATAAGAGAAGAAAAATATTGTTAATGTAGTTTTTATATTTTCTTCCATAGTTCTTTTAATGGCATTAATTAAATATGGCATGATAACATAAATTGAATATCAAAATATTGTTGCATTATTTATTATAGGTTTTTTAAATTACATTATTTTTGACCAATACCATCTACACAATTCTATGAAAAGCTATTAAAGGATAGATGTATAGTTCTGCTCCGGAATGATTCTCGACTGTATACATAAAAACGTTGATTTTAGATTAAATTTTAAAAATATTTTTCTTTTGAAGAATGTGTTTATAGATTAACAAACATCGAACCGATTAATTATGATGTAAATAAAATAAATATTGTTAATTTATAATGCCATCTATCGATTTACAACAAAATTTGTGAGATGTTTTAACGAAAAGTTTATATTTATGTCAAACTTTACATATCTTCGCACAGATGTCTCTACAGAAAACTACATTATAACCAAAATAAATATATTTTAAATATACCTACATCTAGCGATATTAAGAAAAGATATTTTGCACTCAAAAATAAAGAAAACTTGGGTATTTTTTCTTAAAATTATAAATTAAAAAGATAATAATACAAATGGTAGATGATGTATTTTTAATTTTATGAAATGACATTAAATGTTTTTATTTGTACTATACTTAAGTAAGCATAGTTAACTTATTATTATTTACGTTTTTTTTAGATTTCCATTACAATCAGTTTTGAAAAAAAAGGTATTTAGCAAAGCTGCTTTTTTATAATTTATTATAAAACCGTATTCTTAATCAAAGCATTCAAAGATTAAACTTTAAAAAAAAACTCATATGGAAATTAAATTATTATGAACCTATTAAAAATATAATGCTATTTAAAAAAATTCACGGCAATCTTTTAAAAACAAATTTGTAATTTGTGGAAAAAAATATTTTGCTTGCGTTTTGAAGACGATAAAGTTGGTAGGTAAGATTCTGTACGTTTTAGTGTTTTCCTGCAATTAAGCTATTGTTAAACTTAAAAAGAAAATATTATTAGTAACTCATAGCCATAATTAATTATTCGATCTTAAGATATTTTTTTTGTCGAGTTGATATATAATCATTAAGCACTTGACTACACTTGAGGCTACGTAACGAATAGGATCACTCAAGTGGTAATGGGCAGGACATATATCGAAGTGACGACGGTCAATGGGGATAAAAATATTGAAGTGGCGCCCAAGAACTGGCGAACGAAGCATTGACCGACCCCCTGTAAGAAATAAGAAAAATAGCCTGGATGCGGAAGTCAAAGAATCGAGAAGGATGTAGACTCATACGGGAGACTTACGTTCAGCAATGGACAGATACAAGCTGATGATGATGATGAAGCACTTGACAAAAACTTTTGTCGAAACTTTCTTAATTTTTTTTTTCTTAATTTAATAGTACAGAAAGTAAATCCTGTTGTTTTGCGTATGTAGAATAGTACCGACTTTAGACTCTGCGGCGCCCTATGGCAATTTTTTCTGGCGCCCCATTTTGTATATATTTAAAAAATATGTCGGCAAGATTGGTTGTCCTCTACGTCCCTACCTTAATCGACGCCCTGGGGCACCGTCCCACTTCACCGACCCCTAGTACCGGCACTGCTGTAGAACTTTTGTTTATGAAAATAAAAATAAATTAAGTCAATACTCTTTGTGTTTATAATATATTGTTGAAATAATTTTCTTGAGAAATCAAACGAATTCTAGTTGTATTATACAAATACTAGGGCACCAGCCAAGTCTACCATATAAATTGAAGTAATGCGATGTTTATATGAGTCTTTAGCTGACATTTTTTCCTTCTGGCGCATGCAGATATGCCGAAAGCCATTAGATTCCCTCTCCAGATTGAGGCTGGGTGCTTTCAGCCTGAATATTTCCTGAAATTCTGAAAAATATGACCTCGATATTAAACTCCGGGTCAGAATAAAATTTCGAACTGATTTTCGGACGTCGCCGTATTCGCGCCGGGATATTGCAAATCGATTTTTGAGGGGTCTGTTATATTTTCAAAAGTGTCTGTGAAATACACATATATGAATATAGAATGAAATTATTTAAAAAGATTTATAATACTTCTGCCTGCATAGAGAATTAGCTTTCTGCCTTGTCAACGCAGAAGCGTCTTTTAATTCTATGCGAAATATATGCGACTAGCAACTTTATTTTAACATCCTCCTCTCTTTAAAAGATTGTTTTTTATTCGCGTGATGGCAGGATGAGGAACAGATTAACAACAAAAAGTGTTTTTGTTGTTGTCTTTTTCTCCAAAAAGACGTTGAATTTCGTGAAAAAGTTGACTGGTGCGAACATTTGAAAAACATATTTTGATAGTAAAGTGTCAATTCCTGAGTATTGTAATATTTAATCAGATTTTTTTTCTCTTGACGTATGGGTATACAAAAAATGTTAAGCGTTTTAATTGCATTGGTAACTTCTTCGTAGTAGTAAAATCAATCCGGTGGATTGGCTTGCAGCAACAAAATGTTGCATCTCGATCTCCACTCTTCTCGAACCTCTGCAATCTTCTTTAGCTCAGCATAAGAGCTACAACTCATGTCCTCGAACACTCGCTGCAAATACTCCCGACAAGGGCGTTCTCTGCAGTTTTTACCCTCAACCATTATTTACACAATGTCGTGAAGAAGACCACTGTGGCGCATGATGTCCCTGTTCTTACCATCTTCCTTGAATATGCTAAGAATCTCATTGTTCGTGACGTGGTCTCTCTCAAAATCCTCTAGTCTTTTTATATCACTTTCAGATAAGCATCATTTCTCACAACCGTACGTCAAGTTGCTCCAAACAAATGTTTTTGTAAGTTGCTTGATTTTTTATGCTTATGTTTTTTAAAGTGAAAAATATGTGATTTATTAATTATATCTAGTCACGGATGAGAGGCAAGTCAAGGGTCGTGAATAAAGGGCAGCTTTAGTTTACATTACATTTGCTTTTACAGAGAACGTAAATTTGCTTGTTTACAAGTAATATGATGGCGTAACCTTTGACTTATAGAATGTTTATACAAAACTACAGATTATGTTGATCTGGTGTATAGAGCGAGGCATTTAACAAAACGAAAAGTTCCCGCCTAATCCCCTTCCTGAAGCTTTATTTAGTGTAAAATGAGGCTTCAGTCTACTTGACACCCTTAATCCTGTAGGCGTAAACCTTATCCGGCTGTGGAAAGATAAGACGAATACTTATCTGCGTTTTTTTTTTCAGAAATCTGGCGAAACAAAATCCAAACGTTATGTCTACTTATATATTAAAAGTCTAAGCAATGTAAGGTGATAAATTATCGTGAAAATCGATGAAATATTTTATTTTTTTGTGCAATGCTTATTAACTCCGACCTCTTGAGTGTGTGCCCACCTATGAAATAAATACACAACAGAACATTCAATATGCGGACTAATTAAGAGATAAGGACTTTGAACCTGGAGGCTAAGAACAGGAGTGGGTTCCTGTGCAAAGACGAACTAATAAGAATCGCTTCGAAGCGAAAATAGGCAAAGCAAGTATAGAACCATACAGTAAATTCAAATCGGCTGGTATAAAAATCACTATTTTTATAATAAAATATAGCGAAGGAACAAAAAGACTAAGACCCGTACAAAATATTTGTTCCGAAGAGCGCAATTGAAATATTATTGAAATATGAGTTTTGGCCCGCATGTTTTAGTTGTTTTATTCACTTTAAACCTGCCAGGTATTGTTGGTGTGAATAAAAAGTTCTAGTTATCATAAATTATATCATATAATTATAATGGATTCTATAACTAAACTTATTAGCTTTAACTGTAAAAATGTCAAAAGATCCATAGAATCCGAAACAGGCCTGTGTCTTCTAGCCGACATAGTGGCACTGCAGGAGACGTAGCTTATGCCTCACGATATCGACTACCTAGGGCGGAATTGATGACGAGTTTGGCTTCACGGGAACGTCAGCGGTGGACACATATACTGGCCGTACGGCGGAGTCACGCTGCTCTGGAGAAAGGCGGCCCTGCTCGACGTGTCGGTAGTGATGTGTAGCAGTGCGCGTATTCAAATATGTATCGGTTGGAATGCGGAGTAGTACAAGTGGCTGAATAAATATTTTTTATTATTATTATTATTACATGTCGATTTGTATGGTCTTGAATATTCTTCAATCATTTTTTTATGCAGTATTGGCGATATCGTCTTTTCATTTCTCCGGCTGGTAGACTACTTTTCTTTGTCCTTGGCTAGCTATCAGCCATATAATGTGTACGAAGGGTGAATTATGTTTCAAGTTACTTTACTTAGATGTAAAACTAGTATGCTCTTCTTCAGCTTCGCCATTTCCCATCATCTGGGGTCGGCTCTTCTTCTGTACATTCGTCATGTCTGCCCGTTCTGCGCTGCATTCTTGGTCAAACGCAGAGTTTTCAGATCCTTTTCTACAGTTGCTGTTTAGGCTTCCTGTGGTCTACCAGGTCTTCTCTTTAGCGTAGTTATGTTGAGAGCTTTCTTCACCATGTTGTTTTCATCTCTCCGTGTCACATGCCCATACCATCTCAGGCGGTTTTCCCTTATATTTTTAGGAATGGGGGCCAACCGAAATGAGCCCCTAATATGCTCAATTCGAACTCTATCCACTCTAGTCACACCGCCCGCTCACCTCAGCATCTTCATCTCTGCCACATGAATCCTATCCAAGTTACGTTTCAGCGTGGTGCAACACTCCGATCCGTAGAGCTGGCCTTACAGCAGTTTTGTAGATTTTACCTTTGGTCCTAACTGAAATCTTGCTATCACACGAAATCCCAGAGAGAGACCTCCATTTCAGCCATCCTGTGTTTATTCTATGCTCCACATAGGATTCAAGTTTTGGCATCTAAAGATATCACGGAGTCGAGATATTTAAAAGTATCAACCTCTTTTACGGGTGTATTCTGTAGAAGGAGTAGTGTGTTAATTGCGGTGCAACCCGTATTGAAATTGTAGTAGCACGAATCGGTTTTTCTTCTACTTATTCGCAGTCCACTACTCTCCAGAGCCAGTCTCCATTCCTTCAGTATTTCCTGAATACTTTGGGCAAACTTACTGATTAGAGAAATATCGTCAGCGTATAAAATATTCCAAGGGACTGGTTTTTTAATATCTTTGGTGACTAAGTCCATACAGAGGTTAATAAGCTATGGACTCAGGGCTAAGCCCTGATGAACACCGGTCCTGTGAAACTTGTAAACATTAGTTATAAATTATTTAAATAAATATATGAAGGAAAGTATGACTGGTTGAAATCTGAAAAATATGTTTGCAGATTCAGAGGGATCTCAAGTGTTTATTGAGATCTTTCATAAATGTTATGAAAATCAAAACGGTTTCTAAAAATTAATCGATAATACTTCAAATACTCATGAATATTTTCGATTTTTAGCTATTTTTCCGTAAATATGGATGAAACGATAGATTGTGAATAATAAAAAAAAATCTTTTAATTACGTAGTACAGTAACGTGATGAAATTTTATTGTAATCCAGTCAAATAAAAATCAGTAAGCCCAGTTAAATCAAAACTAATAATAATCAAAAGATTTGATTAGAAAAATACTCATATTTATTTTATCTAGAAGTCATAAGCAGAATCTTGTTTTTATGAACAATATTAAAAGATGTACATGCTTTTTACATCCTGAAATAAAAATATTTCATAAAAGTCAATGATTCGTTGTAACTTTTCCGATGCGGGTAACAATGGGTATCGGAACATAAAAAATGATCGGGCATAAAAGCGAGCAGTAAAGATGTAAAAGTGTATTATAAGAGAGACACTCTCGTGAACGACTAGGCGTGTATTGTTTAAAGGGAAAAACGGGAAAACAATGAAAACCCCTGGAGCCTTCGACGAAGCAAATCAGGGGTAGTACACCAATTCAAAGAAGAGCAGTTCGCCGTTTAACGATTGGTTTTGCAAAGCACATCTTTTCATGTAGCGTCGTAGTTCGTGAGCGGTTAGTGGGGGATTTTGCGTCTCGAGGACTGGAACGCGACTGCCCTTTACCTGTTTGCATCGTTACCCGATATATGCCGTGTAAGATTCCTCTACCGTTGACATCGGTAGCCGTAATATATTGTTTTGCAACTTTCTTAGAATAGTTTTTTATGCATCATCTGATTGCTAAAAGATACAAGAATTTATGTGATATAAGAAAATAGAACAGATAAGTGTATTTATGCTTCAAATACTACTTTTATGATTGACAGCATAATTTGTATTCCACTGAGTCGTAATGAAAGGGTAAAGAACCTTGCGTTGGCGCGCATGGTCATGGGTAGTCGCATGTCAGCATGGTGTTCCCACAAATATTTAAAACACACGATCAATCTGATCATCAAGCTTTTTTAATCATGGACGTTGCTTTAATAAACCTTATCAAGTGATCTTTCTTGCACCTATTCACAAACACAAGCATTATTACTAGCCAATTACAATTTAAGGATCAAATATTGTTTTTAAGTATCCACATACAGGAGAAAAACGACAAGCGTAAATCGCATGTGTGGATTCCATGAAGCCTTAGCATGTTACATTTGTCTAAGCGCTGCTTGTGGAGAGTTGATCCGCCACCGTTATGTATTATGCCGGCGGTCATAGCTCAATGGTCAAAGCGTTTGCTTTGCAAGCCAAAGGTCGTGGGTTCGATCACCGACGGAGATTAAAAAAAAAAATGGATTTTTAATCGATTTCTGAGCTATAAAATACCCCGGTTGGTGTGAATTTGATCCATCACCCGTAAATGTCAGTCATAGAAGATTAATTAAAATTGGTGGTAGACGAAAGTCGTCCCGTGAAGACCACCCATTCATAGTAAATTCCTATAATTATAGGAAGGACGATGCGTGAATCTCGGGCTGTAGTCTATGAAGTTGGCGGATCAACACTCCACATGCAGCGTTTAGCCATATACAACATGGTAAGCGTCATAGAATTCCACAGATGAAACTTCAGAATTACTATCACCATCTGTTAGTATTCTCCTGTATGTGTTTACATAAAAAAAAATACAGTCCGAAATTCACGCATCATTTATTACAAGAATTCACTTTAAGTAGGTAGTGTTATTAAATATTAAAGAAGACTAAGCCGTACTATCCGGGCGGCAAAGTTCAGTGGTAAAGCGTTTGTTTGCCTTTCTTGTTGGTTGATGGTTGAAAACACAACGTAGCTTGATTTTTTCTTTAAATATTTGGTTGAATCGGGAGAGTTAGGCTAATCATCCGAACCTTTTAAAAAACGACAATTATTGAACACAAATACATTTATCTGGTAATATAAACACAGTCTTTGCAAATTTTCGGACACTTGCCCTGGAGGCTTCCGCGAACCATCTATGTTCCAATGTTAACCTTCGCGAATACAGGTGTTCTAGGACCAAGCATAGACAATTTGAGCAAACTTAATTGTGAAACGACAATTGGCGGTGTCTTTATGCTCCAAATATGGAGCGAATATGGTAAATAAACGGTTAGTTAGTATAGTTAAGTAAAAAAAGTGAAATATATACTAATTACTCTTTTCAACTTTCACTTCTTTCTTGTGGAAACTAGTTATTAACCTTTTCATAGCTGTAAATAAATTACGCCGCAGTGCTTATCAGGCTGAATACTTTTCGTCAAAATAAAAGTTGTCTAAAATATTTTATTTTGTTGTTGTGTTTATTATATTTAAATTTGCTTACCAAATACTATATCCCGCATCGACTTTTGAAGTTTCATTATTGAAGTTTATTTATTTATTTATATACAGAATCGAAATTCCAATTTTTACAAATATTTAGAAACAGAGTAAACATAAATATACTATAAATAGAGAAAATAATAAAAATAAAAAACACAAAAGAATAAGTTGTATGTTCTGTTTTAATAAGATTGTCAGTAAAAGTAAATACAGCGCAAAAATACGCCACCAAAAGTTCTTCCGAGATATCGCGTCTCTAGCTATACGGGTACTGTGCAATTTGTCGAGATATCTCGTCTCTGGAAACCATCGAGCTTAATGAAACATAGAAATTTGTGTTGATTTGCCACTTCGTAATGTATGAATCATTCAGCTCAGCTTTACTGACTAAATAAGAACATATATTTTATATATTTGATAATACGCATGAGATTGAAGGTGCCTAGGCTTGCACGCCTGATAGAAGTCGAGCCTCTATAAACTTTGGCACCCGGCTCTCTGAAAATAAGACCAGGCGTCTCATGCCTCGGACGCCTGGTGATAGAGGGCGCGAGCTATAAAAATTTGGACAAGGAAAGGGCTGGCCGAATGCCGTAAAACCGCGTGTTCCTCCTTCGGGCTGTGTATTTCACTTCAAAACGGACTGTGTTGTACCGAACAGTGTTGCGGTCTATGTCTTTATACTAGCGTTTGCAGATTTACGTAATAATGATAGTTTTATATATAAATATTTTAAAAATACAGTGCACATATTATTTTTAATTTTTATAACTAATGCTGTTAATAAATGGATGAAAAAGGTGCAAAGAGTTTGAATATCTTGGAAGTACGATCACCTGGGATGGCAGAACACAGAACAAAAGAAAAAGTCAACAGTCGCATACATCAAGAGGCACGAGGCTAGCTTTCAATAAAAAAGGAAAAATTCTTGAGTCAAAGAATATTAATTTAAGGCTCCGCAAGCAACTTGCCAAAACATTTTTTTGGAGCATCTTGATGTACGGCTGTGAGACGTGGTGCTTATCTGAAAGTGATAAAAAAAGATTAGAGGCCTTTGAGATGTGGTCATACAGAAGAATTTTTGGAATTTCTTGAGAGACCACGTCATGAACAATGAGGTTCTCAGGATAATCAAGGAAGATAGGCACCTAATAAGAACCATCTCAGAGAGGCGAGCCCGATGGATCGCTCACATCATGCACCACGATGGTCTTCTTTACGGCATTGTGGAGGGGATGGTTGAGGGTAGAAACTGTAAAGGGCGCCCTAGATGGGAGCATTTGCAGTAAGTGTTCGAGGACATGAGTTGCAGCTTTTATGCGGAGCTGAAGAGGGTTGCGGAGGACCGAGAGGAATGGAGATCGAGATGCAAGATTCTGTTGCTGCAAACCAATCCACCGGATTGACACTACGAAGAAAGAATGTAATAAAATATACGAATATATTGTTTCTTTTCAGATCCGTTCCTTTTCTGAAATGTATGGTCTCTATAAAATTGTAACCACTCAGTTATATCAACTATCTGTTTATTCGTCGTCTGTGTGTGTTTGCCATAAATAAAGTTAATGATTATTTATAATACGAACCCATTGTGTAGCTAAACGTTATGTTGTATTGTATCTGCACGTCAATCTAAAAAAAATATGTAAAAAACATATTGTTGTAAAAGTACACTCATTTCTCTCTTTCTTGTTTATTGTTTTAATATCTAGATATTGTGAGGTTTTTTTTATGTATAATACACGGTGTTTGCATGCGATTTTTTTGTTTGTTGCAGTGGCTCCATATCATGTTGATGTCACTGTCATCTTCGATTCGCTTTTTATATCGCGACTGTTGGCAGCGTTAGATGTCAAAGCGCGCCGGCAGTTGGAAGTCGCTCGCGACCGTGATGGCGGACGCCTAATCGCGTTCGTCATAACGGTTGTACGAAAAAGCAAGTGTTTGACAAATAAAAGCAATTGTGAAACGAAAACAAGTTCTTTGCATTGTGAAACCTAAGCCTTTCAAACTTTAGCCGCTAATCACATTTTATGACTCAACTATACATTTTCATCCAAATTTTTGTATAATATACTCTATTTTATGTCGCTTTTAGAAATGCTGAAATTTTTAAGAAATAGCTGCTTTATATACATATCCACTTGTTGCTGTGGTGAAATTATTGATGTAAAAAAATATTATTTAACATCAATAATTTAAAATATTATTTTTCGAGTAATCATATACAAGCATCAAGCTTGCAATTTAAATCGCAATAGCTTGTACTCAAGTCATCATTATCAACGTTTTTCTTCTTTCATCATGTTATATCAACATGTTAAAGCCCTTGCTGACTGATACCGAAAACCTCGATAAACAATATTTCGTCTCTTATTTCTGTTCGCTTGTCGTACATGTATGTGTCGCCATATTAGCATTTTCGTCACGGGTGTGACGTTAGTATATACATGGCTGCTGTAATTGGTGCGCCATTGATTCTGTTGATCGCCACTTACGGAGCTCACGAGCGCGCTTAGTCATGAGCTCCGAAAATAATTGAATTGAAAAGTGAGTTAAGTCCCGTTCGACCGAGGCGAAAATAACGTCATGTTACGGTCGAGCGGGGAAATCAAGATTGTATCAAAAAATGTCAATGTGCTTCGTTAAAAGTCTTTGTGTTGTTAATCTGCTCCTCATACTTCCACCAGGCGATCCTTCAATTATCCCGGCAACGTGAAGTCGCTTCTCCCGTAGATAAGAGTATGTTAGTATATATTTTAAAAACCAATTCATTCCATTTTGAAACTATTTTATTTATTATGCAAGCCTTATGTATGCTTAGATATGTAAATGCTCTCCAAATTATATTCTAAGCAGTCACTAAAAGACATATTTTTATATTAAATAGGTAAGAAAATCATACCTTGTTTTTCATGGATCACACTGAACTCAGTGAAATCGAAATATTAAATAAAATAAAATTTTGTTAATATTTTTTGCATTGCTGTTGCTCCTTCAAATGTTGATATAAATTTACAATTTAAGCTTTAGTATTCTTCTAAAAGTTTTCTGATAACTTCTAAGAAATCACTAAAAATATGTTCATTCTTAAAAAATAATTGTATAGAAGTTGTTGACTTCACGATTTTTACTGTAACTTGGTTTTTCAGTGTCGAAAAGCGTTTGTCCGCCGCCAAGGGACACTTTTTATGGCCCTCTTTCACACTTTTCAATTTTAGAAAAAGTACCAAAGAATTAACTACGCATTACAAAACTTTCTGCCCTCATTTTACAGGATGCTGAAATTAAAATTTCTTATACTCTGCATTAAAGAAATATTAAATATTTAAGAAATTCCTACTTCTTAAGCCTCGCCATTTTCCATCATCTGGGGTCGGCTCCCGTTGTACACATTCGCTATGTCTGTCTGTCTGCGCTGCATTCTCGGTCAAGCCCAGAGTTTTCAGATCGTTGTCTACAGTTGCAGTCCAGATTGCCTGTGGTCTTCCAGGTCTTCTTCTCAGCGTGGGTATATTGAGGGCTTCCTTCACCATGTAGTCCTCATCTCTCCGTGTAACATGCCCATACCATCTTCAGGTAAAAAACATATTTGTTTATATAAATTCTTTTGCAGAGAAAAATGATTTTATGTTTGATAGTTTAAAAAAAAAAGTCATTATAACACAGGTATACAAAAGCAGTAGTTTGATTTTTAATATTGTATTTCATACAATATTAAAAATAAAATAATAGTAGTAATGTTGACCAAAAATGTGATGAATTTCATTCGTCCTATGTGAAAATTTTCTTTTAAAAAAGTATCGTGAAATTCCAACAAAATCCAAGTATACTCGTATTTATTTAAAAACAGGGTTTTCTTCAAATTATGTTTTTTTAAAGTAGCAAATGGCTTCCTAGAATTTTTTTATCACAATATGATCTAAAAATGGCTGATCTTAATTTCCTACACTTTATGTATATTTGCAATTTACTCGTTATCATCGTTTTTATTAAAATGGTAGACATCAGCGTGCCAGTTTAAAATATGTGTTAGCGACATCTGTTGAGAGAATTATGATTCAATAAATAAAATATAAGAAAATAAAATCAAACAAAATCTCCATTAAGATAATTTCCAAAACGAATCGATATTTATTTTAAAAGCTTAATTATAATTTAATAAATTTCAACAAAATAAAACAATTCTCAATAATGTGTTACTCTTATTTTGATTCTTTGGATTTCTACCAAGAAATATCGATCAATAAACAAAATATAAGTTCATATAATATGATAAAAAATTACAAAAAGTAGATTTAACTGCGTCTACTAAAGGTGAATACTGAAATTCCGTTATAATCTTTGATTATATATGGTTGTATTGCCGTTCCGAGGGCTGAACTCTGACAGGCAAAGGGCGGGATTTCAAATGGCCTCCCGCAACCATTTAACCTAGTAATAGCTCTGAACTCTATCAGTTACCTACATAGCTGTTCATGTAAATATATCTTAACTGCGGAGACATCAACGTGCTTGTTTTAAAATCGGTTCACACGACATCTGTTGAAAATTATTATAAGTAAGATTATTTATTTATTGTCAAAATAATTAAATGTCTTACAATGATATTGTTAGTGTTTTTTATTATTTTTAAATAATCTTGCATCATTTCATTGTCTTTCATAGACCGATGAACTCCTGCACAAGTGCCAGGGGTGCGACGCGTGGTATCCCTGGTGAATTAATCTTTCCCGCTGCCCCGGCCTCTTGCTGCTTTATGACCGACACTCCGCTGCTAAAGACGGCAGGGACGGTATAAAGCGCGGTGCTACTGAAACACTGTATCGTTTCAGAAGAACACTTGGGAGCTTTAACTAATAACCTAGTGAGCTTTCCTTCATATGAAAGCTTATCAAGTTATTTTCAAATTGAATATACAATATAATGCTGTAAAAGTAACTGAAATAAGTCAAAATATTTTTACAAATACAACACTGATAGAAGATGGAAGTTCACATCGGATAAAGCTAAATAAATGGTAGCATATAAGTTATTCGTGAGCATGTGGAGAAGCGCAACTGAGGGGAATACTTGGATTGCCCCGAAAGAGGACCTAGTCCCTGGACACAACCAGGGGTGGAATATATGTAGGTCCCTTAACAGACTTCGGACCGGAGTATGCAAGACGAGGACACAAATGAAAGCCAGGAAGTTGTACAGCAGACCGACTGAATGTGATTGCGGCGTGGAGCAGACCATGTCACACCTTCTGGAGTGTGCGCTGAAGAATTTGGTGGTTGAAACTGCTGAAGAATTTGGTGGTTGGTTATTAAAGAGGGTCAAACAGCCTTTTTATAACAAATGATTTAAACCTCGGGAGCGTTAGGATAATCGTGAATTATTTAAATTCTTCGGACGGCAGAAATGTTATATTCTTATTGTACGCTCGAAGTGTCTTACAACACCTTTTTACCCAGAGGTCCAAATGGAAACATAGATGATTCCCGAGAGCTCCAGGACAAGAGTCCACATACTTCCAAGTTCCCATGCATACACTGCGGCTGTACTATTAGAGAAATATTTGGGTGTTCAATGATCAGGGTTTTTAAGGATATCGCATGATCAGCACGACGCTCCCGCATACTTGCATAAGAAACAATACTTGTTCGTAAATGCCGGCAAATATAGATCAGTCAAAGCCTTTGCTTTGCAAGCCAAAGGTCTGGTTTCGATCCCCGACGGAGATAAACAAAAAAAATGTTTTTTGATCGATTTCTGAGCTCTAAAATACTCCCAGTTGGCGTGAATTTGATCTCTCATCCGTAAAATGGTAGTCATAGCATATTTATTAAAATTGTTGTTAGACGAAAGTCGTCCCGTGAAGACCACTCAATCATAGTGATATCAGTTGGCGGATCACCACTTATATGCACTGTTTAGCCATATGCACTCATGGTAAGCGTAATAGAATTCCACAGATGAGACTTTAGAATTACTATCACCATCTGTCGTCATTCTCCTGTATGTGCTTACATAAAAAAATCTAAATACCCCAATGTCTCAAATACAGGTTATCGTTTCTCAGAGTCCCCGAATTATTATTGTGTAGTCTGTCGGAAGCCATATATGTTCAGAAAGACTACAAGGTCTAGAGATGACATGGTATGAGGTATAGGGATCATGTTAGCTGGAAAATGTAGAAAGCTTCAATTGGATATGAATTGTTCGTGATAATTTCTTCATCCTTAAAAATAGCTCCAGGTGCAGATGTGTCTTGCGGGAAGGAAAGATCAATTTCAGCCGAAAAACTTGTGTGTCGGCAATTTGTGTTAACCTTTTTGAAATATGAAATAGTAATCAAGATTTTCATTCAGCACAAAATCAGGATTTTTCAAAACAACATATTAATATATACCTCCTTCGTACAGAACCGCAATACAGACATTATTTTTGAAAGCTTTTTTAATTTTACCGTTTATACTTGATATCGTAATATAAAGACGAATAAACTTCTGGACGAATAACCAAGTCTTTGTTTCCATCCATCGAACACTTATTGACGTGGAAAAAGACGAACTCCGTGGACTTTCATCTCACGCAAGCGTTTACTGGACTCGGAATTTTCAGAGAATTCCTTAAAAGATTTGGCCTCTTTTCTTGCAACGCATGTACATGGTATACAACAGACAGTGAGACACTCTCTCGTGGAGTGCATCATCGATGATAATAAGAGACGCATTATGTGTTGTCGCCTGGGTGTCTCTACCATTTCTTGGAAGGATTTTCCAGAACTGCTGCTCAGTTCTGACGGTCTCATGCTGTTAAACTTCATCAAGGAAATCGTAAGGGCTACACGCGCGGTTAACGAGGCTGACATGGAATAGGCTCCTACGTTCGTCAACTATTTGTCAGAAGTATAATCTGACCTTGTGTGTAACTTGCAGTGTACAACACGCAACTATATATTTTTTGAGTTAATTTTTTTATAAAAATGAGAATATATATATATAATGGTATTGTGGTAAAATTTTGAATTAAATACCTACACAAAGTGATACACGTTTTATACTAAAATGTGGATTAGAGTGCTCTGGTTGAGGATTGAGAATAGTCTGCTGGGTCCTCTCGTGGATGAAATGAATGGGGCAGATAAAACGGATCTGAACTTCTGCCAAATGGATAGCCCGGGTTGGGATTCATTGCTTCTGCGCCGGCGAAACCGTGAAGAACTTCGTGAGAGACCCTCGGCGTGGTTTTAATGTATTCTATTAGCCAGCTCTTGCAGCCCATCCAGCTGCTTTGCACCCAAAAACTTATATATATTAAAGAATGATATAATACACTTTGTATGTCTTTTTTTTTAGTCTACTGGTTGCAGAAAGAACTCTCCTTCATCAGGACAAACCTTAAAGAAACAAAATTAATCAATAAAAAAAGTTAAGGGGACAGGAAAAATCTAGTTGAGTCATGTGTGCACTGAACGGTTGAACAGAAAGATTTCACAGGAAACATATTAAATATCGAGATATACGCTAAAATTAACTGGTTATTAAGGATTTACCTGTTATTACTAATAAACGAGTATATAGTCTACAAAATTCATTTTAACAACACTACCTGATACTAAGTATTCTTGTAAATAAATGTAAATAAATAAAAAAATGTTTCTTCCTGCGGACAAAGCAGCCTTTCATACCATAGTAAATCAAGAGACGAAGGTGGATCTGGATGAAAAATAGTTTGAAAATTATGCAAGAGATCATAAACAATAGCTGCCTTTTCTAGCTCCCAATATCGCACATGTATAATTTTATTAATTAAATATTTTTGTAGACATTACGAAAAATAATATTCAACCAAAAAAATTGATTTTACGCTAAATAATGAATCAGATAAGCTAGTAAGATTATTTCCCATACATTTGCATATTTTAAATATATTGACATAAAAAGTTTAAATTGTATTTTCATTAAATGCTATGAGTATACTTCCAGCAATAGTATTAGCCTTTATAATATTAAAATGTTTAATTATAAACCAAAGAATAATTCAGACTATTTTTGGTTTATCTTAAAATATGACTCGATTTGAGTTTTTTTAAGTCACCTCCGATTTTAATGACTTACTCGTAAAATACCTGCATAGCCATTTTTTTGGCTATGACAGGTATTTTACGAGCTGCATGCTGGAAACGTGTGTTGTTTTTGTGTCTGTGTGTGGGTTCGGAAGATTGCAAGTGTATATTTATATGTTTCTTGAAGAGATCCAGATTGTAGGAAGGAGGAAACACAGACGCTGGAAGACCATTCCGTAGCTTACCGGTGGCATTAAGGAAAGAACTTTGGAAACTTTCAGTTCTTGATCGACAAACATTAAACGTGTATGGATATTCGGCAAGTGTAAAACGAGTTTGTCGATTGTGGATAGGTGCAGGAGGAATTAGTTCATTAAGTTATGAAGAGCAGTGACTGTGGTAATAACGGTAGAAAAGACTAAGTGAACCAATCTTACGGCTGTGTTCCATTGATTTCAGGTTGTAGACGAAAGTCGTTCCGTGAACACCACCCATCCATACTGAATTCCTGTAATAAATTGATGAAACTTGAAAATCTGGCTTAGGCTATGACGTTATTGGGTCAAAACATTGCATGTTGCGCTATGCCATATGTTACATGGTAAGCCTAATAAAATTCACTGATGAGATTTATGCCATCATGCATAACACTATGATCATCTGTCAGTATTTTCCTCTATGTATTGACATCAGCATGATGTCGCCCTTGCTGACTGGTACCGAAAACCTCGATGTACAATCTTTCGTCTCTTATTTCTGTGCGTTCGTCGTACATGAATGTGTCCGTTATATTGGAAGTTGGTACTAGTTATATAGACCGCCGCTTGGGGCGCGAGTGCGACAGCGCCGACGAGCGCAATCAGTTGAGTCCTGATGACCGAGAAGGTTGTGTAACGGCCGGCGGCATGTCATTCCGCCTGGCCGGAAGCTTGTAAAGTTTTAACTTAAATGTATGTCAATGTGCTTCTGAAAAAGTCTTCGTTTTGCTAACCTGCTCCTCATCATGCCCTCAAGCGACGGAATATAAAAACCTTTTGAGAGAGAGAGGAGGATGTCAGTATTTAATTTTTTTGAAAAACTAGCCTAAGTTGTCTGAAGTTGCTGTCACGTTACAAGACACTATTAATCTTCTTTATTAATGTTAGAGCGAGTACAAATATTATTTTCACTCGCATGACCATTAGTTACATTAAAATTGTAATATCAAAATAGCACAATGAAGTGAAAATTAATTAAATTATTCATATATTCCGTGTCTGTTTTCGAAACTCTACACGTCGTAAATGATGCTTTCATAATTATAAAACTATACATGACTTAAATAACTTCTTAGGTTTTCACGGCCAGATTTGATGTTGTGGCTTTTGGGCTGAGCCGTGTGTGAAAAAGAAATATATAATCTGAATAAACCAACTCAAAACTAAATAAATTATTAATCCTGAAGATGACCCCTGCAATGGCGCTCGAAATATTGGTTGAAAAAAGTTCACCACACACGGCTCAACCCAAAAGCCACAACATCTATACATGACTTTTCGCGAAAACTGTTAAGTATGTTTCATTTTTAAAATTACAATTATTCATTGTTGGCATACAAGAGCCTACAAAGTTAATCCAAAAATTTTCAGTTCTTATGCTATCGGTGCGTTTCTAATATTTAAATTCCTTATCAATTCGTTTTGGTCTTACACTTCGATTACATAAGCTTCTATTCACTGAGTCACGAGTAATGAGACGGCATTCTATTAGCTCGCCACTAGCCATTATCACCATGTTCGCACCGCTAATTGGAGAATATCTCTGTCGCAAACTGCCTCCACATATCTGTCAGCCGCCATAGTCTTTAATCTTATCCCATGCCAGCTCTGCCTCCCTCAGCTCCACCGAGTACATTCTATTGACATCCCCTATAACAAAAGGATGACTCACGTATAGGAGAATACCGAGAGACGGTGATAGTAATTCTGAAGTCTCATCTGTGGAATTCCATGACGCTTACCATGGTGCATATGGGTAAGCGCTGCGTGTGAAGTGTACAGCCCGAGATTCACGCATCATTGTTATTATTTAGGAATTTACTATGAATGGGTGTTCTTGATGACTTTAATCTACCAACAATTTTAATTAAAAGGCTATTACTAGACTTTTACGGGTGAGGGATAAAATTCACAACCAAGGAGTATTTAAGAGCTCAGAAATCGATTTTAAATCTTTTTTTTTCTCCGTTGGGGATCGAACCCACGATTTTTGGCTTGCAAAGCAAACGCTTTGACCATTGAGTTATACTCGCCGGCAAATGCTAACCAATACTGATAATTTTCCAGCTTTTATGTTAATATAAAGAAATACTTATATATTGAATTAATTATTTAGCTTTGATGTTGTCAAATCACTTAACAATCAATCACATCGATTCAAGTTCCTGATTGCCTGAGATTAGTGAGACCCATTAGAATAAATAATTACACTGGTCAAGATTGGATCGGTTACTGAGATCGTACTTGGGCGTTTGCCCAACTTATGTAATCCAAATATTTGGTTCCCAATGTCCAAACATCGGTCACAATCTTACGACTTCGCCTTTACGTTGATTGATGTGGGAGGAGAATTTAGGACATTCGTCGCCAAACGTCTTGCCAAAAGTTTTGAAATCTTATCCCCTTTAAAAGTAGGATTTTTATGAAAAAAAAAGAAAAATATTTTCAACTTTTTTTTCTTCGTGTCAGTGACATCAAATTATTATTGGTCAGTATCTAGCAACATCGAGTGTGTTGCCTAGCATTAAGTCTTGAGATGTGCAGCTTGTTGGGCACATGAAGAAGGATCTTAGATATGAGGCGGTCTGCAGGTCTCCACAGTCGCACAATAGTGACTCTCCTCGCCGTAGCATTTCCCACCGCTCGAGGTTGTCCTTTGTTCTAACAACTCCGGTTCTTAATCTGTTCAGGAATTTCCATTTCAAGGTTCTTGCCAGTTGGGAGGCCTTCCTTTGGAGTAATGAAATCCTCTGATGCGACTTGTTGACAGAGCTGGAGTCTCATTTTCAGAGCCGGTTGTGAGAGGTTATGTGGATCTCAGAAAGCTGCTTCGCGACTTCAGTCTGGGCGTTGGGGGTATCTGATTATACAAGCAGTGGGACGGTTGGTTGATTGCCATATGCATTTCTTCGGTGCGTATGACCCAGCGACCACAAAAAATATTTTCGAAGTAAAAAAATTGTAAGTCATCATCATAACCATGTCCGCTCCTCTACTTGGAGCATATAGTTGTAACTAATTGTCGTTAAAAATCTGCCAGCCACCATAATCTTTGCCTCATCCCATGTCGCTGTTGCCGGCAGGTTAGCTCAATGGTCAATGCGTTTTCTTTGAAAGTCATAAGTCTTAGGTTTGATCCCCAACGGAGATTAAGAAAAAAGGATTTGTAATCGCTTTCTGAGCTCAAAAATTACCGCCAATTCGTGTGAATTTGATTCCTCACTCGTAAAATTCCAGTCTTAGCCTATTAATCAATATTGGTGTTAGATGAAAGTCGTCCCGTGAAGACCACACATTCATAGTAAATTCCTTTAATAATAAGGATAATGCGTGAATCTTGGGATGTAGTCTATGACTTGGCGGATCAACACTCCACATGCAGCGCTTAGCAAATGCACTATGGAAATCGTCATAGAATTTCACAGATGAGACTTCAGAATTACAATTACTATCTGTCAGTATTCTCCTGTATGTGTTTACAAAAAAATAAAAATAAACAACTGACCGATTATTGGCCAAAAAAATCTAAACAATCATTTCACGCTCTTGCGGAATATAACCCTCTAATTTTTCGTACCCTCTATTCTTTACTTGTCCTATCTATTCTGGAATATGGGAGCTTAATTTGGAATCCCAATAAATCCAAATACATTATCATGCTTGGAAGAATTCATAAAAAATATCTCCAACGCCTTGTTACGACGTTAAAATAAATAAATAAAATAAATAAAAATAAATAACGCTTCATTGCTTGTCTGTGTGTAAACAGTAGATGTCTCTAGTTCATAAATAAAAAATATGATCGATATATGACGTCATTTGATAAAATTTTAAGCATCTTCACAAAGGGTGATTATTTTAGCGTTAACCTGTAGTTTCTCGATCACTGATTTCAGGGTTTCTTACAAGATCGGTACTCGTTATGCAAGAGACGAAATTTTCAAGGCGGCGTTGGCGTAAAACTAAGTAAACACTAGCGAGATTTTGCTTGGGACGTTTCACTCTCTGAGTGATTGGTTATTGATGAGTTGGTGGTACATTAGGAACGGGAGTGCCGCTTTTTGTTTGCACACTCCGGAGCTAAATTTAATCTAACTTCTAATATGCGAGACCCTACCCCACTTATAGAGTGACGACTTTGAGAGATTTTTATATTTCTAAATTTAATTTACAAAAAACCATTAAAGACTAAAAAAAATCATTTTATACTACAAATGAGTATTTTTCTTTATCTTAACCATTTCTCATAATCTGGGGTCGGCTTTCCTTGTGCACATTCACAATGTCTGTCTATCCTGCGTTGCATTCTCAGGTTGCCTGTGGTCTTCCAGGTCTTCTTCTCAGCGTGGGTACGTTGATGGCTCTCTTTACCATGTGGTCCTCATATCTCCGTGTCACATGCCCATACCATCTTAGGCGGCTTTCCCTTATCTTTTCAGTTATGGGGGCCACCCGAAATGAACCCCGAAAATGCTCATTTCGAACTCTGTCCACTCTAGTCACCCGCCCGCTCACCTCAGAATCTTATTTTTACTAACCTTCTTAATTTTATACAACCAATGAGTATTAATTTTTTATTCGTCTTTATATTTGCCGGCGGTCATAGCTCAATGGTAAAGCGTTTGCTTTGCAAACCAAAGGTCGTAGGTTCGATCCCCGACGGAGATTGAAATAAAAAGGATTTTTAATCGATTTATGAGCTCTAAAATACCTCCGGTTGGTGTGAATTTGATCCATCACCCGTAAAATGCCAGTTATAGCCTATCAATTAAAATTGGTGCTAGACGAAAGTCGTCCCGTGAAGACCACCCGTTCATAGTAGATTCCTGTAATAATAAAGGATGATGCATGAATCTCTGGCTGTAGTCTATGACGTGGGCGGATCAACACTCCACATGCAGCGTTTAGCCATATACAGCAAGCTAAGCGTCATAGAATTCCACAGATGAAACTTCAAAAATTACTTTCACCATCTGTCGGTTTCACCATTCTCCTGTATGTGTTTACATAAAAAAAAAATGTCATCTCTCCTACGTCAGAACATATAAATGGTCTTTATTCGACGGTATACGGGCAGTATTATATAAATGATACTGCCCAACGAATAGGCACACTTAAATGGCAATGGACAGGTCATATCTGTTGAAGAGACGACGGTCGATGGGGAAGAAAAGTATTGGAATGGTGCCCAAGAACTGGCAAGCGAAGCATTGGCCGACACCTTGCAAGATGTACTGACGACATGAGAAGCATAGCGGGAGTGACCTGGATGCGGAAGGCGGAGGATCGAAGAGGATATAGACTCATGTGAGAGACTTATTTTTAACAGTGGACGGATACAGTTGTGGTGTTAGTGATAGTCGTTGCGCCGAACATTTCTAGCGGCCTCTCGGTGAAGTATGTCGCTCCCACGTGACCTAAACCGGCTGTTATACCACCTCAAATATCGCATGCAAGGCCTGTGTCTTAAATTTAAGACTTAGACATAGGTTCCGAACAGATGGTGGTGGTGACAGCATATTGCCGAAATTAACATATTGGCCATTTATTTAAATATGGCACGCCAATGACAGGACTTATCAAACAAAAAAATGGCGACGCAAGCGCTGGCTTATGTACTTTTACGTTCATAAAAAGAGTCCGCTTAGCTGGGATCGTCATCGGAACGCATGGTATATAGATGAGGAGGTCTCCCGATCAAAGAACTTGTCGAAAAACACATTGTAATATATTTATGACAAAATATCGACGAACTCTGGTAATTTGCTCGGGATGATATTTTTTGCATTATTCACGGGTCCTGAGCAGATTCCGACTGATTCACTGACACCTGTGACAGCATAGCGTTGCAAATAATACAGGGGGGAATTTATGAAACTATGGTAGTAAAATGACTTCTCAAACAATAAAATTACGACGCAAGCGCCGTCTTATGTTGCTAACATTTTTATATATACGTGTCAGACGAGCGAACAAAAATAAGAGACCAAATAACGAATATTGAGGCTTTTCGGAACCAGCCTGCAAGGGCTATATCGAGTTGATATCAGTTTACATTGTCAGAATTAATTTTGAGATCCATTGCAAATACTAAATAAATAAATTATAATTGAACTAATTAAATAATAAACATTTATTATTTTATGATGGCGCCAAATAGATGAACGATTAATTTAATTTGTGATTTTCGAAGAGAGTACTTATTTACATTGCGAATAATATCAATTCCTCGAAATGAAATGACCCGCGTAATATGATGAGTACTACAATTATTCATGTTATGAGTATGATACTCACCCATGTAAATATTGCTCTTAGCCAGAACGATAAGATTCATATAACATTTCAACATTATGCAGGAATAAAATCCATTCACTTGTATATCAGGCTTGGCTGAACCACGAGACGTACGAAGGTTGAACCGTCCCTTAGACCAAAATACTTCAGGCCTTGGGAGCGTCTGGCCAATCATGTGATAATTTAAAAATTCCGAAAATTGTATTTTTTTATGTCACAACAAATACAGGAGAATACAGGTATATAAATGTTGCTGAAATATCATCTGTACATTCTTTGATATTTATAACTATATTATACAAAACCTAAGTGCTGCACGTGGAGTGTTGATCCGTCAACATCATACACTGAATGATAACCCGAGTGGTACTTACTAAAATAAATAGACTGTCGGAAATAATAATATTAAGCTTGTGAATAAATGCATTCTGATTGAATAATAAAAAATAAAAATATACATACTTTGAATATATACTATAGCGACATCTATCATACGATGACAGCTTATATAGAAGATCAGAGACGAGTCATCTCAGGTGGAAGAAATTGGCCCGGTGGCCGAGCGGTGTAATTACCTCTGCAAAAATGTTGGTTCCAAAGGTCCGCGGTTCGCATCCCGCTCCCGCCGATATTTTTTCTGAATGAATTGACTCGTTTAAGGATTTTTATGTATAGTATTTGTATATTTAATTGCTGATAAAACAAGAATTCACTATGAGTGGGAGGTGTTACCGAGACAACTTACGTCTATCGTCAATTTTAGATAATAGGCAATATACGTATAAGAGATCAAAGTAACACAAACCGAGGTATTTATAGAGCTTAGAGAACGATTAAGAACCTTTTTTTTTTAATCTCCATCGGGAATGATCCCACGACTTTCAGTTTTCGTTAAATCACTATATAAAAAATAAAAAAATCACTATGCAAAGCCAAATAGTCATGTATATTTTTGAAATATGCTTCGGTTACTTAAGAGTGTGGAAAACCACATATGTTCTCAAGTAGACCATCAGGTGCAGATGTGTTTTAGAACAAAGAATGGACTGTGGCAGAATTCATAACTAACTGGTGGCAATTTGTTATGACCATTGGTTCCTAATATAGAATGTGACGAAAATATTCATGAATCATATTTAATTTTCTCTAGTAAAGTATCTATGTCAATTATGTATAGTATCTTTACGAAATCCTTTGAATAATATATATTCCCTGTAAACAGCCGTGGATTAACCCACGGGTATTTGTTTAGGGCGGCGGACGTCATCGAAAAACTTTCAACAAACAATGGCATTGTTTAATCTTGATTCAAATTATCCGGACTTAATTTTCAGGAGCTATACTTGAAAAGGAAGGATAATTTGATACTCGAGATTCCATTTCAGGCCACAAATATTAAATTTCCACATTGAATATTTCAAGTAGACATGAAAGCCGTTGAAAATAATAGTTTAGCGTATGGTTAACCAATGTGATAAACTGATTAAAATTTTCTTTAAGGCACTATAATGCGTCTTTTACGTACGTAATGTAACCGGCGGTTAGCTCAATAGTCAAAGCGTTTGCTTTGCAAGCCAAAGATCGTGCGTTCGATCCCCGAAAGAGATTAAAAAAAAGGATTTTTAATCGATTTCTGAGCTCTAAAATACCCTCGGTTGGCGTGAATTTGATCCCTCATCCATAAAATGCTAGTCATAGCCTATTAATTAAAATTGGCGATAAACGAAAGTCGTCCCGTGAAGACCACCCATTCATAGTAAATTCTTGTGATGATAAGTATGATGCGTGAATCTCGGGGTGTAGCCCGTTGGAAGACCAACACTCCACATGCAGCGCTTAGCCATATGCACTATGGTAAGCGTCATAGAATTCCACAGATGAGACTTCAGAATTATTATCACCATCTGTCGGTATTCTCCTGTATGTGCTTAAAATTAAAAAAGTAATATATGAGAGAGAAAGACTTGCAGATTTACTCAATCAAAACAGGATATCATCAATATAGCGCCTGGATCATCCTCATTCTTCTCTATGGCTATTATAAATATTGCTATTATACAAAAAGCTAATACAGCCATGTGATGAGTTTTGAAAGCAAATATTTGTGTTGATAATTGGGAGTAGAATGGTTTGATTTTGTAAGGAATTACGAGGTAAGAGTGTGGGTATGATAGACTTTAATATTAAATTCGGTCAAGAGACGAACATGGACCTGACTGGGACATGTTTTGCTATTGCTGCAGGAGAGCATTGACTACAGCTGATTGTGAATACTATTTAAATAAATTTATATTAAATAAATATTTTATTTAAACAAAGTTATTTTTTTCGAAAAATTGTAATTGCATTACTCAGACGTTTATTATTTCATTTCAATTGAAATTTAAAACAAATAAAACGTTTAATAAAAGTGTTTAATTTTATTTTTATTTCAAATAATTGAATTCCTACACCAAATTTTCGCTTTGATTATATTGAATTATTAATTTATTTTCAAATTGAAAAAAATAAATAAATGCATTTTTAAAATGTAATACAAATATTTTTGATAGTTTTGAAATTTTAATTTAAGATTCAAATAATAATCTTCGTATAAGAAATTGAATCAAGTTTAAATATTGTATATTAAGGGTCGTAACGCAAAACGTAATACCCACAACCAAATATAAGTTTTAGTGGCTTTATGGTTCATTGGTTAAAGTATACAACTGTATGTGAGAGGTCATAGGTACGATCAACACGAAGTATAAAATAGTTAATATCCATAAATATAAGGTTTAAATTAAAAAAAAAGAGATATCACATATCAGTGGCGCCCAAGAACTAACAAACGAAACGTTGGCCAAGGAAGATATACTAACGAAACAAGAAGAATAATGTGAGTGGCTTGGATGCGGACGGAGGAGGATCGATGTAGATGAACACTCATGCGGGAGGCCTACGTTCAGAAGTGGACGGATTTAAATATTTCATTTATCCCAGGAAGAAAAAAAGTTTGTAATGTTTCGCTGTTAATTGGATAATCACTTTTAAATTGTAAATCTCTGTTTTAGATGGTTGGTATAAGATTGATCTCTCCCTTGTAAAATTATCTATCATAAGTAATTAATCAAACTTGAATTTGGTTGTACTTGGTTGTAGACAAAGGTCATCCTATGAGCACGACTGAGATTTTTTTATCACCGTTTGTTAGTATTCTACTGCATGCGTTTACATAAAAAAAAACTAAATTATGGTGTTAATTGCATTTGTAAACGATGTAAAATGGAACATTAGTATTGTGGTACCTTGACATACGAGTGCCCCAACATACGAGTTTTTTTAGATCGAGCCGTCGAGCATGCGATTTTTTACTTTGAAATACGAGCGAAATTGTAGATACGAGCAATCAGCTTAGTGGGTGGGTCGGTTGCACACGAACCGCGCTTCGTGCTATTCCGCGTAAATCCCATGGGTTCTGCAAGAAATTGGTTTCTCGGAGGTTATTTCTACAAGTGTATTTTCATACTAATTCGACTGATTCATTGTAGAAAGAAAGAGAATCCAAAAAGCAAATTGATAAAGGAAATTGTGATGGAAGATGAATCCTAGAGATAGTTTTAGATATATATGAGATCTCGGGAATGTGGGAGAGAGTTTCGCAGTTCGTGGAAAATAAACACCCTGAAAAAGTCGCAACTGGTCGTGCATCGGAGCTATTTAATAACACTTGCCTAACTCATTTCCGGAACATTCTGAAAAGGAGGAATAAACAGACCTCCTTGGACACGTTTTTTTTAAACGGCCTACAGGTGAAAGTGAGAAAAGCGTGGCAAAAAAGGCAAAGACCGGTGAAAAGAAAAGCAGTGTCGAAAATTAAGCGAAAGAAACACATTATAAATCTACTTAATTCTTAACATTCTTTTTTATTATATTTTTGTACAATATTTGTCATTTCTAAACATATTTTTTTTATTCAAAAACACTTAAAAAAATACCTGGGGTGACATTTTGGGGGCTGCAACGGATTGATGGCAGTTCAATTAATTAATTTTAATAGGGAAATTTACTTTGAGATACGCGAAATTTGAAATGCGAGCAAGATTACGGAACGAATTAAACTGGTATGTCGAGGTACCACTGTTATATCAAAATGATCAGTTTTTGCTTCAAATAGGAATTAAATCACGCCCTTTAGTATGTTTTACGTGATGTGTGCGCAATAAGTTTCGATTGTTATCCAAATACTCTCAACTGAAGCACAGAACATTTCATTAACATATGTGAAAATTATTCCCATACCACAATTGACCTAAGTTTAATCGGACTAGTGAAAACATTTCTAAAGTAATATGTGAATTATGAGTCATAGCTTATATTGTGTATAAGAGTACAATTATAGACGTTGAAACTGATGAAGTTTACATTAATAGCAAAACTGGAGTCTTCAAGCAAGTGATAAGGCAGTTCTCAGTGTAAATAATGTTAAGACATATTATGAAATATTTATCTATGTAACATTAAAATGCATCTCAAAGTGAATTCTTAAAATATAAATAACAAAATATGCTTGTTTAATATTACATTTTTTTTAAATTTATTTAAATTTATATTATTTATACATATTTATATTACCTCAATAATTGAGTTCTTTTGGTGTTAAAAAAACAAATATTACTTTCAAAAATGAAACATTTAATCGAAGATATATTTAATAAGCTCTCACAGCGTCTGCTTTGAAAAATATGGTAAAACTTTCAAATGAGATGACAAGATAGTGCGATACACATCTTCATGAGATTAAAACACTTTGGTAATTTCTCATTTAGTTGGTCCGGAATGGAGCCTTCTTTAAAACTAATATCATTAACTGGAATATTCTATTCGGTCGATTTCCCGAGAATTCTACTCCACTGAAAAACATAAATCTTCTGAAACTTAAGCCCCAGATTCATATCTAGTTACAACTAAGTTCTTCACACGGAAATGGATACCTTACTGTTTTTCACTACTTTTTGTTGGTTTTCTTTCTCTCAATATCTGAAAGAATATAAGTCACGACAAATTCTCGCTACTCGGTTCAGATAGTTGTTACTATGACTTGTCACAAGAATTTTCTGCACTCAAAGGTCCACCTATAAACATAGTTTCGGGTAGCAATTGTCGAGTTATTTTTTTATTATTTTTTCTCAAGCGCATACATTTTTTTTAGTTTAAACCCAAATAAATAGAGGACTTAGAGTTTATCTGTGATGGGAATAATTAAATAAATCAAACTTGAATCAAAACAATGACGAAAACCTAATGCTTTTTTTGCGGCTCCTTGTATTAAAAAACCTTATTTAATTGATTAAAGAATGGCACAACAACGTTGCTTGATTGTTTCGATTATATCGATGTATAATTCATGATGGAATTCCATGCTATGAATTTTTTTTTTTTTTATTAGAATTTCATAATTGCTTTCCTTGACACTACACGAATTAAACGTATACGCATTTCACAACCTACACCTACCTACTTACTCAAACTCGCCTTATATAAACACGCACACTTCCTAGCCTAATTGTATAGACAATGGCTAGCCAACACAACCGAAATATGTAGTCCTATAATAAAACATTTTGGATTAGCTTAGAAATAATCTTTAATTTTTATTTTGTTATTTAATTGGTCCAACAATGGGTACCTGATAAAGACCTTTTTGAGAAAAAATAAAAAATTGTCACCTTATCATAATTGAGGAATAAACCCTACAAAAATATTATATTTTTACAAATCTTATTTCTTAATACTGATATTATGATTTCCTACTAAATAACTGAGGCTTAGACCATTCGGTCCAAAAAAATTACAATTTTCATCATCATCAGCCTGTGTCCGTCCAATGTTGAACGTAGGCCTCCCGCATGAGTCTCCATTCTCTTCGATCCTCCGCCTTCCGCATCTATTACAATTTTATAAACGTCTATATACAACAGACAATAATTGCTGAATTTTCATAATTAGAAAATAAAATATGGGTGATCTTATATTTTAAATATTTAATATAAATTACCTTCATCATTAAAAAGCAAAACCTGTTCTATCCTTTTTCAAGCAATGACGTCAAATAGATACCGTTTTGAATTTAGCAACATCAACGCTTTGTCTTTCCGAATTGAATGTTTTAAACTAAGTATTTTTCAGGATTATTGTAAAGTAAAAATATTTTTCAAGTGTGTTTCATGAAAAATACTTTCAGCACGAAATAAAAAATATATATCGCATCAATTTCACAATTTATTTCAGCCTTTGCTTTGTTGATAGTTGGGGAGAGTTTTTCTCAATGAAATGACATTACAAGAGCCTTCCCACAAAGGAATTCCTGAAAAGTTAAACAAGACTGCCTATTTTCAGCCACTGTTTACCTTCGGCCGCTATCTTCTCGGCGATATCTATGACGTTTGTCAATACTTGGCGGTGTTGTCTCAAACAATTCTTATTTTTTCTCGGTGTTTTTTCCTCTCGATGTTATTCCTCTTCTATATTGAACAGAAAACAATCTTGAAATCGATTCTTTGTTACGAAAACTACAGACTTACAAAATAATCTGCGAGGTTTTTTTCAATTCATACAAAAATAAACATTAACAGTTTTAAGTTGTGTAATTATAAAAGTTATACTTATTATAAGATTTAAGGCTTTATAATTTGACTTTGTTACATACGACGAAGTGACGAAGCATACAAGGCAGTATTATAGATTTTGATGGTTATACGGATGCCTTTTTTTCAGGACCCTGTGTTTTTTCTGTCCAGAAAAAGTATTATATAGATTTCTAGAAGGCATAGCTGACGCAGTTTATAACGAAAGCCAAGGCTGCTAAAAAACGCTACGGAAAAAGCCCAAGATTCACGCATCATCCTTATTATTACAGGAATTTACTATGAATGGGTGGACTTCACGGGACGACTTTCGTCCACCACCAACTTTTTTTTAACTCTCCGTCGGGAATCGAACCTACCACCTTTAGCTTGCAAAACAAACGCTTTGACCATTGAGCTATACCCGCTGGCAAGAGCCTAAATGTCAAATAAATTCAAATTCTAGCTAATAGAAAAGTACTGTGATAAGCAGTTTTTGGAAATATGACTGTCGTTTCATGTAACGAATTTTATTGCTTAAAATTGTACTCTAATGCACGTTTTGCATTTGATAAACATAACTCTTATGAATCCACACCCATAATGTAATCCTAGAACTCCCATTTACCTCAATGGCGGTCATCAAATTTGCATAATGTTGACGTATATTAATATTTTAATTACTGTTAGTGTTTTTGGTCATGCTAACATTATGTGATTAAAATTTAGGTTATGAATCATAAAACATTTTGGTTATGCTACGATTATGCTATGTAGAATTTGCATATATTTTTTTCTAATTTATTTTCTACTGTTTTGAATAGATACAAAAAAATTAACCGAATGCTTTTTTATTAATTAGAGCTCATGTTGTAATAAATCTTTTCAGTATCTTCTCGTGAATGAAAAATATATGTCATCTATGAAAATGTTAGTGGATAAGTGGAAAAAATGTACACATCCTCCTGTCTAAGTTAGTTATTGAATTGCGTGGTGGCAGGTTGAGGAGCAGATTAACAACACAACGACTTTTTCTCAAGCACATTGACATGAATATTTCGATAACTTTACAAACTTCTGGCCTGGACCTAGTCACAGCATTCAGGCCGGGCCAACCACAACACGACCTCACCGCCGTCGGCACACAATGGACTGAGCGCCGGGCGCAGTGGTCGGTGACACCCAGTGCCGCAATTGGCGATCTTTATAACTAGTCCTTCTAGTGGTATTACAAAATGACAACACATGCGTGTCCGATGAGCGAACGAAAATAAGAGACGAAACATTGTATTTCGAGGTCTTCGGTATCAGTCAGCAAGGCTATATCACGCTGATGTCAATGTTTAAGGTGGTTTAAAAAGAAGTTTCACATTAAAAAAAATGTACGTATTTAACGTATTTCATTTTTATGATAATACGCTTTTGTATTCGATCAATTTAATTTTTCAGCTACTTCACGAGTTGTTTTTCGCCAATTTAAAGAAGAAAAAAAATAGTGTGCCTTTATCAGCATCAACAGACTTTTAAAAACGTGTTGCTTTTTTTAATGACGAAAATACATGGATCGAATTTACAATTCTGTTTTCACAATGGCGTTCTGGTAATACTCGTAAATCTCCTCAGTATATTTTACAATGGATAGTTTTCGTGCTTGAACGGCATTTCAATCTTTTTCATTTTAATAGATTCAAGTGTTTTATGACAAAGACGCAATTTTGTAAACTATTTATTTGAAAGGCTAGCAATCAAAAACAACTGCAAACAAAAACATTAAAAATATAATCATTGATTCATCAAATTCAAAAGCAAGTCTTTCTATATCATTTTTTAAAAATGTAAAGAATATATGGATTAAGAGCGATTTTGAATATAAAACAACAAAAATTACGTGCACTGTTAAAAAACAAACCTAATTTATTCTGTAAAATATAATAAGAAAGGCAAAATTACTAAGTTCTTAACAATAATGTTTTCAAAATTTTTGCTGTTGATACATTGTTAGAGCTACTTTTATAGACACTAATCGCGATAAAAAAAATAGGTTTCAATTGAACATAGGCTTCAAGAAGAATTGTTGAAAGTACAAGACTATATTATTCTTATTATTTTGATTAGTTAGTTAGAAAAGTATAGTAAAAGCTTAGGAAATTCTTAAAGAACGTTTTAAAGTCGTAAGTATAAATAAATATATGTGCCAATGATTATGAAAGTGGTGTAAGTCATGTTTTATTTGTTGTGAGATATTTTAAAGGTTTTTGTTTTGATGTTGGTTGAAAGCCAATGTAAGTGACAACTTCATGTTGCATAAAATGCCGTATTTAGATTTTTTAAATTAATGTTGGATGAAGATTATATTAATTCACAACATTGGGAACTGAAATAGATGAATAACTCGTTTTTTACAATTTCTTGACTTACTTTCATAATTATGGGCACACATATCTCCTCAGCAAAACAAATAAATTCTTTTAATATGTAGAAAGTGAGATACCACATGTAGAGAAGTATGAGTATTATTGTACAAGTAGCAGAACAATCTGGCATGTGTTATTCATTCACAACAGAGCATTCATCCTTCCATGAGGTGGCGTTGTGTTCAAATACAAAGGAATAGTTTGTATAGGAAATCTGAATCTATCGGCGGAAGCCAATCATCGTTTTTCAATAGCAATATATGGCGAAATAAGGTGGCCCTTAGGGGTAGTAGAGGATTGTAGGCAACATGACTGATGATGGCAATCAGTAGCGACACTAAACAGAATAACTGATTCTTTACTTGTTTATTATATTATTAATCTTATATATTATTTTATATGTTTGTAAACCAAAGTTAGTTTGATGGTAAATTTGCGGTATTTTTTTTTGTAGTCGGTTTTTTATATTTTTATTTTTAATTATGCTATTCTTCATAGTATAAATCCAGTGGATTGGTTTGCAGCAACATAATCTTGCATCTCGATCTCCATTCCTCTCGGTCCTCCGCAACCCTTTTCAGCATAAGCATTATGTTATGAATACTAAATTAAGATTTTCTAACGTAAGCACATACAAAATAATGCCGGCAGATTATGATATAGTGATGCTGAAATCTCGTATTTGGAATTTATAAAAGATTTTCACAAAATAAAACGCATGTGTGCTGCATGTGGAGTGTTGATACGCCAACATCATAAGCCTCAACGAATCATCTATTTACTACAGGAATTCACTATGAATGCTGTGAACGGACACTTTTGTCAGACAGTAATTTAATTAATTGCATATGGCTCGCATTTTACGGGTGAGCTATTAAATTAACACTAACTGGGGGTATTTATAGAGCTTAGAAAACAATATAATAAATTAACGCCGTCAGGGATCGAACGTTGATAACCTCTGGTAAAGTAAGCGAACGATTCACCACTAAGCCTTAGCTGGCAAAGGATGCAGTAAATATAAAAATTGTGCTATTGAACTACATCAATAATTTGGACGCGCGTAACTAACGGCATCGGGTAGAACCTTCATCCATCCCATCTTCGCCCTTCTTACTGGAGTATTCAGCTCTCAGGGACTGTTGCAATAGCTCCATCAACCGCAATAGTCTTCGCATCATCTCATCTTAGCTATGTTTCTCTGAGCTCTGTCGAGTACATTCTATGTATATATCCCGATAGTTTTCTAGAACTACATGAGATTAGGTGCTTTAAGAAAAGGCAGCAGTAGTTTGAGCTATCTTATAATATGCTAAGCTTACATCCACCTCTGCCTCCTGACCAATTTTATACAAGACTGCCTTTTTGGCCAATATTCTACAAAGACATGTGTTTTTTAAACCAATTATACAGTTGAATTGGTCCTTGATGAGATGTTAAAATTCCCACACGCAAAGAAGAATGAGGACGATGCATATGCTATATAGACGACACTTTGTTTTGATCGAGTCAAGTAATAAAAACAAATATATTTGTTTTTTATTCCCTTTTCTTCATATGAGTATTTTGCAGGTCACTTGTTTCCCTACATTTTATTCATACACAAAAAAATGTGAAAATATTGCAGCATGTTTGGTAATATAAATATTTATTCAGAAGCATGTGTCATTCGCCGTCTTTGGTTTGAAGTAGTGTGTTTGAAACATGAATGGCGAGTGGAGGAATGACACGTCATTACGCGGAGAGCCGGCTCCTGTGTCGGTGTCCCAACAAAGGCTGTTTCGCCCATTGTCTCGCCGCAAGTACCGACGATATGAGCCCAGTCCACAGCCCGATAATGATTTTGAAATTCAACCAATTCGCTAATAATCCTCAATGTACGTTACGGGGAAACAATGCTCCCGATCGCATCTGTTACAATTGTAATATTGCATTTACCCTTTCGTTACGGCTCGGTGGAATACAAATTACACTGTCAATGCGGCGTAAATTTTTCAAACCATTGTTTTTGCTTAAAACAAGTATTTAAAGTATAAATGTACTTATCTGACCTATTTTCATAAATCACATTGGTTCTAGAATACATTTCCCAACCTTACCATTTACTTATCCGTTCCCACATATTTTGTGGTTAGCAACGTGTTACCAAAGAAGGCAATTTGAGACTCGCTGTAGAATACTAACTTCGCAGCCTTAGACTGAGGTATATTTGACATCTAACTGATGCACCTAGAATCACGGGAAAACCTTCAGCCACTCTCTAACAAGTAGCTTTTTGCGTGCGTTCAGTAACGGTTTTCTCCATGCGGGTTCTTCTATCCATTAGCTATCAGATGTTGCATATTTTTTTTTATATTGAACAAACGTTCATTATGTAACTCGATACATGCGATAGCATTGACACATGTGGCTTACAGAAAAATCGCTCCTGTGAGAAACCTAACGATATTTATTTACATGCTTTACAGATTCCTGTAAATCATACATGTAGGTTGATAAAGGGAATGACTGCACTTTCAATTTCCTACCGTAGATGTCACAATGAGTACTGAATGTAGCAAAACGATATACCGCGAGAACCAATGTCAACGGTCGGGAAATATTTGACGGCATATGCCTACAAATGAGAAAGAGTTAAAATAATATTTCCAATTATTCTGAATATTCTGGCATAGCATTATTTTATATTATGAAATACTTCCTAAGTCTATCAATCTTAATAATCGGAAAAAAAAGTTGTGTATAAGTCAACCGACTGCTTATTATTGGTATTACTGTGATTTTTTTTTCAAATTTTAATAATAAAATATGTACTATGGCTTAAGTTTTGCCGGCCGGTATAGCTCAATGTTCAAAGCGTTTGCTTTGCAAGCCAAAGGTCGTGGGCTCGATCCTGGACGGAGATTTAATTTTTTTTTTATAGTAGACTTCTAAAATTCCGACGGTTGGTGTGAATTTGATCCCTCACCCGTAAAATGCCAGTCATACCCTATTCATTAAAAATGGTGGTAGACAAAAGTCGTCCCGTGAAGACCACTCATTCATAGTAAATTCCTGTAGTAATAAGGATGGTGCTTGAATCAACAATCCACACGCAGCGCTTAGCCATGCGCACCATGGTAAGCGTCATAGAATTCCACAGACGGGACTTCAGAAGTACTATCACCATCTGTCTGTATTCTCCTGTATGTGTTTACATAAAATAGTACATGCGATACAAAAACATTTTTTAAATAGACAAACATTTTCATGCATTTATGGCACATTTAATTAGTATAATTTTATTTTTCACCAAAATATATAATTAATATCATTGTAATAAATAAACTAATTCTTTAGTATGATTTTTTTAACACGAAGTTCCTGGTACTCGTATTTTGACTAAAATTCAAGCTTTACGCTCACATAAATACTGAATTTAATTAATTAATGTAATATGTATACCATTGTGATAAGACATATCTCGTTAGTTTTATGTATTTTTAAATTAACATTACATTGAGCATAATGATATCCTCCTCTCTAAGTTTGTTATTGAATTGCATGGTGGCAGAATGAGGAGCAGATTAAAAACACAAATACTTTTTCTAAAGCACATTGACACATATATTTAGATAACTTTACAAACTTCTGGCCCGGACCTAGTCATAGCATTCAGGCCGGACCGAACACAATACGACCTCGTCGCCGTCGGCACACAACTGACTATCGGCACCGGTCACCGTGGTCGGTGACACTCAGCACCGCAAGTGGCGATCTATATAACTAGACATCCTAATGGCATTACAAAATGACAACACATGCGTGTCCGATGAGTGAACGAAAATTAATGACGAAAGATTGTATAATGAAGTTTTCGGTACCAGTCAGCAAAGCTATATCATGCTGATGTCAACAAATATATAAATAATTCAATAAAAAAACTTCAAGCTTATTTTTTACTTATTACTATAATAAATAAACTTAATTGAATATTATTACTTTAATAAAAATAGTTGAATAAACAAATAAAGTTGTTTCAAAATATGTACTGAGAAAATGTTGTTATTGTACTGTTTAAGTGATCTTATTAGTATAATACTAATAAGCTGTAATTTGTCATCTCTAATATATAAAATATATAATAATGTATAATGGATGCGGAAGGCGGAGAATCGAAGAGGATGGACACTCATGCGGGAGGCCTACGTTCAACAGTGGACGGATACAGGCTGATGATGATGATGATGATGAATATATAAAATATAAACATTTGAATGTAAAAGCCTATTGCCCAAATAATTAAATAAATTAGAGAAAGAAAATTAATGTCAAAAAAATAACTAAGAATTAATTAGGATTTTATTTTACTTTTATTTTCTGTGTAGAATATAGGGTCAACGGTACAATAATTACATAGTAATTATCATCATGTAGAAGATGTTATAAAAGTCGTGTTTTTGGCTAACTTGATTTAGGTCACGTAAATAAAGCACTTGTTAGGGAAAATCGTAATTTTATATGATTAAAATACACGTTTTTTAGGAAGTAAGGCGCTGAGCAAACCTATTAGGCTTCACTTCCGGGTCCTTTAAGTATTTGGTTAGGTTTCAACCCATTAACTTCAGTAATTCCGTGGGATCTAAGCAAATAAGGTTTTTGTTTTGGCGTGATTAAATTCGCCAGTAATTTAGGCCTTTCGGCCGTTATGCCTAATCGAGTTACGGTAATAAAAACAAATCGAAGTGAAGTACAGCGACGGTCAGCAGAATAGAACGTGTTTATTAAGGGAAGCAAAGTAATCAATATTTATTGCATTTCCCAATTAATTAATCCGGCATCAGAACATTTATTCGCAAAAGATCTCTTTGAACGAAAATTTTACCAAAACATTATCATTCTAGATCAATGTTCTCTTTAATCAAAAATTTAAAAAATAAAAACAATAAAATGTTATTAAGATACGTGTCCATCACTGGTTTCAGATATTTTGGCGTACAAGTCAGTGAGCGTGGTGGCTTGTTTGTAGAGTTTTAACTGTACTATAAGAATGTCGCGGATTTTTGCAACTCACTTGTTATATAAAGTCATCGACGCTGAAGAAGACCCTTGGAATGGCGGCCGAAATATTAGTGATAGAAAATTTTGCCACACACGGCTTAACTCAAAAGACACAATACCAAATATGGCCGTTAACACTTATGAAGTAATATACTTTTTTTTTACAATTAAAGAACTTTCAAAAAAAGTTCTACTGCGACAGTTTGATGATTCAATTTTGAAATCTTATTTATATATGTTTGTTATAGCTGACAATTTAATGCAAAAATACGAAATGGAGTTTTTTTGCTTGTGTATAACGTATGATATATTTTCGAAAACATTCTTATTTGCCAAAAGTAGAAAATTCGAATAATTAGTTTCCTGTCACAATGAAAATCTGAATGAGGAATATTAATTTTAAGCTCGGTTGTAAAGCTTGAAGTAAATTCAGACCACAAAAGCTCACCCGCTATTCTAATATTTGTGTACTTAAAGTTTTCCACTTAAGAAAAGAAACAAGGTTCTTGATGCACTTAAGAGTAATAATTGAATAAAGCACCGAGCGCTTAAGTTTATAGTTAGCGGCCAGCTTTGTAGTTCTGGTTTTCATAATAAAAGCTGTTCCTTTGAAAAAACATCTCTCCATTACTATACAATCCCGTAGAAATCAACGATTTTATTTAAAAAAAAAATCTGCTTTTAATTATATATTTTGTTTGAATTATGTTTATGTATCTCCATACGCCTATATTTACCAAAACCAAAGTAATATTTTTTTATGTAACCTCGTGCAGGAGGGCACAACCAGCCGAGAGCAATGCACTCTATGACGTTCATTTGAGGAGGTTGGACGCAGCATACGGAAGACGTGTGTCGTGTTTAAGTTTGTGTATTGGTTGTGGAGATTGCAAGTGTATATATATCGGTTTCTTGAAGAGATCCAGATTGTATGAAAGAGGAAAATTAGACGATGGAAGAGCGTTCCAAAGCTTACGGTTGGCATTTAGGAAAGAACTTTGGAACCTGTCAGTTCTTGGTCGACTTAAATTAACCGTATAAAGATGTTCGGCGAGTGAAAAACGAAATGGTCGGTTATTAGTAGGTGCAGGAAAAATTGATCTTTAAACTCCGAAGAGCAGTGACCGGGGTAATAACGGTTGAAAAACCTAAGTGAATAAATATTTGGTATTTTGCACATTGAAGCACCTTATGACTTGAAGGAAAAACTAAAAAAAAATTTAGAAATAATCTATTTTAAATATAAATAAGGCGTCTAATAGAATTTTAATAAAATTCAGGTTTTTGATCATGTGCTAGAGGATTCCATGCTGTTTTGAGGATCAAACCGTCATCCCTGTTGATGTTGATAGGATATCTCTTGATTTCAATGGCTTCCCTTACTAGGACATTCATTAACTACAAAGTCATCAACCCTGAAGAAGACCCCTGCACTGGCGTTTGAAATATTAGCATTAGAGAATTTGCCACAAACGCCTAAACCCAAAAGCCACAACACCATGGTATGAATTATTCACGAAATGATTAAAACTGTCATTTTTTTATATTTGTTCTTTTGTACTACATATTTAAACATATTTTTTTGGACTGCATATTTTACTATTCTTATACTAAGTTTTTTTTTCAGTCGTAATACATCGAGACAAGTTTTTCATGAAAGGGCGCTGCACTTTTTGAAAAGCTCACTCAGCGTTTTCTAATAAGAATTGCACTTTAATGTCGTACCTATGCTGTACTCGTACAAATTCATGAAGTTCGAGGTTGAAGCACTAGCCTTTTTTATAGTTCCATTAGCAAATTTCATTATTTTATGTCAGCGCTAATTTATGAGTTTGCATAGTGCAGTCTGTAATGAATTAATTGAAAAAATAAAACAGTTTGCTTGTTTTATAAAAATAAGAAAAATATTAAGAAATACAAATCTAAAGTTATTAAAATAAATAAACTCAAAAAAACTTGTGACTCCGATTACATTTTGATTACCAGAGCTTAATATTATTGGGTGCGGATCTTACTTAGAGGGGTAATGTGTTGATACCACCTCGATATAGCTCTTGCAGGTTGGTGCCAAAAAGCCTTGATATACAATCATTCGTCTCTTATTTTTATTATCTCTTCGTACACGCCTAAATAAAAATGTTATTGATATAAGAAATGGCGTTCCGTCGCCATTTTGCTTGTTGTGACAGTAGATAGTTCGTCAAAGCAGTTTCCAAAGTTCCTTCCTAAATGCAACCGTTAAGCTTTGGAATGGTCATCCAGCGTCTGTTTCCTCCTTTCTACAATCTGGATCTCTTCAAGAAACATATAAATATACACTTGCAATCTCTCCAACCTACACACAAACTTAAACACAACACACGTCTTTCGATTTCTGTGTCTAACCTCCCGAAATGAACGTCAGGCAACAATTGTTTTCTTTTTAAGTTATTGTCATCAGGGGCGCAAATTAAATGGAATATTAGATGAATAAAAAACAATCGATACACACATACAAATTCACAACAAACGTAATTTTATATTCACAATAGACAATTCTCCCATCAGTAAATTAAAAAAAAATACGCTTAGTATCGAAATAAAAATTGTTACAAGAGTTCGTGGTTCAAATCTCAGCGACTGTCGTTTATTTTTCTCCAATTTATTGATGAAGGAAATGTTATTTAAGATGAATTTTATATTTGATTTATATTTGTGTATCAAATATTTAAAATTAGCACGAATCTTCATTTACTTATGAGCAAAAGAATATTGAAAAATATTCTTAAAATATATCTCATTAAAGATTAATATGTACTGCTCTTTTTATTACGAGTGTAAGATGTAACAATATAAGTATAATACAAAGATTCTGGATAGTTTAATAAAGGCCTACGTTCAGCAGTGGAATGATACAAGCTTTGAAAAATAATTAACACCTTTATTGTCTCATAAATAAATGTCTCTAAATGTCTTCAGGTATTTTTAAATATTATTTTTGCACATATGAATTACAAAACGATTAATTAAAACTTTCAAATATTGTTTGGTGTATAGGCTTAATTCCAAACATTCTCAAAAAAAGTTTATCCCGTTTCCAGTCCCCTCAAACTTTTCTCCAGCCAGTGGATTAATCCCTCCTGCTACTGGGACATATGGCACAATGCGCTCGTAAATGTGTCGCGACCAAATGCCGCCGCTGCACTCTCCGAAGCGCATTCATCGACGGTGGTTAACTTCACTAAACTGCAAACTGTGGCTCGGGGAGAAATATATAATTAGCTTTTTGAACATATAATAACTTTCTACTTTGTCTTAGCACAGATCACACTGAGCAATGTGTATTTACTTACAGCAATACTGCAGTTTGATTTCAATGAAAGCTTTCATCAGCTCTCAACGTGTATAAATGGTAGACAGTAAAGCATTCTTTGATATAGTGTTTCATCCATGGTAAGAAAAGATCTTAAATACCAGCTTACGAGGCTGGCATTAAATAAATTCCCTTTTTTAAATTCTGTGTCTCTTTGTTTGGTCTAATATTGTGTGTAATTGTTTTTTATATTCTCTGAAAAATTTGTATTACTCTGAGGGAAACAAACAATCTGTGTTTCTTTATTGTTTGATAACTGTCAAGGACCATCAAACCAATTTCCAGCAAAATATTAGGATTTCCAAACACGCCACGTTTTAACAATTGGAAGAAATGCATACCCAAGCAAACATTCCTTCTAGTCCTCAACTCATTGTATCTCTACATATCACATTTAAAGTTTGATAGGTATAGCTAAGAATGATATTCGTACAACTTCATGTAAAGAAATCTCACAAATTTCTTCTGAACACTCTCTCGTAGAGGGCTCAAGCAATAGATCTGCTCTCATATATGTGAAGAACTCGAAAGCCAGGACACTATGCATAACAAATCCTAACATATTCAGTGGTCTTCTTCATACATGTTTAATGTGAACATGAAACGTCAGTTTGTTTTCAAATAGTACACCAAGATATCTGACGGGGGATACTTTCGGACTGCCAATACTACCCATTCTGTAGTACAACACCTTATAACTGGATTATACGCTATAATGTTTCACTTAGCAAAATTAAACAACAATTTGTTACGTGTACCCCAGTCACATGGAGAAACCTGCTGTCATCCAGGGTAAATACATCCAAGTAAAGTGCTCAGCGAGAAACGGAAACATATGTTTGTTGTAGATACACCACGTTTTAAAAAGTCGATTAAAGCTAATGAAGATATTTATTGACTGGTAATAAACAATTCTTAAAACTGCTGAGAGATTAAAATTATCCAAAGTTCTGAAATATTTGAAATGCTTGATTAAGAACGTTAGTTTTTTTTATGTTTAAAACGCAATTACTTTCCAAATTCATTTATACTCGAAGATTATCACTTATAAATAAATGTGCTTTCTCTTCATAAAAGATATATCCATGTAAATCAAATGGCTTCAGTAAAATAATAAATATTAGAACAAAAAATATGTAGGTTTGACAATCTGTGACTTAGTTTAAACTGCATCCAACTCAGACCATGCTTTACGAGTCTGAGGAGACGTTTGATGATAAAATACGTTCTACTTTATGCATAATATGATGATATAATATGCATTTAATAACGACATAATACTGGTGATACGATGGTTTGACTTTGTGAGGAATACCGAGATAGCGCATATTCGGTATTCGTGTAGTCAGTTACGAGACGAAGGTGAATATGACATAAGTTTTTTTATGATATACGTACAAGAGAATATAAAGTTTGAATTTTTTCTAAGCTTATTGCCTCTCGACGTCTTCGGAAAGGACTTAAGGAATTTTATATAGAATTTACTTGCAGATTGTGATGTCCATATGCTCAAATTAGGGAAAAGATTTATAATTTTCGTAATGAATAATATAAAATATCAATACTCAACAGAGTACTAATATCCTCCTCTCTTTCAAAAAGGTGTTACTCCCTCGCGTGATGGCAGTATTAGGAGCAGATAATTAACACAGAATTTATCAGAAGCACATTGACATATATTTACGATAAAACTTTACAAATTTATGGCTCAAACTAGTCACAGCATTAGGCCGAGCCACAATACAGTATGCTTTCGCGAACGGCGGGACGCGAGTGGTCGCGCTCGTGATGGTTCTAGCCCAGCTCCACAAGCGGCCGTCTATATAACTAGTCCCAAATGCCAATATAGCGGACACATCATGTACGTCAAGCGAACAGAAATAACAAACGAAAGATTGTGCATCGAGGTTTTCGGTACCAGTCAGGAAGGGCTCTATCATGCTGATGTCAGTACATAGAATATAAGATGTGCCATTTTGGATATTACTCGTAATTCCAAAATAAGTGTATAGTAAGTCATAAGCGTAAATTTACTTTCATGATCCATAATTGAAATTAGTTGTTATTTAAATGAAAATTAAGCAAAACTAACAACAAAGATAACATTAAAATCAAAAATTTTGTTCATATTTGTGTCAACGGTAAGTTACTGAAAATATCATTTAAATATTTGATTAAATAAATATATACTATGAATAAACAAAACCTTTTCAGAATAAATGATAATTGTCATTGTTTTCCTGTTTTTCACTTCAGTCTCTAAGCTTTGTTTTGAATTATTCAACTGAAGTTTGTTTATCAACTGTCATAAAAATAAAAAAAAAGTTTATTTCACGACATTTATTTTATGATGAAATGTCTCTTTATCTAAAGAAAAAATTTTCTTTGCAAAATAATCTAAAAAATGTTCGCTTATGTTTTCGAAAGAAAATTTGAAATAAAAAATGGCAAAGTTTCTCTCTTGATATACGAAAACGTAATATGATTCTCGATTATTTACTCGTACTTACAAAAATTATATATATATTAGATATACTAATGTTTCACATGTTTTGCTTCATATAACTAAAAGCTTTTACAAATTTTAAGTGATTTAAATTTTTCATGAAAATCTGTATTCAAATAAATATTATTTATGTATTTATGAATTCAAAATATGTATATCTTTCTATTATTACCAATGCGTGGGTAATAAACATGAGTTGAAGAGAATCATAATTTTTCATATTAAAAAAAATCTTTCAAGTTCATTTTCCTAACTTTCTTTTAGCTTATATCGTTTGATATTGACTCTCAACATTTCAAAAAAATCGTTTCTACTAATAATTTTATTGTTTTGTGTTTTTTATGGAAAAAAATTAACACTCTGCGAGTTTTTGATACTTATTTTTAGTTTGTGGCAATTTTCATATAATCTGTACATGTTTGTGTTATTTTTAGTGTTGTATAAATTTGAACGTGAAAATTATCATTCCTAGATATTAAATTGTTTTTTCATCAAATAAGCGGCTTAAATTATCTTTAAACATTAAAAAAATACTTAATTCAAGATAACATTAAGTAGATATTACCTTGAATGGTTGCTTGCACAATACATTTGAGGCTCTCCTCCATGCTTTTAATTGAAAAAAATTTCGTACTTACATTATTTACAATAACTAAAATATTTGTTTGCTTAAAACAATATTTATTTACAAATCAATAGCAAGTACCACATTTATTTGATTGAAAAATTTTTGAAGGTCTATTCTTCTTCTTCGTGGAATGGTTTGCAATAAAATCTTGCCTCTCGATCTCCACTCTTCTCGATCCTCTGCAATCCTCTTTAGCTCAGCATAAGAGCTCCAACTCATGTCCTCGAACATTTGCTGCAAATAGTCCCGCCTAGGGCGCCCTATGCAGTTTCTACCCTCAACCATCCCTTCCACAATGTCGTAAAGAAGACCATCGTGGCGCATCATGTGACCTCTCTGAGATGGTTCTTAATAGGTGCCTATCTTCCTTGATTATGCTGAGAGCCTCATTGTTCGTGACGTGGTCACTCCAGGAAATTCTGAGAATTTTTCTATATGGCCACATCTCAAAGGCGTCTAGTCTTTATTTATCACTTTCATATAAGCACCATGTCTCACAGCCGTACATCAAGATGCTCCAAGCAAAATTTTTGGAAAGTTGTTTGCCGTGCTTTAAATTAATATTTTTTGACTCAAGTCAATTTTCGTTTTTTTCGTTTTTTTTTTTTTTTTTTTTTTTTTTTTTTTTTTTTTTTTTTTTTTTTTTTTTTTTTTTTTTTTTTTTTTTTTTTTTTTTTTTTTTTTTTTTTTTTTTTTTTTTTTTTTTTTTTTTTTTTTTTTTTTTTTTTTTTTTTTTTTTTTTTTTTTTTTTTTTTTTTTTTTTTTTTTTTTTTTTTTTTTTTTTTTTTTTTTTTTTTTTTTTTTTTTTTTTTTTTTTTTTTTTTTTTTTTTTTTTTTTTTTTTTTTTTTTTTTTTTTTTTTTTTTTTTTTTTTTTTTTTTTTTTTTTTTTTTTTTTTTTTTTTTTTTTTTTTTTTTTTTTTTAAGGTCAATTAATCAGTGAAAAAAACGGTAGAATCGAGAATAATAACAGTAGACGTTACACTAATACTTTGTTCATTTCCAATCACGATGATTTTTCATATAAAATCTTCATCATATGAAGTCAAGATACTTACACATATTACATATATGATTTACATGTAAATAATATGATTACATGTTTCGGCCTTCCTGAAGAGCATCTTCAATAAGCGTTAATATAATATAAAATAATAATAAATAATAATTAATATAATAAAAAATTCAAATATATATATAATAAAAACATAAAATATAAATAATAGTACAATTATAATCATTAAAATAATTTGTGAATCAAAACTAAATATTTTTAATTTATTATTTTTTTAATTAAAATTAATTCTAAAATTAAAATTATGCGGTTTCACCAAGTGTTGTCAGTTGATAACCTTAATGTCAATTAATTTATTAACTGACATTAATCTCACCGAAAACAAATGGTTAACATTGTAATGGTACTGTACTTTATCTTGCGCACTAAGATATCCATCCACGGGACGATAATCCCGGAGGTCTCGATTCACCTTCAGAATATCAGAACACTTCAAATCAATATGCATTGACCTAAATATGGTCGGCTTTCGGTCGAAAGGCCATTTCTTGGACGAATTGTCCCTTCCAGTTAAGTAATCGAAGCCTTACGATAGTAATTATTACGAGCAAGTAATTTCAATACAAATTTGTAAAAACATTGTTTACTGATTAACCAGCATTTCGCTATTAAAATTAATTTAAATTAATGAAACGTAATTTATAAGAATAAATATCTTAAAAACAATCGTTTTTGTAATACAAAATGTAGGCACGCATTCTTTTGGACAAATTGTACGATATAATTGGATTTTCGTGGAATTCTATATTACATAAAATTATGAAGATAATAAATGTGCTGTACATGTGTACTTTGGGATTGCATACTCTTGGGTACTTTCTATAGAGCCTTAAATATTGCTTCGTTATAGTTTTCTCAACGTTCTAGAAAGTCGTCGAGAAGCTCTCGTATATTGAGAACGTATTCGGAGAACTACGGTAGAGAGAGCATATATGGGACGAGGCTAAAACTATGGTGACATATTTGCGATACTAAGACGTCTAATTACTATATATTAAAGATAAGTTGTAAGTATTTCATGATCTTAGGTACTCATTTCATTTTTATTTTGAATCAATCTAATTCCAAATGTAGTATTGTGATTCAATATAGTGTTACCTGGACTAAATTTCACCCGCATCACACCGGATGACGATCAACTCTCTTTTAAGATGTTCTCTTTTAAGATGTTCTCATTTAAATTATTATCAGTAACTTATAAGTCCGGTGGAAGTCCCCCCCCCTAAATAATTGCGGCCACTTCATAGAAGTGTTAAATAGAAAAAATCCATGAAAGGTATTAGAATCCAATTCACGAGCTGAAAGAAGATGTATGTTGAAACTGACAACAGCATGATATAGCCCTTGCTGACTGCTACCGAAAACCTCGATTTACAAGCATTCGTCTCTTATTTCTGTTCGCTTGTCGTACATAATGTGTCAACATATTGGCATTTTGGATAAGTCCGGTCTTGGATGTGACGTAAGTTATATACAACGCCGCTTGCGGCGCTGGGCGAATGCCCATCACAAGCGCAGGAATCGTGCGCCGACAGTCGGTGAGATCGCTTTATTAAGTCCCGATCGATCGAGGCAAAAGTAACGCCGTGTTTCGATCGATAGGAGAAACCAAGTCTTATCGAAATATATGTCAATGTGCTTCAGAAAAAGTCTGTGTGTTTTTAATCTGCTCCTTAAACAGCCACCACGTGACCGATTTACACCGTATTCAGCCGTATTTAAATCAAATTAAGCTCTTACATATTTTAAAATTGGTAAATAAGGTGAAAAATCACAAATATGATCTTACTTATACGTTTTTCAAACGTTAATCCTATCTTGTACTTAGTTTTATAAAGAACTTCACCTTTTCTTGAGATTTAGAAAGAGTTATAATTTTTTCGACACAAGGATCGCTCTTTTAAACGTTATCGGATCTACACTACATTTTTTTAATGCAGAAAGCCAAACCGGAGACGTCTATTTGCCATGTCTTAAGTTATTTCATTGTGAAACTACACAAAGCGATTTTGAACTGTTACTACTTCATGCGCACCCGGTATTTGTTGTTGACATCTTAGCAATGCCAAATAATTAACTGTTCTTACAATGTCTAGTACACCTTTCATAAGTACTGCATATACGTAACTCTGCTATAACTTTACACTATGCTAATATCAGTTAGCTCGCTCGCCACATCGGCCAACTAGTCAGCAACTATGTAGACCACAAATTACATAGAAGCCTCCACTCATATCGCAGTACTGAAACGCTAATAAATTATCCGAAACTTGATATCTGGCTGAGAACTTTCAGGAGGGGCTGAAAAAAGCTCGAGATCTTGTCGGGCGTGAGACGCGGCTTTTGCGAAGCCACGTCAATACTTTCAGATAAACTTTTTTTTTCAGGAAACTAATAAGTAATGAGTTATGACGTGCGTAAGTTTTTTCTACGTTGTATTTTGTGAAATTCAAAATACATTATTTATGTATTATCTATTCAAGATATTGTTACGTTTTAGCTCCCTCTTAAGTTATCTATTAAAGTTTGTTTTTTTATGTTAGTTTTTTGAGTTTAGCTTAACTTTTTTAGTATGAAATATTTGATTTAGCGCAAACGTCAATTTAGAGACTGTATATTTAGCTCGGACATGTACTTTAGATGCCAAAGGAGAGCTTAAACTATAGATGCATTTTTTCAATATTATGAAAATCTATCCAATCCAACTATCTACATAAATTTTGTTTTTGCTGTCGCTGGGTTGAAAAGATTGGCCGGAAGAGGAAGTCCGAAATTCCGTTTCCAGGGGGCACCGCGTGGTGGTTCTTTTCATGCTCCCCGTGCGGCACCAGTGTGGGGTCGATCAGCCCACTGTAATCAAGTGGATACTGCCCTGAATGATGCATGCAGAGTCATCACAGGCTGCCTCAAACCAACACCCATTTCTAAACTATACCCCTTGGCTGGTATCGCACCACCAAACATAAGACTAAAAGTCATATTTGCCGAAGAAATGCGTAAGGCAATCAACCAACCGTCCCACTGCTTGTATAATCAGATACTCCTTACACCAAGATTGAAGTCTCGAAACAGCTTTCTGAAATCCACACAACCTCTCACATCCGGCCCTGAAAATGAGAGACTCCAACTCTGGCAACAAATCGCAGCAGAGGATTTCATTACTCCAAAGGAAGGCCTCCCAACTGGCAAGAGCCTTGACTGGCGGACCTGGAAATCACTGAACAGATTAAGAACCGGAGTTTGTAGAACAAAGGACGACCTTGAGCGGTGGGGAATGCTTCGGCAGGGGGAGACACTATTGTGCGACTGCGGAGACGTACAGACCGCCTCACACCTAAGATGCTGCTTCATGTGCCCAACAAAATGATCATCCCAGGACCTAATGCTGGGCAACACTCGAGCTATCGATGTTGCCAGATATTGGAAAAAAATAATTTGACGACTTAAATACCTCCGGTTGGTGTGAATTTGATCCCTCACCTGTAAAATGCCAGTCAAAGCCTACAAATCAAAATAGGTGGTAGACGAAAGTCGTCCCGTGAAGACCACCCATTCATAAAAATTCATGTAATAATTAAGGATAATGCGTGAATCTTGGGCTGTAGTATATGTGATTGGCAGTTCAAAACTTCACATGCAGCGCTTAGCCTTATGCACCATGGTAAGCGTCATAGAATTTCACAGATGAGACATCAGAATAACTATCATCATCTGCTGGTATTCTCCTGTATGTGTTTACATAGTATGCAAGGATTTGACTTTTTTTTACTATTTTTACTTCATAAGCAATGATAAATGTAACAGAGCCACTTCTACACTTCTATTACAAAAAGTTATATCGTTTCTTTAGTGAAAAAAAAAACCGTGAAATACTCAAGTTTGAAATCATTATTCATTTACGAATATTAACCCTATAATCCGTTCACTCAGTTTAGATAATGGTTAAAATTAAGCCTTTTGAAACGAATAAATTTAAAAAATATTTTCTTTGGATGATTTCACTATTTGAAGCATAAAATAATATTTAACATAAGTAAAATAACATTCCATTTCTTTTATCTAAGATTTTGTAAAACTTTTCTTTCTATTATATATATATAATCGTGCCGGAAACAAAAGGGTCAGATCCTGTCTGCTCAGAAGTGGGCGACGTCGATGGGGTTACTCTCAGCCATGATCAGGTCTTCTTGGGTGCAGCTACTTGGACACAGTGCACACTCCAGGAGGTGTGGCAGGGTCTGCTCTACGCCGCAGTCACATTCAATCGGTCCACTGTAAAACTGCCATGGTTTCATTTGTGTCCTCCTCTTGCATACTCCGGTCCGAAGTCTGTTAAGAGACTTCCATATTTTCCTCCCCTGGTCATTTCCAGTGGCTAGGTTCTCTTTCGGGGCAATCCAAGTATTCCCCTCGGTTGCGCTTCTCCACACGTTTAGCCGGGGTGACTTCGGGTATCACCAGTTCCTTTGTCGAATGTAGAAAATATCATAGATACAAGATGTATTATATAGTTTCAATGTTTTACCTTTTCACGATTGAACGTTAGACTGAAATGAACTATTTTCATCAAATAAGTCTGTAAATACTCCTGAAAAGAAATATAATTATTTATTATTCTTACTGTAAAAACTCATTGCCGAAATCTCATCGCAATTTCTAAAAGTAAATTATTTATAGCTCATCAACTACTTAATGAATTTGGTAGTAATTAATGAAAAAGCTTCTCGGTAAATTACGTACTCATTTGTGTCTCCTTTTCATTTTATAAATATAAGAATTTCATTACGAACATGTATCAAGGGAATGGTTGGATATATGATTATTTGGAGAGTAGACGACCATTTTTTTCGTATAATGATAAAGCGCCCGAAATTATTACAGCAAGTCTCGGGTTTGAATTCTAGTTAAGCCTAATTATTTGTGTATTTTTTAAACACTGAGGAAACACAAAATAATGTATTAATTACCTTTGATTGGTGTAAAGTTTACCATTCACCAGTAAAATCATCAGTTATATAAAAAGAGTATAAAATCCTAAAGAAAAGTTTTCTGTCTTGTGTGAACGATCCTGAAATGTTAAGCTGTATTAAAATATTTTTATTATAATTCTTCTTCGTAGTATCAATCCGGTGGATTGGTTTGCAGCAACAGAATCTTGCATCTCGATCTCCATTCCTCTCGGTCCTCCGCAACCCTTTTCAGCTCAGCATAAGCGCTACAGTCCTGCTACAGTTGGTGGCATATCTTGTTGGCTGAAAGTTTTTCTTATTTTTATTATAATTAAGCTGTTTAAAAAAGCTTAACAGTTTACAGGTACCGAAAAACCTCGATTAACGTTATTTTATTAAATTCAAGTTTTATATTTCAGTTTTCTTAAGACATTTGCAGGCCCAATTTTGTTTGTTTTGACAATTTGTTATCTATCACGTGGGAGCAATTTGTTCACCAGGTGGCCGATAGGTCATCGGACGCTGTGACTGTTACTGTGCGGTCCGAGTCACTTTTTACTCGGGCGCCGTCAGGTACACATCATTCACTATTTGTGGCCTGGGACAATGTCAGTCTGTCTTTTATTTAAAATAATCGTCAATGTGCTTCTCGACGACTTCTTTGCTATGTGACTTACTCGTCATCCATTCACCACGCGACCCGATAACGATTTGAAGTCTCCTTTCTTAGACGTGGATGTTATTATAATAATTTATCTTATCGTATCTGCTTAAGAGGTGGATAATTAAGTCATAGAGAATTTACGCCAAGCAGTTCTCTGAAGTACAAAGGTTATGTACCCAAAGTTTCGCAGAGTGAATACTATGCATAGTTCTCGTGGTTTCCAGGATAAAAGTAGTAATAATTTATTCACAGTAAATTTGGGTTTCTGTAATTTGAGAGTATTTCTTACAAATGTTTGATGACAAAAACGCGCCTCTTACGCTAAGCTACAAAAGAAATGCTATATTACAGTATCAAAATATAAAGTATTCAGACATAAAATATTTGTCTCATATATGTGATTATTAAATATTTATTAGTAATTAAATATACACAAACAATTATACATCAAATTTTATACGCATCAATTCATTCAGAAATAATATCGGCAGACGCGTGATTCGAACCACGAGCCTTGGAACCAACCTTTGCTCTATTCTTTTACACCGCGCAGTCCACTCGACTATTTCTCCGCCCGAACGGATACGCTACAGATGCTGTATCTATACTATTGTTACCAAAGTATAACGATAGATGTCTCTATAGTATATATATTCAGAGTATGTTTATTATTATTTTTGATTATTCAATCAGTCAAGATTAAGTAACAAGCTTTTTATATTATTACTTTCCAACAGGCTATTTTTTTTGTGCGTATAAAATTATATGTATAATTGTATGTGTATATTTAATTAGTAACAATATTGAAATAAAGTCAACAATTTATAAAAGAAGATTAGAGTACATAATTTTTGTTTATATTTAAAGACATTCTCATCGCTTATCAAAGGAATACTTATATACGCTGAAGCTTTCATCACGTGTATTTCTCAAAATAAATAAAACGTGCTTGTTTCAAGTATGCAATTAAACAAGTACATCCTTTGACTTTATCGACTGTATCATTGCTATTTTATTTGCGAAATATTTCTACAACTCTCTGTCTCATAAAGACATTGAAAAATCGCTGAAATTCCCCTTTCATTTCTTCACAACTAATTTCTCTGAAATTTTATTTCATTCCGCGTCATTTAATTGGAAATAATTCCACTTTTGCAAAATGTTCTTACAGTTATAATACGAATTTGAAATTGTTTAATGAAAATGTTTAAGAACGTCAGTAGAAATGTGTCAAGAAATATAAAGAGATTTTATGAACCTAAAATAAATGTGACATAAACACAATTAGTTGTTTTCAAAAACATTAATAAGGTTATGTTTAACAAAATAAACACCAAGCGAAAAAAAAAGATTTTTGTAACTTTAAATTTATACAATTTTTTTAAGTCGATATGTAAAACCTGTTCATTATAATCAGCCTGTGTCATCCACTGTCGAACATAGACCTCCCGGATAAGTCTTATTCCTCCCAATCCTCCGCCGCCCGTATCCAGTATCTGACCGTTCTAATGTCGTCACTCCATCTTGCAGGGTGTCAGTCAATACTCTTTTTACAATTTCTAGAGTGGTACTCCAAAACTTGTTTTCCTGATAAAACGACATCTCCTTAACAGATACTTTCAATTACCATTTGAAAATGTCTATATTTTTAGAAGCATCTAGTACTCGAGCTTTTCTTCGGATATCCTCGTTTCAGATTATATATTTTATAGGGCATCCATCTCGTAATGGAATATTTATAGATAAGCATGTTAATGGTTAAGTAAATATGTAATTTTTGTAGATTGCGAAACGGTATATCATATTGATATCAGCATGATAAAGCCTTTGCAGGCTGTTGCCGAAAACCTCCATCTTTCGTCTCTTATTTTCGTTCGCTCATCGGATACGCATGTGTTGTCATTTTGTAATGCTGTTAGGAGGACTAGTTATATACTGTGCCCGGTGCCCAGTCTGTTGTGTGCCGACCGCAATTAGGTCGTATTATGGCCGGCCCGGCATGTTATTCCACGTTCCACACAAAAATCTGTCATTTGTTGATTTTAGCTGCCTTAGTTACACAACCAATTCATAGAATAATACATGTACACATATAATTTAATCGCAAGGGACGATTATTTTTTGTTTTAATTAATTGAAATTAATGATTATTTTAATGATTGTAAGTATATATTATTAAAAATCACACCCTTTTTTCTTTTCTAAGCAACACTGGATACAGTGCGCTAGTAGGCAATACAAGGAAAGAAATCACGCGACAAATATTATGCTTAATAATCATAAAGCTAAAAAACATATTATGTCAAGAATCAATCAATTTACTGGCGTTGAAAGTAGATCGCATAGTAAATTGAATTAAAAAGTGGCACAATTTAATTTTTGAAAAAGTTCATTCGAATTTCAATGAAATACCCATAAATTTAACTTGAAATTACACTAGTTTACTCCCTATCAGTTGGAATCGGTAGTTGAATATATTTAACTGGCTATTTGGCACCAGCACAACGGAATACACCATCAAACGGCACCAAAACTGCGCAAAAAATCACTTTGCAGACATTATTATACTACTACTGAATCAGTGCATATGAAACCATACTTTACAGTCTATTACATAGCGATAAACCAGCAGCTTGGCCCCAGCTGGTATTTATATTTCAGTATTTTATTGTACTTTCGAAATGTTCCAGACATAATAATTACAGTACGTGAAAATGTTTTAAATCTTTTTGCTCAACACCCACAAAACAATATATATATATTAAGTATAAAGCCGGTCTTTACTAATTATGTCTGACATTCTGTCTGCCTAGAGAATTCTGATGAACGTTTCCATAACATCTTATACTCTATGTTAAATTCTAAGTCAAATATTACGAGTTAATTGAGTATGAAGCCGGTTTTTGCTTTCAAAACCTAGGTGTATTATATAGATTACGTCGGTATTTCAACGATAAACAACTTCTTCTTCTATATAAATATCAAATCCAACCTATCCTTGAATACGGCAGTCACCTTTGGATTGGAGCCCAAAAATACCTTCTAAACTTGATTGACTTATTTCAAAGAAGAGCAATTCGTTTGATAAACAATGACACTCTTACGTCTTACCTGCAATCAATATAACACAAGCGTAAGATTGGTTCACTCAGTCTTTTCTACTGTTATTATATTGGAATTTTAACAAGTCCGGTCACGGGAGTGACGTTAGTTATAGAGATCGGCACTTGTGGCGCTGGTTGTGACCGACCATGGCGTTTAGCCAGTAGTTGTCCCACGACCGTGACGGGTGTCCGATTGAAGTTAGCCCGGCCTGAATGCTGTGATTAGGTCCGGGACATAAGCCTGTAAATTTATCGAAATATAAATGTCAATGTGCTTCAGAAAAAGTCTTTGTTGTTAATCTGCTCCTCATCCTACCACCACACGATTAAATGACGTCCTTTTAGAGAGGACGATGTTAATTTTGTGAGCATTCACTAAGAGATCTATTATAATATTTAATAGATAAAGCAAGCTACAAAATATTTCTCTTTTTAATTTCATACAGCAGACACTTTTAAAAAATCCATACATTGACAAAAAAAAAATCTTTACAATTAATGTTTGAAAATGAATTTTTCTGAAAAAAAAAAACACGCAAATTGTTAATACTCGTACTAAATCGGGTCGGTTCGACATTTTTCCGATACTGTTTTTTTTGCAACGTGTTCACTAATTTATTGGTTGTGGTTTCACCGCGCTTAAGCAATGACTAAATAGAGTGGCATTCGGGCTATTTTTACACGATTTAAAATATTCCTACTTTTGGGAACTTCGCACTTGGCCGCCACGCGGTTGAATTTACAACGAAATATTTCGTAGTTGCTTAAAAATCAACAGTTTTTTATGTAAAGACATACAAGAGAATACCGACAGATGGTGATAGTAATTTTGAAGTCTCATCTGTGGAATTCTATAACGCTTAACATGGTGCATATGGCTAAGCGCTGCATGTGGATTGTTGATTTGACGTTATTTACTACAGCCCGAGATTCACGCATCATCCTTATCATTACAGGAATTTACTATGAATGGGTGGTCTTCACGGGACGACTTTCGTCTAACAACAATATTAATTGATAGGCTATGACTGACATCTTAAGGGTCAGCGATCAAATTCACACCGACCGGGAATATTTAAGAGTTCAGAAATGGATTGAAAATCCTTTTTTTTTATCTCCGTCGGGGATCGATCCCACGACTTTTGGCTTACAAAACAAACGTTTTAACTATTGAGCTATACCCGTCCGCAAATGTCATGTTATTTTAAAATATATAAGATTAATAATGCATGGTTTACTTCTAAGCTAATAATAACTATTTTTCTGTGAAAATAATATTTAGTATTATTTCACGTCCTGTGGTATAAGAGTTTGTTTGTTATTCAGACAATGTCAGGGTTGACCTACCCCTTGAGGATATTTTTTTTCCAGATCTCAATAGCGGCGGGCTATTCATCCAATCTCTTAAAAAAACATATTTCTTGAACACTTAAATAATTCTCTACTACAGCCGAAGTCTTTGCAAACTTGCGGGCTCTTACCTTGGAAACCTTCCGGGAAACAGGTGTTCTGGCACAAGCATAGACATTTTCAAAAGGCGATTTGCGTTGTTCATATACTCCAAATAAGGAGCAGGAATGATGAAAATACACATTCCTCTTATATATAGTAACATCCTCCTCTCTTAGTTAGTTACTTAATTGCGTGGTGGCAGGATGTGGAGCAGATTAACAACACAAAGACTTTTTCTGAAGCACATTGACATAAATATTTTAATAACTTTACAAACTTCTGACCCGGACCTACTCACAGCATTCAGGCCGGGCCAACAACAATGCGATCTCACCGCCGTCGACACACAACTTACAGGGCGCCGTGATCGGTGACATCCAGCGCTGCAAGTGGCGATCTATGTAATAAGTCCTCCTAACGGCATTACAAAATTACGACACATACATGTAAGACAAGTGAACAGAAATAAGAGACGAAAGATTGTTTATCGAGGTTTTCGGTACTAATAAGCAAGGGCTATATCATGCTGATGTCAATATTTTATTTTTATGCGTTATTTTTTTGTGTTCGTATAATTGGCTTGGAGTTTAAACACAAGTGTTCCATTGCTTTTTAGACAAAGTGGTTTAAGGATATTGAGTGACGATCTTCATGCTATCGAATATAGGACCATTTGGTTTTAGGAGGTAACTCATCCCAAGTACTTTGAAAAACATAATAATAATCATTTATCATTATGTCTAGCCATAGGGATAAGCTGCGGTCTAGATGATCTATCGGGTGATAATAAAAAAATAATAGTCGCTATCAATCTTCACGGCGTAAGTTGACAGGTAATTGCTTGTGGCGTTCAACGTGTAATAAGGTACTAAGCAAGTAAAAAAAAATACCTGTGAATAAAATAATTGATTAAGCAATGCGAAAATAAAAATATATGCAGTTCATAATAAGTACACCATATAAGTAAATAATTTTAAATATACTGTGGGTAAAATTCACAGGGTATTTTATTTAGTTTTTATTCTGAAGTCTAAGCGATTTGACTTAACTTTTTTATCTTATGTTGAAACTACTTTCACTGGCATTTGGTTCAAAATTTTCTTTAGTGTTTGAGATACCCGTCCATTTGTAAAAAGTTAAAAGTGTATCTTTTCTTGTTTTAAAATGTGTGAATTTATACTCTATTATATTACATAAAAGTCGTTTTATACGTGTTTATATGTCGAATTGATAAAGCAGTGTGTCCAAGTGGTAAGTATTTTTTTCGATTATTTTATAAGGGAAAGAACAACTAGTATAGTATAGTGCACTCTATAATGTACCGGAAACGTCTGTTGTGTTTGTGTGTGGGTTGGAGAGATTACAAATACATATTTTTATCTGTCTGTTGAAGCCTGATATCAGATCGATACAGCCCTTGAGGGCTGATGCCGAAAACCTCCATATACAATCTTTCGTCTCTTATTTTTGTTTGCTCGTCGGACATGTGTCGCCATTTTGTTTTTTTTTTTATAAAAGATAATTCATCAAATGGCCAACAGGTGATAGAAGAGCGCTGCGGTGATACAAAGTGCTCCAGGTCAGTTCGGCTCGGCTCTCAACGGAGTTAGATCGTGAATGGTCCGTCCAAATTTTGTCAATTTGTAACTTAAATATATCGCAATGTGCTAGTGAAAAAGTCTTTGTGTTATTCATCTGCTCTTCATACGTCCACCAAGTGTCTTAATAATGATCCCGGCTACGTAAAGTCATATTTCCTTAAGTAAAGGTGGTGTTAAGACGTAAAGTAGAAAATAAAATTTAAGAAAACAATTAATTTTAAATAAAAAATATATTTAAAATGTTCTACGAGCTTGACCAAAAAAACTTTTGAATATTACATAGAGATTATATTAAATTGCTTAATATAAAAATCTACATAGTTTTTTTATTTTTAAATCAGGTTAAACTAAAATGGACGTGATAAACGAACCATTGATAGTATATTTATGACATATGCATTACACTCGACGTTGCTTACTGCGCTATTCAATTTATTTTTTCTTTTGATGCACTTTTACAAATTTAATGTTTAATTTTTGTAAATTGTTATAAAAAACACATCACTTTAAATAATGATGATGTTTGATATTTCAACAGTATTAAGAAATCTAAATGAACTGCTTATAATTATTTTACATAAACTTATATGTACTTAAATGTTCTAAATTGAATTCAAAACTAAAATTAAAAACCACACTATTCGTATATTTACCAGCGGGTGTAGCTTAGTGGTCAAAGCGCTTGGCAAGGTGACGGTCGTACGTACGATCCCCGAAGGAGATTTAAAATGAAGAATTTGAATAGATTTCTCAACCCTAAAATGTCCCCGATTGGTGTGATTTTGATCACCTATATAATGCCAGTCATAACCTATTAATAAAAATTGGTTGAAGATAAAATTCATCCCGTGAAGACGACCCATTCATAGTGAATTCTTGTAATGATAAGGATGAAGTTCTTGACGTTGGCAAATCAATACTTCACATGCAGCGCTTAGCCATATGCAGCATGCTTAGCGTCATAAAATTCCACAGATGATACATCTGAATAACTAACTATCACTATCTGTCGGTATTCTCCTGTATGTGCTTACATAAGAAAAATGTATTTTGAAGACTTTTCCAAATTTTTCAAGGGTATCTGTATTTATGAAAAATTACAAAGATGAACTAAAATGTCAGAAAAGTCATCGGGAATTGAATTATATTTTTAATGCAGTTCTTCAACTAGTCTCAAATGGGAGGCTGTAGAGTTTAACATAATAAAGGAGCTTTTTTTTACTGAAAGAATGTGGATTTATTTTTATTATCATAACCCTACTTTAATCTTGAGATATCGTTTATTTTCTCTGAAAATTGAAGATTAATGTACTCAATCTTCTTTCTATTATTTTTTGCATTACTTTCTATATTTGGAGATCATCGTCATACATATATATGTAATGTGAAATTTTTTCTAGTGGAATATTTATTAAATTTTTTAAACGACTTAAACGATTCAACTATCATGCGAACGTTGGGCAAACTATTGCATTTATTTATTTTTGATACAACGGCTAAAAAATGAGAGCATTGCTCTGAATTCATATTGAAATTTAAATCCGGATGAAAAAGTTAACGAACCAGATGGTGAATTTGACCATTCATTGAGTTAATATGAACCCGGATATAGTTGCGCGGGAAAATCAAATAATATGAAATTTAGTTTTGATTTCCCTTACGGTATTTATTTAGCAAAGCAAATGTAATTAAGCAAATTGTTTGTGAGATATTTTTAATAGAACACGTCTACTATGAAGGATTACAAAAAATAATTGTAATGAAGTATTTTATCTTTTCTGCAATTATCATGACAATAAAATAATATTAAGATTTTATATACTTAAAAAAAAATTAACGATATCGTTTAGTAGTTTGGTCACGTAAACTAGCCAAATCTGGAATAATTTCCAAAAGTTTTTTGATACTATAAATATCCAGGAATTGATTTACAAAATCGAAAAAAAAGTGCCATTCATTAAGTAATTGCTTGTAAAGTAGTAAGTTTTTCATAAATTTTATTCAAATTTGCTCAGATAAGAATAAATAACATAATAATATGTTAAAGTACACTTTTTAGATTTAGCACCATACATTAATATTTACCATTGATATCCTTCTGTCTGAATTGTGTATCGAATTACTGGGTGACAGGATGCAAGAGCAGATTGACAATAGAAAGAACTTGTTTTCGACGCACAATTCGCGTTTATTTTAAAAAGAAAGACTTGATTTCTACGCCTGACCGGCAAGGCATGTCGCCGGCCGGGCGCTAGTCAATTGACAACTGCCGGACACGGTGACATGCCGCGCTGCCAATGATCGCGGCAAAAAAGCGAATTAAAGATGACAGTTGCACCAACATGAAATGGAGCAACTCTCATTACAATTAAAGTGGCGTATGCAAACGCCGTGTAATATTATATGATTTAAGCTAACCTTATTAGTTGTGCATGTCAGGTGAGCGAACAAAAATAAGAGACAAAAAAACGTTTTTCGAGGCTTTACGGCATCAGCCTAAAAGAACTATATCAAGCTGATATCAGTATTTTCTGTGATTTTTAGTTTTGAAACATTTATTTAATCCTTTATTTTATTAAATGAAGTTTATTTACTTAAATAGCCGACGAGAATACATAATTTTCTTGGAAATGATTTTTAAATGAATTAATCAAAATTCATATTTTATTAATTCTTCTCAATCGTGGTTATCTCGCTCATTTTGCTTCTTCAAAGTTTTAATTTCAATTTAGCGTTTAAATTTCTTCCATATCCGATGTTCCATAATGCAGAGTTTTGATATATATTTGATACTCTTGCCATCTGGCGTTACCACTCCAGTCCGCCAGACCACAATTAGTATTTTTTGTTTCAGTTAATTCCGTACCCTTCCGCCCGACTCGGACACGGCCTGAAAACACTTTCAGTTATTCGTCCTGAAAAAATACACGGCCACTGAAAACGAACACGATAATAATTATTGGAATTCGGCTGTGAAATTAATTTACCCTGCTCCAATGTAATAATATCTAACAAACTCATATATATATAAGGTGTACGGAATTTTTAAAAAAAATTTAAAATAAAAAATTTGGAGCATTTTTTCAATATAAATATAATTATATAATTGGTAATAAATAAAGATATTTAAAAATCTAAATTTGCCAGATTTCCATTTTTTGAACCACCAATGGCATTTTTGAACATTCAAAATATCTCCCAGTAAATCACAAATTGGTAGTACGTGATGCACTTACTCTCTTAATGAAATGGTTAAGCATAATATTTCGAATAAATTCCTCATTCGGTACAAAGCTCTTCATTGTATATAGGGTTGTAATTTTTTTTGTTCGAAAGTCCTAGCACACTCCAAGTATTCGTAGTCAGAGAAACCACACAGAACACGTTGTAAAATTTTGACTGCCGAAGCACAACTGACCGCTCAAAACCACTAAAAATACGACATTCGTTTCAGGTACACCTATTATTATATATAGTCTCGTTAGAAAACTGACATTTGAAGCATCCTTTAAAGGCAGACTCAAGACTCATTTTTGTACCTATGAACACAAAAGCGCTTTCAGAATAACTGTTTGGTCATAAGAATTGCTCTTTAAGTGTTGATTGAATATAAGTAATAATATTTTGCCGAAAATATTTTTGCCAATAAATATTTGGCCAAAAGACATTTGATCTGTGACAGTATTTGGCCAAGGTCACTGTTTTCTTGACTTAATTTTTTAAAACCACAATAAGATTATGAAAAGTTAAATACCAATAATTAAGCAAGTGAGATATTTTCATGAAATTTGTATGTATGTATTATAAAAGATGTTGATTAATTGTGAATCCTAGGTTGATCTACGAGTAAACTTTGTAAAAAGACACGATTTAGTCATATTTTTACTCTTTCGTTACGTCTCGGTGGAATACAAATTATACTGTCAATACGACGTAAATTTTTCAAACATTTTTTTTTTTGCTTTAAAATAGTATTTGAAGTTTAACTGTACTTATCTGACCTATTTTCATATGCCACATTGTTTTTTTTTTATGTTTCATATATCACATACGTTTGGTGGCATTCACACATGAGGTTTACAGAAAAATCGCTCCTGTGACGAAACCCAACGATATTTATTTACCTGCTTTACAGATTTTTGTAAATAATGCTGCACTTTCAATTTCCAACCGTAGATGTCGAAATGAGTACTGAAAGTAGCAAAACGATGTACCACGTCAACCGATGTCAACGGTGGGGGAATATTTGACTGCATATGCCGACAACCGATGCTAAAGGATTAATAACTATTTGATAATATTCGTGATCTTAAAACAATATTATAGTCATTATATAAATTTCACTAGAGGCAGTGACGTGCTACATGTAAGGACATCCAAAACCAACTACGGATTCTATTCTCCTATGTTAAGAATGTGTAGACTGGTTAACTCCTCTAGTGACTTGGACTTTTTCGGGGTGGACCTTCCAGCATTTCGCAGATCCCTCTACTAATGTACTAGATCTGTTTTTTTTACTCATGTTCATGTTTTGTCTAAATGTATTGTCTTAGCTATTATATTGTTCTGTTTTACCATTTCATTTATTGTATTTTCTATTTTAAAACCGTATGTTTTGGCCTAGGCCATTAAAATAAAAAAAATAAAAAAATAATACACGTTCGTTAAACGCAGTAATTTTGTGGTTGTTCAAATAAAAATATCTCTTTGTGAAACAATAATCTTTTTTTTTTTTTTCATAATTCTACCGAAATCATTGGCAAAAACTCTTCATCAGAGCACAATTAAACTAGATTTTTATTCCGTTGCCGAAGAAGTGTTGTCTACATAACCAGTTTCCTAATAAATAATAAAGTTGTCTTATATATAATCGTGTCGGAAGCAGCAGGGTCCGATCCTGTTTGCCCAGAAGTGGGCGACGTCGATGGTGTTACTCCCGGCCATCATCAGGTCTTCCTGGATGCAGCTACTTGGACACAGCGCACAATCCAGAAGGTGTGACAAGGTGTGCTTCACGCCGCAGTCACATTCAGTCGGTCCGTTGTTAAACTGACAGGCCTTCATATGCGTCCTCGTCTTGCATACTCTGGTCAGAAGTCTGTTAAGGGACCTCCATATATTCAAGTGTTTTATTAAAATTAAAAATTAAACTTATTACAATTTTTATTTAAATTTGAAATTAATTAATTGAACCATTATATTCTAACAATAAATAAGATTTCAGTTGAATTGGCAGTTAGTCTTAGGTTGTACAATGTGAAAGATTTCAGAGGTACTGAATGTACAACGGTCACAAAACACGTGCCGTTAGTATAAATACCGAGTGATTTGGGGAATTTTTTCATTATCTCAAGTCTGGAAAGAACATGGGCCAGGAAAATTCCTGAAAAAATTCAGCACGAAGAATGTTGATAAATAAGCAATTCACTGAAAACACGTGTAAAAGAATATTGACAATAGTAATTAAGAAATGTCGTATATATATTCCATGATGCTTGTCTTTCAAGGATGGCAAGTAATTTACTTGTATGTAGTGTCATCAGCATGTTGTAGCCCTTGTTGGCTGGTACAGAAAACCTCGATATACAATCTTTCGTCTCTTATTTATGTTCGCTTGTCATACATTTATGTGTTGCCATATTGGCATTTTTTGACAAGTCCGCTCACGGGTGTGTTAGTTATATACCCCATCCTGAGTGTGGAGCCAGTTGGGCCCCGCCCTTCGGCGAGAGATATTGTATTGTGGCTCGGCCTACTTATGTGACTAGGTCCGGGACACAAGCTCGTAAAGTTTAAACGTAAATATATGTCAATGTGCTTCATAAAAAGTCTTTGTTTTGCTGACCTGCTCCTCATCATGCACTCACGCGACGGAATAACACCCTTTTCTGAGAGAGGAAGATGTTAGTAGATAGAATATTGTTGTTTAAGAGGAATGGAATAGTTTCACAGCAATTAAGGTATAAGAATTTGTGATTTTTATTCTTAAATCATATACGAAGACTGTCGCAAATTGCCATCGAGCGTTTTATTAGCTTCCATTATCCATACCATGTCCTGAATTGTATCTGCACTTAGAGTTTCAACAAGTTTATATTCACGTTAAGGTTATTTACATAAGGGACAGTAAAGCTTTAACTACAGCTGCTCTTTCTTCACGCATCGCTATTTTTTGCCATTTCCGATCCATATTTGGAGCATATAGACACCAGAAATTGCCTTTTTACAGTTTTGTAAGCTCATAAGTCACTGTATCCCCGAGGTTCTTATGAAATAAAGTTATTGGGACCCTCCAAGCACAAAAGAGCTTGACAACTTGCATAAAATGCGGCTGAAGTACCAGACAAATTTAAGGTTGTTCAATTTTCAGTCTTTAAGGAGATTAAGTGATTTCCCTAACACTATTGAGGCCTATGCATTTTTTCGCCCTTTAATGGGTGACTCAACCGTGCCATGCATGTAAATGAATTCAAAATTAATTGTAATTACAAAATTAACAAATTAAAAATATTTGGTTTTGATTCTTAAATATTTTTTCAATGGTTTTACCCGCACACATATACAATCTGTAAATATGAGTGTACTAACGTAGAAACTAAAACATTTATATACGTATATTCTTAAGTTTATAAGCTGCCAGTATTCTCCAGGGAGGCCGAAACATGTAATCGCTTAAAAGAAATGTGAATCAAAAATAAATATATTTAATTTAAATTAATTTAAAATTTTAATTATACAGATTCACCAAGTTTTGTCAGTTGATAACCTTAATGTTAATAATAAGTTTGTTTATAATGTTTATATCTGTACATTAGTTCTTTACTTAAATCACAGTCACCTACACGTGTCTTTGCTCTCTTATTTATTGTATTCTAAGAAAAAATATCTCGTTTTTTCCATTTGCCAGATTCCACGGCACATTTGATATTACTGTATCAATACATACTCGCGGCGTATGTTCACAGAAGAAACTTGTATGGAATCGGTATTTCTTGAAACAAAAAAATAAGAATTTTTCCCATCTTCGCCCGCAAAAAGACATTCTTTCGTCTGACGTCTGACTCATTTGCAGCGTAAATAAAGAACTGCGTAAAAAGAGCGACTTTCCTTGGGAAATCTTCTAGAGTGTTTCATTTTTTACGCGAGCGTCCGTTCCTCCGATGTGCTAAAGATCTTGGGGAAAACAAATATTTCTTTGTGTTAAAGTCACTACACTTTTTATTTTATTTATGGAGACGGAGCGCACTTTCAGAACAACACGAAAATACGCTATTTCTGCTTTGCGGGAAAATAAGTAATCAAAATACTTTTCGGATCGAAAACGAGTACTTAAAATATTTATGAAGTGTCTTTGAGAACAACACGTGATATAAATAAGACAATTTATTCACATTTTATATCCTGTGCTGAAAAACATTAAGGTATTGTGTACACGTAAAATCTTAATGTAAATTTTATTTTATTTTTAAATATGTGTCAAATGGGTATGGGTTCCCGGCGGGTATAGTTCAATGATTAAAGCATTTGCTTAGGTAACCCACAACCTTTGCAAGTCAAAAGTCAAGGGTTCGATACGCGAAGAAGTTTAAAAAAAACTTTTTTAATCGATTTCTGAGCTCTAAAATACCCCTGGTTGGTGTGAATTTGATATCTCACCCGTAAAATACTAATCATGGCATAAAATAGGAGTATTTGCAGCAAGTATTTGAGGACATGAATTGTAGTGCTTATGCTGAACTAAAAAGGGATGCAGAGAACCGAGAGGAATGGAGATCGAGATGCAAGTTTCTGTTGCTTCAAACCAATCCACCGGATTGATACTACGAAGAAAAGCATAGAACATAAAGTAAAGCTATTTTTTCTTCAAGGTTTCGGAGGCCTTTTGGGAACAAGACATATGATATAATCAGCAAAGCTACAAAAGCAGCCAACAAAGGATGAGGAAAAACTTATAACAGAGCTTCGTGGCGGCAGTTCGTGACAGTCATTTGCTCCATTTATAGGAGCGTAAATAGAAATATTATGATGATGATGATAACATTAAAAGAAAACACACATATATTTTATAAAGATACAAGTTAACACAACACACTTCGCATTATTTACTTAGAACTCGTTTTTATATATTTCACTTAAAAATGGTTTTTCGACGAAGCCAAAACATGTCGCAAATAGTTTATCTCTTTAAATATAATAGCAAATAGAAATAAAATGGCATATCTTATTGATAATAAATCAAATGAAATATTTAATTACTTCATTAATCGTTTATTTACAACTTTGAGTGTAAGTCTCAAGAATTTATTGCTTTTAATTGATGTACTAGTAATGTTTTCAGAACTTTTTTGTTTTCAGGATAGTTCTTCGTGGTCTCGAGCTAACGAATTTAGGTCTTCCATTTAACGTATTAGAGGCTCAATTGTCTCTAATTGACCGCTTATGTTTCTTTCGTGGGTCAGACCAAACAAAAAATATTCTTTATTTGAAGCTCAGAGTGATCCAGGATAATGTTCCAACCAATTTTTTGTGGATGCCAAACCTTAACACATTTCTTCTTAGTATATCACCTCCAAGGTGTCAAGTCACTCATTAAAAACCCCTTTATACCTTTAAGCTATGTAACTGTTACGTATCAATACTATTTATGTAAAAAAACGCGATTAATACATGATGTACTAATTTTTAATTTATAAATAAAATTAACATGGACGGGTATCTCAAGCACCAAGTAATATTTGTACGTATCATCATTTGGTTCATATGTCATGTAACATAATAGAAGTGCAAAAATAAAAATAAAACGATTTATTCGATTTGTTTACCCAACGAAATTTAAATTCAAATTTTCTGTAATTTTTGGCTCACTTGTAAAGCAAAGTCTTTAGTCTGCTGATAGAGCTTGATTTTTCTCCTAGTAATCGCAGCATTGTCTTTTTATTCCATATCTGGAACTCGCAACTGTAAAAATTATTCTATGGCTTTGAATCTTATCGCAAAATAGAACCTAACCAAAGGCCAACGCATGCGTAAATGGACATTGAAAGCAGATGCCTGCGTATAATATCAGTCTGTTTAACCAAATCGACCTCGGGTATTGATATATTTCACGTAAGGGAGGCCCAATTCAGACATGAACTCCACGAGTTTCTTTGGAGGAATAATTTGTTGGCGTCGTCTGTTTGATGAGCATTGGGACCTTTTTTTCTTAGTACTTAATCATAAATACCTATATTTGTATATATATTGTATTTTTTTTATTAAACCTTATTGTACTTCAGAAATGAGTTGAGTTGTTAAAATTTGTAATGTTTCTGTAATGGAAAAAAAAACAATAGCGTTACCATGGTTTTCGTGAGTAATGACAAAGTTCAAAGTTTGCGGAAAATTCAGCTTTTCATACTTCAGTCGGTCAAAATACAAAAATAAACCTGAACGGAACAATTATTATACTTTGGATGCCACAGGATAGCATAATTTATGGCTTATTTCATCGCCATCCATTGTGAACATTCTATAAAATATGCTCAACGGAGCTTTGGAAAAGCAGAGCTGACATGGAATGAGACAAGGACTTGTTTTTGACCAACATATGGTGTTCACAAACTTAATAGAAAGGCGGTATCAGTATTTTTTGTATTACATTCGACGTTTATGTATAACATTAATATAATTATACTATAATACTCTTGCGTATTTTGTCGTAAATATTATTTCATTTTTTATCATTTTTTTATGTTAATTAGAAAATTTCAACATTTTCACTCAAGGAATTTTACGTTTACTACTTAGTAAGTGTGAAGAGCAAAGAATTAAAGAGTAACACGTAGATTAACGGTTAACAGATAGATTCGTTTCTGTTTGACGTGTTTTACGAGATTCAGTATGGAGCTTTTTTGTATACAGGATGGAATGATAACAACAGAAAATTTAAGAAAAAAACATTTTCTATATCAGCAACTAATCAATAAGAAAAATAATGAATTCACGTTTAAATGAAATTCTCCTTTTGTATTCAAAAGCAACTTTCTTTATTACTGAAGTAAAAGAAATGAAATTCGAAATTATTTCACAATGTTATTTTAACGCAACATATTTCAGTCTCTTGAAAGACCATGTTTATGTTAATATCATTAAAAATTAAATTTTTAATATATTGAAAGGTGTGACAAAACTTTATTCCTTAAGTTGAAGTTGTTTTTACGAGTATATTTCGTATTTTTACCTACAAAGGCATCAAACGACTATACGAGAATATTATTAACATGCCCGTTACTAAAAAAATCGATTTCACGTCACAGTTATAGTTATCAGAATGCGTGGGACAGGGATGAGAATCAGATGAGCAACACAAAGAAATTTTTAAGAAGCTCATTGGTATGTTTTTTAAATTAACTCAAAATTTCGATCATCTGTCCGAGGCGGAGCTTTCTGCATAAGGCCCCGGACGGATCACAACTGATGACTCTGGCAGCTGCAAGAGCGCAACGCCCTAACTAATGCAGTGGCCATTTAAATAAATAATAGCGCACCAATGACAGACAGCAATGTACACTGCATATGATGCACCAGTGACAGTTATTGTCAAATAACCAATATGGTGACACATGCGTGTCCGACGAACAAACAAAAAAAGAACGAAAGATTGTATATCGAGGTTTTTCGGCACTAGCCTGCAAGACCTTTATCGAGCTGATATCATTATATAACGAAAATATTATATCACTTGGTGACTGTCAAGTTCATACGTAAAATATGTAAGAATAACGCTTTTTATCTTTTGTAAACTTAGAAAAAATCGCAGTGCATTCCATTATGTTTTTTTTGTGTACGCTTCCCAACTGAAGCCAATTATCTCCATAAATCTTAGATATAAAGTTGTCAAGTATCATGACTTACTGCTTGATTCAATTAACAGAAACTACAATGAGTATTTTTTGTAACTTCTATCAGCCTTTTAAAATGCAACAAGGGCCCAGTAACATGAAAAAAGATCTGTTATTTCATATTATTATTATAATATATACAATAACAACTGATTTTCCGCTGACTCTGTTTTCCTGATAACTCATCAGTTTTTCAGGTGCTTAAAGAAGATCCTGTTATAATTTTTGAGTTGCAATATAAGATAGGAATATTAAACTTGAATCGGCGCACTATAATTCTTTGCGATTGGTAAACTTGTCAACATTTATTTTTCCTCAATTGGTTACTACGAAGAGCTTTGCGATAGGTATAAGAATGTATTTGCTAGCGTAATCGTTATCTCCAGTAAACAATGAATCTTCTGGCAATGGAGAATACCTGACAAGAAGTTAGTGTTATTTTTGGAATTTTGCCACAGCCTGAAAACAAACCGAGGAATAATAGAGGATAAACAACTAACTACTTACTTTGGGATTGTCCAAGTACGGTGTTAATGGGAGCTAGGTAAATTTATTTTCTATTGATATCTTAAAGTAGTTACTTATTTTTCTCAACCTAATCTGATCAGGAAATTATTAGTCCTAAAAACTTAAAATATGTAGGTGAATAGATGATTACAACAAAATAATTAAAGAGCTATCTCTGTAATCCAATATTCAACAAAATTAGTTCCTTAAATTATGATTTAAAATTTTTCACCCAATAAATATAATTTGTTAATTTCAACAGCGAAACAATTTGATTATCTCACTAAATAATCTTTTTTTTTTAAATCTTCGACGTCTCTATTTTTATATTTAAGGTAGTTATCCATTCAATTTAATCAATTCCGAACATTATCCAGCTCTTTTTCTTCTATGGATGCTTTCTTTCCATTCGTTAGAGTCCTGGAGAAAATTCTCTCAAGCGTTTATTACTTCTTCTTTGCGGTGCAATTCACAACCCTAAAATTTTTTAATGTTTTAACTTCTACGATCCAGACAAGTACACCCATGCTCGTAGCCATCCATTATTTTTGATCCCAGGTGATATTTGTGGAGCTTCGAGCACTCAATTTAGTACAACGACAATGGCGCTCCTATATGCCCTATCAGCACACCTCGATCCTCTTCATACATCCTTTTCCTCTTTTGTCGATGGTATTATTCTCCTTGATCTCTGTGAACTTTTGACAAGTGTCATCTACTTCTTCTTTTAAAGTTTTTTTTCTTTTTTGTATGTATTGTATGTTTATGTATACTCTTTGTTTTTTATTCTTTATTATTCTATGTATCTTGGAACTGCGATTCTGTTAAATACATAAATAAATTGTTACATTTTTTAATCTCTCGAAATATGAAGTATCTTATTTTAGTTTTGTACATCAATGGAATATTCAAAGCATCCTCATATAGCCCTACTTTGAGTTTTGCTCAGCAACTCCATTTTCCAGAACATTCAAATGGTTGGTTATTGATGGCTTAGTCTTTCTATATTGAGCATCTGTAACAATACAAAGCACCATACCATCTTAATAAATTATTTAGTATATTCTGTATTTAATTATCTTTATTTCATATGAATTATATCCTGTTTTAATATCGTTACAAAGGTTCAATCGCAGACTTAAACTTTATGTCTTTTATTTATTCTTTGTTATTTTGGTTGAAATGCTGGAATATAGCTCCTTTAGGCTGATGCCAAGAAGCCTTGAATAACAATCTTTTATATCTTATTTTTGTTCGCTCGTCTGACATGCACATATAATGTAAGTTTTTATTGTATAATGTTACACGGTGATTGCATACGCCAATTTATTTGTTATGACAGTGGGCCCATTTTCTGTTGGTACCTCATCTTGTCATCTTGAATTCGCTCATTTTCTGCAGCGATGGTTGGCAGAGCCGAGATGTCAGAGCGCACCGTCAGTTGACAGTCGGAACTCGTGACAGTTAGGGCGTGCGCCTAACAGCGCGCGCCACAACGGTCTTTTTGTTGCTCAAGTGTTTGACAAATAAACCGTGATAATATGTGAAACGAAAACAAGTTCTTTATATTGTGAACCTGATCCTGCGTCCTGTCATCTAGTAAATCGATATCAAATAGGAGAGAGGAACATATCAACTTGTATAGTGCTGAAATAAAATTCACCATCGGATATTCCAATGATTATTCACTATCTATACAAAAGCTTTTTTTGGCAACGAACATTTCTTCAGTAGAGTTAAAGTTTACGACCGGTTTTGTTTTGATGTATGAAATACATCCGAAACGAAATCACTAGTAGTGAGAACACGATGTATTTGGCAGACGCATACGCAAAATACTATTTCAAATATATTAACGAGTAAAATATAAATTTGTATTATATATTTTTAATGGATTATTTTAAAACACTGTCGTTACAGTTTTGACTTAAGGCCTTAATGAAAGAAAATTTTCTTCGTTTTTGAGTTAAAAAATATATATTTTCTTTGAAATATAAACGGTTTTTTTTTGTAATAATGGTTCTAACAAAAAGGTACTTAACGTAAATTTGATATATGAAGATGTCACTCTATAAAGTAACAGCAATTCAGCTTTAATTTAAGGATAACAATTTATGATTATTTTTTAAAATGCTCGCAAATTAACAATTATGAACACATATTTATGGTGGTATAGATATCTCAAATGCTCTAAGCAAAGAATTTTTTAGTTCTTCTACTCTGGCCCGGACCTAGTCACAGCATTCAGGGCAGGCCAATCACCATATGTATATACCGACGTGATCTATATAATACTGTATAATTATCAAAAATTTATGAAAATATTTAATAAAAACAGTAAAATAAAGAAATATTTATATTTGTTATTAAGTTGCCATTTATTTCATTCATATTTTAATTTTTACTAAAAGTGTTTGAAGATAAGCAAAGACTTTATATTTTGTAAGAATTTTTTATATTAAGTAGGTGTTTTGGTTGAGTTTCAATCTTCAAACGTTTTTTCGCAAAGTGATTAAGACGCCAATCTTTTCGTCGCGATAATCCGTAACGGGACGTTTATTACGAAACATACGTCCCACGCGATTTTCCGTCGTGCTTTACTTCGCACATTTTTTGTTCGCATCGCAACAAACCCAATTTCGGTTTATTGGCCGAGATAATGGAAATATCTCGTAAGGCTCGACTCCTGAAGGATGCTGCGGAAAAGCTTCGGCGGCTGAAGTGCGAAGCTTTCATCAAGATTCCAGCCTGAAAAAATACTCACTTGTGTGGCAGATTAAAAAAAGCGTTAACATTTAATTTATCCCTCATTTATTTCAGTTTCTTTCAGGGCTTACAAGATACTCGTGTAGTGAGCTTCCCAATTTTGTAAGAGAATACAAAAAAATGTTTTGTGTTGATTTTTTGTAATAAGGAAAGAAATCATTTTACCAATATCTTATAAATTAAAATGAATTATGTGTCTTTGTCTTCTATGTATTACTACACTTTTCATTCGATCAATATTAAGCATTCGAGAGTGACTGTATTTATGCTAGTGAGAAAAAAACTTCCGAAACTGCGCGTTCCAATAGCGTCCAGTAGACGATTTATCATATACGTCAGTCAAGTTTATAATTTTGATATAAATTGATTCTAGTGTTTATTTATAAAAAACGGAACAGGAAAAGAAATAAATGTTTCTATACCATTTCGTTGACACTTACCTAAGTTATTGCGTACATGGCCGGGAAGGTTTCAGGAGGGAAAAAGGTTCGAAACGGAACGAGAGTGAGATGGAAACAGGACGATAATGCAACGGCACGAAAATAGACGGGAACGGGACGGGAACAGAACAGGAACGGACAGAAGTGGGGAAAAGTATGGGAACTGAATTCAAAATGGCATGTGCAATCCAATATCTTTCAACCGATTGCAATGAACTGCAGCTGCATTTTATTCAGAAAACTTGCCTCTCGTCGTTCTGAAAGGCCATCAAAAACTAAAACTGAATATACTCGGCAGTGCTCCGGGATGCAGAGTTGACATGGAATAAGGCGACAACCATAACTGTACTTTGTGGCGAGAGATTATGACAGCCATTAGATCCAATTAGGGGAACGGATATGGAACCATAATGATGACAATAAACGATTGTTATCTTACTAAGCAGATCGTAGAAATTAAATAATAATGAAAATTGTATCAAGGCATTGAGATTGCAGATTGGTCATGATTCCAAGTACTAATTACCTTTCATAATAAAGGTATTATTTATGCGACAAAATATTCCATCGAAACGCAATTAATGATCTAATCTGATCATTGATATCTGAAAATTTAATTACTCGTAAATAGAACTATTCTAAAATAAAACAAGTCAACTTTTATTCTTATGTTGGAATGTAGGAGTGTAGTGGAAGTGTTTTGATATGTGGATGTTGACAAGGACACCGTATATTGTCACGAGCACTTTAATGTCAGTAAGTGAGCATAATATTTAAGCAGTTTGAAAGGTTGAAAAGTGCACAGAATATTAACATTATATTTGAGTTGAATGACTAACGATATTCTATTTGTTAGCAACATCTAATAATATTTTTAGAATAATGAATGGTTACAAGTAGGTTTTTATAATTTTGTCTGTCATAGAGCAGTCACGTAACACAGGGGCGTCTCTGGCGGACGGCTGATGATTGATGAATAATGATGTTACGGAGGCAGTCGAGAGTGAAGAGAGAAGAGGTCTAGTCCGTGTGGTCGTCTGCTTATATAGAGCCTGCTCAACTCCTACCTTGATAGGTGTAATAGTATTTGAAACGACTTCTGGTGACGATGATTCTAACGACAAGTAGGGACATACAAGGCATTAGAATCAGTTGTAACTTTAGCAGGCACGTAACACAGTGCGTATCCTACGAGAAACTAGCACGACGATCCTGGCGGATGGCTGCGTGATTGACTAGGTTGCTGAGACGGTCACGGTCGAGAGTGAAAAGAGACTGGTGCATATGGTTGTCTCCTAATATAGAGCCAGCTCCACTCCCACCTTGATAGGTGCAATAGTATTTATTAGAAGTGACCTCTGGTGACGGTGATTCTCACATATGGGACATAGAAGGCAAACATTAGTAGACAAGACAAAGATATCGAAATTGGTACAATTGATAAAACAGAGGTCCGCTACACTTATATTACTTTTTAGAATTGTTATTAATAAAGAAAATTCAGAAATGTTTATTGCTTTATAAGTTATTTTAACTATTGTTTTTCATGTACAAAACGGGTCTTATTGGGTAGTGTTTTATTTTGTTCTATGACGTCAAGATATTTAGATTCTTTGAAGTTCTGGATATATTTACTTTTTTTATAGAAAACATTTATATGTAAACAATATATAATTATAATAATTAAATTATTTATTTATTCACTAGTGCCATAGAAAAAAATATATAAAATAATTTGAAGCAAATAAAAAAAAAAACAAAATTTACAAAAAACAGAATAGAAAGAAAATATAAATTGGCATGTACACATACATCACATTATTATAATTGTGATTGTACTACGTGAGTGGAGCACTGGATCCCTTCTGGATGGCCACGTGAAGGCGCATCCAGTGCCGCTCCAACCGTGAGTCCCACTTATCCGCCCATACAGCGACCATTGCGTTGGGACTGCCGCAAATGCGCGCCCACAGAGAAGCGCAACGCTTTCTTATTATGGCATGGAAGCTATTCACTTGTGCCTCCTTCAACATGCCTGAGGCACTACAGTATCGCGGCAGACCCAACAACATTAGGAAGGCGTTGTTATACTAGACCCGGCGTGTACTGTAGACCTTCTGAGTACAGCCAGCCCATAGACCACCCGTGTAGAAAGATCGACAGAAGGATTTTGAGTTTATATATTAAAATGAAGTATACAATACAGTAATCAGATATATTTCTATCAAATCCTTTCAATGCGGCACACAATGGTTGTCGAAAAGAACTCTCAGAATAAATTATTAAAAAGCTTCTACGAACGCATCGCCTTAGAATTTTACTTTTACTTTTACGATCGGGCATAGAATAAATGTTGTACTAGTTTGTTGAAGCAAAAGATAAAAGTCATATGAAGAAGAAGCTTGCTTCCCGCAACTGCGAACGTTGGAGCTTTTTTCATCTCTACGCGCAATATCTGGAACTCACAGGATTACTCGATCAAAACAAAGTGGCGGATATACAGTGCAAGTATCATCCACATTCTTCTTTACGGCTGTGAATCTTGACATCTCATCAAAAACCAAAATAGATGTATTATGGAAGAGCAGACGCCTTTCGTAGAGCACTAGGATGACGAGGTGAGAGAGAGGCCAAGACATCCTTCCATACTACAGTCCATCAAGAGGCGAAGGTAGACTTAGTTGGGGCACCTATTGAGAATTCTGCAGGAGACTGTTAATTATAATAATTACAACTGCCTTATCTTCGCGCCTTCCTTGAAGCCCGTCGGAAACAAAACATAGAATGTACTCGGCGGAGCTGTGGGAGGTAGAGCGGACTTGGGATGAGGTGAATACTAATTCCACCACAAAGATCTGTAAGCCGCATTAGTCTTCGTCACATCCCATGTCAGCTTTGCCTTGCGCAGCTCCACCGAGTACATTATATGAACAGTTGCCGACAGTCTTGCTAGACGGTGCGAGCCTGGGGGCTTGAAGAAAGTCAGGTGAAGCTTACGTTCTCCTGCATTCTTAATACATATTCTAACCAGGTCCAATTTTGCCTCTTGGCCGACTGTTGTATGGAAGGAGCCGCACACTCACTTCTACATTCCTCACAAAGTCAAACCATCGTATCCACAGTTTTCTTCGCTCAAAACACATTATATGGCTGCATTGGATCTTGATGAGACGCCAACATTCATAGCATAGTAAAGCAATATTATTTTGATAATAATATACGGCCGCGACAGCATTTTTAGTATCAAAATCAACTAAAAAGAAAATAATTAAATTTTGATACATGAAATTATTTCCTAGAATCGTGTACAAGTATATTCAGAGTTGCTAAATGAAAACTGGGTTAACAAATTCGTAACTAAAGTCATCTAATATTTACCGAAAACATAAATAATTACCTTTTAGGTGATGTTTGTTATTACCGTTTTCTGCGAAGGAAACTACGTGTTAGTTACTTTCAAGGATAACATAAAATATAGGACACCAGAAATGTTTCTAAAGTTCAAAAACGACTAAGTTATATTAAACAAGTTTCCAGGTTTGTTAAGCTCGTCAAGTGAACAAGTGAACATTTCATAATTCGTTCAAAATCATATTCAAATTAAGAAAATTAAAACACAAGGGTTGCTGAACTAATTCTGTCATTCAATATTTTCATTTCATTTCAATATACACTGCCAGGAAAACAAAATTAACCTGTAGATTTCTTTCAAATTTTCAGAATTCACTGTGAGATCCATTTAAAAAAATTATCTCTCAAGTCTTATGAATGCAGCTTTATTTTAATGGTTCAATGATAAATATTTATTTCATATTTTACTGAACACTTACACTTTTTTAATATATAGACATATTTAATTACTTAAAAGTATATTACAAACTAAGTTTAAAAATTTTGAAAATGAATCAACAAATATAACAAAAATATATCGCGTTCTTAAAGTTAAAAGTAATATCAAGCTACTTGTACGAGTATGTTTCCTATGAATTACTTTCCATTTGTCTTATTGGTAGTTTGTACACATTTTCTCTTCGGAACGTAAGCGAAACGAAGTTAAAATTATTTTATATGGAAAACATGTTCATGTACACATCGCGCATTGAAAAGTCATAATATTATGTTGAATTCTTGATAAAGTCAAAATTGTTTGATTGGATAAGAACTTAATAATTGTTTTCAGAGAGCACACTCGAGATTAATTCCACGCCTCTCTAATTACTTAAAGAACAAATTAAGAATCTACGTCACGTGAAATAATATGATTAAATTAGAACACGTGTAAAGTGTTAAGACATTTTCTTAAATAGTCGCTTACGGAATTCATGACTTTATAAAAAATATACACAAATAAGTTTTACATGTTTTGCCCCTTAATTTTTTCCTTCACCGTTTTTTTAAATCCATAATATGACCGTGAATCGGTTCATTTAACTTATGTCTTATCTCAGTTCTACATGTTGTAGCTTTGCCGAATACATTTGTGCTTCGTTTATGAAGCAATATCTGCGACTCACAGCTTTACTATTATATTAGTATTTGTATAGCGCTCTTTTATGACCGAATGATCATTCCAAAAGCGCTTCTTTGCCTCTCTGAGTAAAAAGGTGGATCTTGAGTCTGCTTCTGAGGGATGCCTCCGCTTTAAGCTCTCTCATGCTTTCCGGTAGCTCGATCAAAAAGTGCCAGCTATGCTACCCCTGTATCGCAATGTGATTTGAGAGCAGATGCCTGTATAGAACGCCGAGCGAATGAGGCAGTATTTTGTACTTTAGTCGACTTTAGTCGACCAAGAGACAAAGGTATACCTGGTTGAGAAAAAATATAAGAATGCTGCGGAAGAACATAAACTACAGTTGTTTTATTTTCAAGCCGCCAGTCAAGCACCGTCTTGGATGTCCATCGGGAATGAAATATTGAATGCACTCGGTAGAACTGCGAGAGACGGAGCTTATATAAGACGAGGCGAAAATTATGGTGGCTGATATAACTTGTGAATACCGTGTGCTCCAGATAGGGTAGCCGATATGGTATGATTTTTTATTGTAAGTACATACAGGAGAATACCGACAGATAGTGATAGGGCTAAGCGCTGCACGTGTTGATTCGCCAACGTCATAGACTGCAGCCCGAGATTGACGCATCATCCTTATTATTACAGGAATTTACAATGAATGGGTGGTCTTCACGCGACGACTTTCGTCTACCACCAATTTTAGTTAATAGGCTATGACTGGCATTTTACGGGTGAGGGATCAAATTCACACCAAACGGTGGTATTTTAAAGTTCAGAAATCGATTACAAATCCTTTTTTTTAATCTCCGTCGGGGTTTCGAACCCACGACTTCTGGCTTGCAAAGAAAACGCTTTGACCATTGAGCTACACCCGTCGGCAATGATAATGATGATGACGCAAATATTTAATTTTGTATATACTCGTACGTTATATTATATCTGACCTGATTCTACAAAATTTTGTCGCCGATATAACATGTGGATGAATTGACATAAAGCACACCGAGATGAGAAAATGTGACACTCTTATTAAATTTTCCTCGGTATGTGTGCAAAATAAAGTCACTCAGAAACGTTATATGAGTAAAATATTTCGCGTTCGGAGTAATCTGCCATGTTCGTAATGTCAGATATATAACAATTATTGGCTGACATTGGTAAACTTGCGTATATTATGTAGATACAGTGAGAATGTATTAATTAATGATTTCCGGAAGACGCTTTGTATCTATGACGCTAGAACCATGTCAGAAATATCATGAAATAGTTCACGATTAATATCTGAATAGAAAATTAAATTATATATCAGACAATATGAGCGTTAAGTAAGCCTCACCAAAATGGGGCGTTTTGTTTAATTATTTATTAAAGCAGTTGATAGCTTTTTTGCTTTGGTTTTTGATTATTATGATAGTGGTCTTATAAAAATAACTAATTTGAAAAAAGCTGCCGCAAAATACAATAAATCATATAAATAGAGTTTTTTTATGTACACACATACAAGAGAATACAGACAGATGGTGATAGTAATTCTCATCTGTGGAATTCTATGACGCTTAGCATGCTGCATATGGCTAAGCGCTGCATAAAGAGTATTGATCCTCCATCGTCATAGACTACAGAGATTCACGCATCATCCTTAATAATTACAGGAATTTACTTAGAATGGGTGGTCGAATTTCATCTACAACCAATTTGGATTAATAGGATATGACTGGCATTTTACGGCTGAGAGATCAATTTCACACCAACCTACATTTTATTTTCTACTTACAACATATTTTAGAGTTCAGAAATCGTTTTTCTTATTCTCCGTCGGGAATTGAACCCATGACTTTTCGCTTGCAAAGCAAACGCTTTGACCATTGAGCTTTACCCGCCGGCTGACTTAAGTGATAAGCTTGCGTTTATTGTGTATATACAGTGAGTATGTATTAATTTATGATTTCCGGAAGACTATGTATCTTTGACGGTGAAACCTTGTCAATATAATATCATGAAATAGCCTACTACTACTAATATAATATTTAACTAAAAACCAAACAATATGCGTTAAATTAACCTTCTTACATAGGATGTAATTATATTGTTTAACCCTTTATTTTCTGACGGGACTTATGAGTCTCATACCAGAAAATCCAATATTGATCGTGTATTTTGCTGCAGTTGTGTCCTAACGGGACTTCGGCAGTCGGATTTAACTATAAAATGCTTATTTTATAAAAAAAATATGATTTTTCTCAATTGTTCCCTGTATCCTATAGAAATTAATTCGTATACAAATAATCAGTAAAGTAAATAAATTATTTCACAAGTCAGTAAATAAAGGCTTAATTTTTTATAAAAACAGTTTATAGTCTTTTTGCTTTGTTTTTTTTTTGTAATCGCATACAAGAGAGCGCAACTGGTCAAGACCAGTCAGCAATATGACGCTCAGCTAGGGAGGCTAGACGCTGCATGCGGATAACGTGTGTTGTGTTCGTGTTTGTGTGTGGGTTGGAGAGATTGCAAGTGTATATTTATCTTTTTCTTGAAGACATTCAGATTGTAGGAATGAGGAAACGCAGACGCTAGAGTATTCGAAAGCTTACCGGTGGCATTAAGGAAGGAACTTTAGAAGCTGCCAGTTATTGGTCGACGCACATTTACCGTGTATGGATGTTCGATAAGTGTAAGACGAGTTTATTGGTTATGGATGGGTGCAAGAGGAATCAGTTATTTATGTTCCGAAGAGCAGCGACCGTGGTTATAACGGTAGAAAAGACTTAGTGAACCAATCTTACGCCTGAATTCCATTGCATGATTGCAGGTTAGTCATAAGAGTGTCATTGTTTATCAAAGAAATTGCTCTTCTTTTTATTAAGTCAAGTTAAGAAGGTATTTCGGGGCTCCAATCCAAAGGTGACTGCCGTATTCACGGATAGGCCGCATTTGTCCTTTATATAGAAGAATTTGAACGTTGTAATGATGGTGGTCTTAAAAAAACAACTTATTTCATAAATTTGTCGCAAAAAAATATGTCTTTATAAAAAAAGTGTATTTCTTTCTATATTTATTCTTTATCTGAAAAATGATACGCTAATTTACAGAACTTTTTATCAGTTACCATTATTTATCTCTAGTACCTGTCTTGTTCGCTTGGTGAACCCAAGATCACCCCCTGTTCCGTCTTGTTTTTGGGGACCAAGATTGGGACCCGTTACTGGTCGCACGCAAAAGCTACTTGTAAGAGAGTGGCCTTCACAGCAGAATTCTCAGTGCTTCAAGAAGGATTAGCTGTTGTATCCCAAGCATATTTTTGGATGTTTTTTTTTTACGAAAATCCGACGATTAACCTGACGATTCCGACGCTAGAATTATTCTGTATTAACAAAACAACAATTAAAAAATTCTCAAGATGTTGGATAAAAATAAAAATACAAATGTTATTTTATTTTAACACATGTGGGTGTTCTGTTTAAAAGAAATATATACGTGATTTATAAAAGTATACTTAAAAGTCTACTAGATGTGATTTAGGAGAATTTTCTACATGATTATGTTTAAAGAGTCTTAGAGATTTAAATATTAAAATATACGTAAAATAACTAATCTTTTAATTGGATCTAATCGATTCAATAATATGTGAGAATACTTTGTAAATAAAATTATATTATAGTGCAACGCTCTCCTTTTTCCACGTTAGCCTCTTAAATTTAATCCCAGATTTAAGTTACCGAGTACGTAACTGTCTATTAAAGGGGTAACCAATTAGCGGTCCGTACAAGGACCGCAAAACCTCGTTCTACTTAAGTTTATTTTATTAATATTAATTCCACGTAATTGATTTTGTCAAATACTATAAATAATGTTAAATTTTGCAGCAGACTGTATTTAAACACATTATAACTCAATCGCCCATGATATGTTATACAATTAAATCGGTGCTTAACGCTTATATTGCCAAGTTGACTATTCATTTATATATATTAATAAAAAAATATGTAGAAGTTTTTTAATTTCGCTTTTCATGATTGTTTGTATTTAAGGCATACTTAAATCTCAATAATAGTTTCAGCCAAAAAAATATGTGATATTATTGAATTTTGTGACGAAGAGTAACGGAGGAAGTATGCAGCCTTGTCGCACGCAAGTGAATACGTCGAACTAGGTCGTTGTCATTGCTCCTAATTTACAAGGCAGAAATTATGTCTAGTTTTCTCTGAGGTGAGTGTTTTATCCTAGCCAAGATTATGTGAGATAAGTACTTTTCCCGGAACGCTCAGAAGAGTTATTTTTCTGAATATATTACAAGTCAGAGGATCTAATTTTTGTGCAGAGCAAACACCTCCTCATTAACCCAGTTTTTTTGAGCACTTCTCTGCTTCCCAATCTCATGCGATCAAGTGGTGCAAGGGGTAAAGTAGTGGACCCTCTTCAGATGTTCCGGGTGGATAATATTCATGCCTGGCGTCCCCGCATATTTCTGCCCTCCGATTGCAACCTTGACCTCCATCAGCGTCGGGACGCCATCATGGATGAGGGTTACTTAAGGGATATTTAAATGTGATGTTTCATACTAAACAATTACCTTCTAATTTATACAATTCTCCGAGCACTTCTCTGAATTATACGCCTTAGCAATCAAGTGGTGCAAGGGGTGCTTAGCAAGCATCTCCTCGAGCAAAAAAAAACGAAGCAAAAAATAGATTTTTGTAATGATGGTAATGTTTAGAAGGCCTGCGGCTTACCATATATAATAAGAGTGCGGTTCCACACGTTGTGGGCGAGGCATTGTACCCTAATCGCAGGTAACTTCGAGGATGCTTTTTGCATGATCGATTTCCCTCAGGAGGTATTGTTAGCGCGGCCGTATTTGCCCAGAGCTCAGGCGTGCCTCGCTTCGGATCCCTGGCGAAATGTTCGCCGGTGTACGTCCCCGCCTGCAGAGACAAAGGCATCCACTTACGACTAACTTGAAAACCATTCGAGCTGCAAACTTAGGTAAACGACTGATAAAAGGCATCTTTAATGTGATAATCTTACTATATTTTGCACGTTTTATTTTTCAAAAAAAAAAATGTATTTGCGCGACTAAGAATTATAAATAGTTTTTCTTTATAGGTCGTCACGAATAGCGGCCACAAATTTCTGAAAATTATTATGGCTCTCAATTCATTTCATCTCAGCATTGGTATCCAAAGCTATACCCAGTATATTGTATGTTTAGTTCTTGCCGGTCATTAAGGACGGTTCATACTCGAGGCTTTGATAAAAATGCAGCTGTCGTTTATGTTTTTTGCAGTATCTTAAGTATATAATCCATCGAAGCCCAAATTCGTTTCTTGAAAGACTGTAGTATGGAAAATAGACAAGGCAGCCTTTTATTCTACATTTGGTTAAGAGAGAAAGGTGAAATTGGCTGGAACATGTTATTCGGATGATGCAGGAAGGTATTTTTATTTTATTTTATTTTATTAACGGCCTAGGCCAATACATATGATTTTAAAATAGAAAATACAACAAATAAAATGTAAAACAGAACAAATATTATAGCTAAGACAATACACTTAGATAAAACATGAACATGAGTAAAAAAACAGATCTAGCACATTAGAAGAAGGATCTGCGAAATGCTGGAAGGTCCACTCCGAAAAAGTCCAAGTCACTAGAGGAGTTAACCAGTCTACACATTCTTAACATAGGAGAATAGAAACCGTTGCTGGTTTTGGATGTCCTTACATGTAGCAGGTCACTGCTTCTAGTGAATCGGGAGGGAACATTGAACGTAATTTCCTGCAATAATTTCGAGTAATCGAATATGGAGTTCAAATTTTAAAAATAAACAGCCACTGTTCTACGCCTCTTCAATGTAGATACATTTAGTCGCTTCTCTATATTTTATATATAAATAAATGTATAAACTACACTCATTCTAACTGCTAAGTCCCGGGCTCTTCCTATTCTGAAAAATTATTTTATCAAAAAGTTTAGTGAGACAAAGCTCTGACATTGAATTCGGTGAATACTGAAGCATAATAAAAAGGTGTAATACGACAGTTCTTAACAACCATATGCCTTAATTATGAAAACAGTTATGGAAATTGTTTTGAAATGTTCTGAAATGTTTTAAACTGTTTTATTGTGTTTACAAATCTTAAAATCTTTAACAATCGGTGATCGTTTTAATCCATCACAAGAAGTGAAAGAGAAGACAAAGCTCGGCCAACTTTACAGCTCGGTTCGACTGAAAAATTTCTACCTCTGAAATATTTTACCTGAAACGACTCGGTTGCAATTTGCACAGTCCATCGACCAGCTCTGCAGCAATGCAGGTACGAACCCTAATAAAAATTCTCCGTGAGGGGTTGATTTTTATTCCGCTTGGGAGGGCTTAAATAAAAGCATATTTTCTTCTCGTCTTCCAATTACTCGTACAGTAGTAATCTTGTTTCAACACTCAAATAGTTAGTTCTAATATGAAACGTTAACGTTTTATTTTTGAGCAATTGAACAAATTGTAATTGTGAATATAAAAAAAAAATTTTTTTTTGCATATTTATTGAATATGAAAAGTGTGTTTTAACTTTGTATTTAAGAACACAATTTTTATTTATAAATTGATTCACATAAATGTAATATTTTATGACATTTCTCTAGTCTTCTTCTTCTTCGACGTCAAATTATTTTTGTCCCCGAATCTGGCAACATCGATAGCTTGTGTGTTGCCCAGCATTAGGTCCTGAGATGTGCAGCTTGTTGGTTTTTCTAGTCAATTTTGGAGAGTAAGAAACAGTAGACGCTGGGATTCAAACCGCAAACTACGCACCTTAGTTCTATTCTATTCTCAGCGCGGTTCGCCATGACCAATTCTTCTGCCTGATGTGTTGAGAAAAATTTGATGTATTTTTATTATTGAAATATTCGTTCCTTAACAGATGTCACTTTATTGTAAATTGCAATTAAATATTTTATAATATTATGATTTGAACAAATTTTATTTGCTCAAAAGGAAATAATTTTTTTACTGAACATTTTGTATTCAATTTTTCACATTTACTAAGTGATAAATTGATGTTCAGTAATCAGCATTATATTGGAATAAGTTTATTTATAATATCGATACACACATCAAAAACAATTCTTTAAAAAATAATTGTATAAGCTTCTAAAATTTCGAGCTTAAAATATTGATTAAATATATTCGTCCAAAAGATAACTGGTATAGATAAAAAAAACTTTAATTGACTACTCTTATAATAGTAACAAAATCTCATTATAACTACATTCAGTTAACTTGTCGGAGGGTATAGCTCAATGGTCAAAGCATTTGCTTCGCAAGCCAAAGATCGTGGGTTCGATCTCGGAGACTAAAAAAAAAAAGATTTTTAATCGATTTCTGTGCTCTAAAATACCCCCGGTTGGTGTGAATTTGATCTTTTACCCGTAAAATAACAGTCAAAGTCTATTAACCAAAATTGCTGGTAAACGAAAGTCGTTCTGTGAATACCACCCATTCATAGTAAATTTCTGTAATATTAAAGATGATGCGTGAATCTTAGGCTGTAGTCTATGACGTTGGAATATCAACACTCCACTTGCAGAGCTTAGCCATATGCACCATGGTAAGCGTTATAGAATTCCAGTAATGAGACTTCAGAAATACTATCACCATCTGTCGGTATTCTCCTGTATGTGTTTACATAAAAAACTTGAAGTTTGGTGAAATAAAATGTGAAATGAAATGTAAAAGACAATGAATGACATACATTTGTGGTTTTTTATTTTTGTCATCATTTTATATTGGAGCAGTAATGATTTAAATTACTTTTTCACGCGACACTAAAGATAAAGAGAAAGTGAAAAAGTTTAAGGCAATTACGAATTTCAAGAAATGTGAAAATAGTTCAAAGAACATTATCTCAAAAGGGACCTAAAAAAAGTATGCCAAATGAATAATAATTATCTTATATGACAATAAATATCAAAAATTTAATTGGTCTAGACTAAGTCATCTTCAGGTTTGAGAAATCGAGACGATGCTGAAGAAAAATAATTATTTGTGTACGTGAGCTTTCAGTTGACATTATCAAAATAAGTATTCCAATTTATTTTTTAAAATTCTGATGAAGATTGATAAGGTCAATGGCATTTCATAAGTGCATTAAAAATGACAGTTATATTTCACATTGAATTTTGAATTATTCGTGAGTTAATGCTATTGATAAAATAATTTTTCTTGAAAACGTAAATGTCAAAAGAACTCAACGTGTATATATTTTTGATCTGAGCTTATACAAATAAAATATAACTAAAAAAAAAAGCTCCAGACTGTGATGGAGTGATTGCTTCTGTAGATTTGAGGTTGCAATTGTGATGATAGTTTAGTGCTGTTTTTTCAGTGTTTGTCTCTAAATGTTTTTTGTATATAAACACATACGGAAGAATACCGCCAGATAATAATAGTGATGCAGAAATCTTATCTGTGGATCTTATGACGCTTATCAAATTACATATTACTGTTCGATGAACGTAAAGTGTTTATTCGCTAACGTCATAGACAGCAGCTCTTCATTCACGCATTATCCATTTCTTATACGAATTCACAATGAATAGTTGCTATCCACGGGATGACTTTCATCTACCATTAATTTTTAATTAATTGGCTATAACTGGAATTTTACGGGCGAAGGATCAAGTTCAAACCAACCGAGAGTATATGTAGTACTTTTACACCCAAAACATTTTTTTAATCTAAGTCTAAAATCAAAGTCATGACTTTTGGTTTAGTAAGCAAACGCTTTCACCATTAAACTATACCCGCCGTCAAATTATCCTTGACTCTATTGGATTTTTGGGAGTTGGCATTTCGTATGTACTCCTAATTATGTCTACGTCTGATGCAAGCTCATTAAAGGCTTTTATATCATTCATAAGGGTATAAGAAATAATTGTTTATAAAATATTTACTTTTATAATAGTACCATATACATTTTTTAATTTAAAATATTAATATTATAAGTCTGAAAATTTATTTTCCACCGACGTGTTCAAGTGGTTGAACATATATTCCCTAACACTGTATGCTAATGAGTCCCTTATCCCTCAAGGTCCACAAGTTTCGTACGAGGCAGGCTTATGCATAATGCAACGCGTCTGAAGGAGTGTTTTTCTAGCTGAAAACCTGAAAATTTTCAAACAGATTGAATGGAATTCAATTATTATTATATTGGATTAAAAACAGCGTTTCACGATGTAAAATATTAATTTCATAGCAGTAGCTTTTTCTATTGTTTATTTACGTACGAATCCTTCACAAAGCTTCTACAGGGATAATATTTGAATATTTAAGCAAACATTATTGCAAAAATGATTTTTTTAATTTTTAAACAAAATCGCGTCTTTTAAAGCTTCGCTCTTATAAACGAAATATCTGGAATTAGTAACTTTCTTATCTTTTCATATCCGTTTCATATATGGAACATATAATTATCACGAATTGTCACCGATTAGTTATCAGCTACCACTGTCCATTTATCGATCTACGATATATCTGCACCTGAAGGTCCACTTGAGAACATATTTTTGCCGACGGGTATAGCTCAATGGTCAAAGCGTTTGCTTTGCAAGCCAAACGTTGTGAGTTCGATCACTGGCGGAGATTAAAAAAATGATTTGTAATCGATTTCTGTGCTCTAAAATAGGTTGGCGTGAATTTGATCCCTCACCCGTAAATTGCCAGTCATAGCCTATTAATTAAAATTGGTGTTAGACGAAAGTCTTCCAGTGAAGAGCACCCATTCATAGTAAATTCCTGTAATAATAAAGGACGATGCGTGAATCTCGGGCTGTAGTCTATGACGTTGGCGGATCAACACTCTACATGCAGCGCTTAGCCATATGCACCATGGTAGGTGTCATAGAATTCCACAAATGATAATTCAGAATTACAATCAACATCTGTCGGTATTCTCCTGTATGTGCTTACATAAAAAAAAAATGGTTTCCAAAAACCTCCAGAGTAGAAGTGCGAGTACTTGAAGAAAGAAGTTGGTACTTAAAGGCAGCTCGAAAGATATTTTTAGTTGATTTGTTAATCGGTTTTTACGGAAATTGACTGATTAATCTAACGTTCACGAGGCCTAGACTATATGTCCTAAGGGGCGCCTCAACCCATAAAAGTAGCTTTACTCGATTAAAACAAAGAGCCTTTTGAATAGCGAGTGTATCGTTCTTACTCTTATTTACGTCTGTGAATCTTAGCATCTTAATGAGAGCCAATTAAGCTTTATAGTGGTTTCGTTAGTAGATGATTGTAAGTAGTAGACTTATTCAAGCGTCCCCTTATATCATTTTTTAAATTGGAATAGTAAACAATGATTACGTTCTTAATTAATTTAATTTCATAATATAAACAGAAAAATAATAATATTTACTTATATCCTCCTCTCTGAATTTGATATCGAATTACTGGGTAACAGGATGCCGAAGCAGATATGACATTACAAAAAACTTGTTTTCGAAGCACAATTTTATAAAGGCTTGATTTCTTCGCCCGACCAGGATAGCATGTCGCCGGCCGAGCGCGAGTCAATTGTCAACTCCCGACACTGACATGTCTAGCGCCCCAAGACAGTCAAGGCAAAACAGGAAATTAAAGATGACAGTTGCACTAACATGAAATGCAGCAACTGCCATAACTAGTAAAATGGCGTATGCCAACACCGTGTATTATATTATTATTAAAAACTAACATTATTAGATTTGCATGTCAGGCGAGAGAACGTTAATATGAGATAAAAGATCGTTTTTCGAGGTTTGTGTGTAAATAAAGTGCGCTATATGAAGCTGATGTCATTACATTTAAAAAAAAGTGAGTTTCTCCGTAAAAATAAAATGCAACTTTCAAAACATTTCAGCGTTACTCTAGGGAATGAATGGAACGAAATGCGAATGGAAAATTGCTGAAGATTCCTGAAACGCCTGTAAACGATTGCCTTGCTCTATAACTCGTTTAGTTGACAGCAGTTGTCGCTGAAAATCGAAGTTTTCACAGCTGATTTTTCAGAAGCTTTCGAAGAAAAATTCTCAACCTTCACAATACACAGCTCGGTGCAACTTGAAAAATAAAGCCTTTCAATTCCTTTATAAAATAATAATTTTCACATATTTTATATTTGTTGATACCGCAATGTAGTTACGTCAAATTTAATTTGTTATATTACTCTTTTATTTCATATAAATAATAAAACCACACATTTTGATTTGAGTCATATACAAATAATAATAAATGAACTAAATTTATACTTACTTATAACAAGTACAGGAGAAATCTGAAGTAATCAAATAGATCTTTTATTATTTTGAGAGTTTCCTGAATCCCTAGAATGATTGATAAAGTCAAAGATGGACTTCAGGAAGTCTGATACATGTAATGACTTTAAAAGTAATCTGATATTTAGAGATACAAAAATATTTGTTAGTTTTTTAAATATTGTCAGTTGATTACGTTACCATTATTAAAAAATCCACTATTATTTTTCAAATGCATCTGTTCTCAATCGCCATCATGCGGCTGCATTGGATTTAGGTGAGATACAAATATAAACAGTCGTAAATAAGAATTTGTACAATACAAGCGCTGTAAAGTTAGCATTTTTTTTATATAAACACATACAGGAGAATACCGACAGATGGTGATAGTAATTTTGAAGTCTCATCTGTGGAATTCTAAGATGCTTACCACGCTGCATATCGCTAAGCGCTGCATGTGAAGTGTTGACCCGCCAACTTCATAGATTACAGTCCGATATTCACGCATCATCCTTATTTTTACAGGAATTTACTATGAATGGGTGGTCTTCACGGGACGACTTTCGTCTACAACCAATTTTGATTAATAGTCGGCGGTCATAGCTCAATGGTAAAGCGTTTGTTTTGCAAGCCAAAGGTCGTGGGTTCGATCCCCGACGGAGATTTAAAAAAAAAAGGATTTTTAATCGATTTCTGAGCTCTAAAATATCCCGGTTGGTGTGAATTTGATCCATCACCCGTAAAATGTCAGTCATAGCCTATCAATTAAAATTGGTGGTAGACGAAAGTCGTCCCGTGAAGACCACCCATTCATAGTAGATTCCTGTAATAATAAAGGATGATGCGTGAATCTCGGGCTGTATTCTATGACGTTGGCGGATCAACACTTCACATGCAGCGTTTAGCCATATACCATGGTAAGCGTGATAGGATTCCACAGATAAGACTTCAAAAAAAAATACTATCACCATCTGTCGGTATTCTCCTGTATGTGCTTACATAAAAAAAAAGGCAATGACTGGTATTTTACGGGTGAGGGATCGAATTCACAGCAACCGGGGTTATTTTACAGCTCAGAAATCGAATAAAAAATATATTTTTTTATCTCAGTCGGGGATCAAACTCACGACTTTTGGCTTGCAAAGCAAACGCTTTGACCATTGAGCTATACCTGCCGGCAAAGTTTTTTCGTACTTTTTTCTGATTGAATAGAGTTGGGAGTCACACATATTGTGCATGGAGTTAAAATACGCTCCAGCGTTCGGAAAGCGTGAAGTAAGCTCCTTGCAAGTTTCCTTTCTATAAGTATAATATTTGGCCACCACTTGGTTATTTTAGCTGCCACTGTCCACTGAGAGTTACAACCTGCAGAGCAGAAGTCTTGAAAGGGGGTAGCTGTAGCATCTGAGGCATAATTTTGGGTGATTTGTTCATCGGATGATTAGCCCGATGCTTCCGAGGCCTGGACCATTTTATCCTTAGGAGTGATTCAAATCTGTACGATGAATACAGCAAAGAAACACAAAACTTTTGCGGTTTGGTAGAAAGCACTACAAACGAAGGAGAAATTCCCAAACGAGCGCAGTGGCAATCGATCCTATGTGATTGCTCCAGAACCGCCCCGGTGATTTATTCCGTACCTCCGTTCATGTGTGTTCCGGCACTCAATTACGACGTGCCAAGTGCCGGATTCGTTCTCACCGTAGCTCTTTACGATCTGTAAGCTTACGCAGGCATTGTTGGAACGATTGCGTGTAATTTGCTAAGCATCCAGTTCAATGCTATCGACTGACGCATTTTTCAACAGACACAAGCTTGTAATACCACTTTCATGCTGGTAGCGAAAAGCTTTATCATCATCATCAGCCTGTATCCGTCCACTGTTGAACGTAAGCCTCCCGCATTAGTCTCCATTCTCTTCGATCCTCCACCATCCGCATCCAGGTCAATTCCGCTATTCATATTATGTCGTCAGTCCATCTTGCAGGGGGTCGGCCAACGATTCGTTTGCCAATTTTTAGGCGCCATTCCAATATTTTTCTTTCCCATGGACCGTCGTCTCTTCGACAGATATGTCCTGCCCATTTCCACTTGAATGTGCTTATTCGTTGGGTAGCATCGACTACTTAAGTTCTTCTGAGTATTTTCTCGTTTCGGATCTTTCGAAAAGCCTTAATATGCGATTATTGTCTCTCACTTATGTTTGCAAGCCTAACACGCATATATATTTTTTTGTGTTATTATTTAAAAAATATTTAGTCAAAGATTAAAATTTCAGTAACCATAAGACGCGGTGTTTATAGGCGCCATTTTATTTCTTTGGTTTTAACAGCCGCTTTATATATCATGTGAGAGTAGATAGTTCGCCAGTTGGCCGATATGTGGTCTTCGGGAGCTGTGACTGTGACTGCATGATCTGGAGTCCATATTTTCCTGGGCACTCTCAGATACACATCATTGTTGGTGTCCCAGGTTTTTCATTTATTTTATCTTAAATGTGCTTCCTGACGAGTTATTTGCTTTGGCGACCTGCTTCTCTTCCATCCACCACGCCACCCGATGACCATCCCGGCGATCTGGAGTCACTTTCTATTGAAGAGACGAGGATGTCAAAACATATATCAATTTCATTAAAAATCAGCAGAAGCGACTTTACTTATGATATGTCTTAAGCAATAGGAAAATGTATATTTGGTTCATAGGAGTCAAACATCGCGGATCACGTATCGTAGTTTATGTTGAGCTGCCCCTTCGGTTATATTATATTACTGTTTATCAAATACCCAAATGTAATTCAGATTTTATATAACCATCTCTAAATGTCGTTGGCAATCGCATGCATCTTGGATGTACTGCGTTTGGAAAACATAAGTTCACATTAAAAACGAAATATTAGCATGTCTTAAAAAATAAACATCTCCATTTCAAAATTTGCAAGCCAATACATTTCCTATCAGTATTAACATCTTATGATACAGATTTTTTATGTTAACAATTGTAAAATATTAAGAAGAGATATATAGAATAATATATATTATTTAAGGTTTAATTTTATTATAGATTTTTAATACCATAATCATTTAATTTTTTTTTTTAATTTTAAGTAAGCACATGCAGAAGAATACCGACAGACGGTAAAAATAATTCTGAAGTATCCTCTGTGGAATTCTATGACGATTACCATGACGCATATGGCAGCCCGAAATTCACGCATCATCCTTATTATAACAGAAATATACTATAAATGGGTGGTCTTCAAGGGACGACTTTCGTCTATCACCATTTTTCATAAATATGCTATGACTAGTATTTTACGGGCGAGGGATCAAATTCACACCAACCGGGGGTATTTTAGACCACATAAATCGATTAAAACTCCTTATTTTTCAATGTCTGTCGGGGATCGATTCCATGACCATTAGCTTGCAGAGCAAACGCTTTGACCGTTGAGATATACCCGCCGGCAATTGGAATATATGGTCACCACAAACAGCCACCACTTAGCTCTGTAAGGTGTACTCTCCTTTTCTCGTTCTAGGAAATGTCTGCACCTGAAAGTTCATTTGGAACCGTATATGAAACCCGATAAGAGCAATAGCCCGAGTGGTCGTAAAGAGGGTAACTATAGTATCTGAGGCATATTTTTTAAGTGTATTTGTAATGGAAATCGGATGAATAGCTCAACGCTCCCGATGTCTGAAATTTTCAACCATAAACATATAATAAATTATGTATAATTAATTGTCTTGATTTTATTTGGGATTCCTTTCGTTAAGGATTCTTTACGTACGAATTTTAAATATCACGAAAAAAATTATTCACTTCCTTCAAATTCAGCTCCAAAAAGTAAGCTTCTAAGTAAAAGTTTCCTCCGATTTCTCGTGTGGATTTCATCTATTAAGTGAAATGATAAATGACTCATATTTGAGAGGAAATGTGAGGCAACGGAATAGGCGTATATATCGATAATATGTTATCAATCATACACACTGGGTACAAATGAAAGATCGAGCGATTTTGTCATCGAATATATCACAAGATTGAGTTTGAGAAAAGAACATATGTTTTATACCCAGAAATTGAGATCTATGAGAGGGACTTTCATAGATTTTGAAAATATTGTGAGTAAATAATTTATTTTTTATCGTTTGCAAGATTCAAGTAAAGGGTCCGCAAAATAACTTTTTTTTTTTAAAACAGGGTGCAAAACATCGAGTGTAGCTTCGGCTGTGTGACACTTAACGCCGTCTTGTTGAAACCAAATGTCGCCAATATCTTCCTCTTCAATTTTTGTGAACAAAAATTTGTGAGCAAAAATTCGAAGCGTCATCAATGGCGCATGGAAGCGCCATTGATGGCGCTTCACGCTCACTTTCTGCCACAGCAGCAACATTCTCGGGTGTACGCACTCTTTTTGGCTTTTCACGCTTTGGTGTATCGATGAGGATGCCAGTTTCTTTCACTTTTGTCACAAGATAACAAACATACGGAGCTGAAGGTGATTCTCTTCTTCCAAAATCCGTACGCAATTTTCGCACAAATTCTGCAACATTACCATGATTTTCAAAGTAATGTCGCAACATTTCGCAGCGTCGTTCAAGCGTATACACAACCATATTCGTTTAGCGGAAGGATAAAACTAATTATCTGTCAAATCAGATATGAGCTAAGTGTTACCATTCACGAAATAAGCACTAGTTAAAATAAAAAACTTTAAATGGCGGACCCTATATATAACAGATTTACGACGCCGATCAAATCAACTCAATTTATATAATCGTGTCAGAAACAACTGGGTCAGATCCTGTCTGCCCAGAAGTGGGCGACGTCGATGGCCTTACTCCCGGCCATCATCAGGTCTTCCTGGGTGCAGCTACTCGGACACAGCGCAGACTTCAGAAGGTGTGACAGGGTCTGCTTCACGCCGCAGTCATATTCAGTCGGACCTCCATATATTTCACCGCTGGTCGTGTCCAAGGGTAAGAAAAATGAATTTTCAAAATAATTTAATCAAAATCGGTGTTGTGTACGAAATAAAAATGCATACGATTCCAACTACTTGAACAAGTACAACATAAAAAGATGTTGCAAACAAAATGTTAGATAAAAAATTCTTCGTTACATTTTTATCGTGATTTATTATAGAATGATTTTATCTCTCCTTTTATATTCAAAATCAAGATAAATGCAAAAAGTTTAGTATCATTATTAATGGCTTATCCGTTATTAAGCTATAAATAGTATAACTAACACAAAATTATTTTATATACGAGGGTTATCTACAAAATAAGGTTCCCAGTGTTTTTTTCCCATGAATTTTAGGAAAGTTCAGACTTTCACCTATTTTTCTACATAGTCGCCACTGAGGTCAATGCATTTTTGCATGCGGTATACGAGCTTCTGAATGCCTGAGTCAAAAAAATCTGCCGCCAAGCCACGCAGATACCTTAGAACCGCTTCTTCCACTACACTACAGAATCGCGGGATCTACTAAGACAGCGCTGTTCAGGACTGTACAACCAATGAAAACTCAATTTATTGGATAAACCTCGTACATAATATTGGAAAAGCTTCATGAATAAATAAATGAGTCAATGAAACTGATGCTTTTCTTTCTCACGTTCAAGTTATTAAAACACAGTTCGACCAGCGAACTATATGAATTAATATGTGTTAAGTACTCTAGTAATTAGGTCAATATTTTTTTATATAAAAATTTCACGTTCAGAAACTTCTTTCGGCTCGTTGAAATTGCGTCCAGCACTCATAAGCGGTGGGTTTGTTTTACGGCCAGACCACACTGCGCCGAATTACAGCATTTAAACGTGCCAACGGACGTTGCTAATAATTTTCAGTGCTGAAATATTCAGCCGCTGAAAGTTTGCATAACTTTGTTACGAGTTTCAGCAGATCCGCTAAATGCTTAAAACCCTGATTATTATTGTATCAAATATCGTACAAACTTTGGTTTGCATTTTAAAAGTAGATTACTAATTTTTACGACTTTTAAGCCGGTAGCCTTGTACTTGCACTTCTCGAGAACACATATAAAGGCATCTCTTTCAAAAGGTTTGTTAATTAGTCGCGTTAGGGCATGATGAGGAGCAGTGTAGCAAAACAAAGACTTTTCTGAGCACATCTACGATGAAACATGGTTTCGCCGATTGATCGTAATATGACGTAACTTCGGCCGCGATCGATCGGGACTTAACAATGCGATCTCGCTGACGGACGGCACATGACTTCTGCGCTCGTGATGGGCTCTCACCCAGCGCCACAAGCGGCGGTCTATATAACTAGTCCCAAATGTCAATATGGTGACACATGCATGTCGACAAGTGAACAGAAGTAAGAGACGATAGATTGTATATCGAGGTTTTCGGTACCAGTCAGCAAGGATGCTGATTTCAGCACTTTTTAAAATGTTTTTTTTTTAACAATATCACTTTACTCCCACACCATATTGTCAGAAATTTTCTATGTTCCATAAACTGGGCAAACTGTTTTTTAGCTCTTTCAACTGGTAAGTGCCTTCTCTTTTCAACTCAGATGTAATTTCATCTTCTTCAGTGGGGTTGTTATACTTTGTTTGCTTTAGGACCGATTACCTTTCATACATACATTATTATATCTGGGATATGTTCGGACCAGTGTTTTGTGAGAGTAGCTTTTTTGTCATGAAGTGCCGACGGGTATAGTCAATGGGCAAAGCATTTGCATTCTTAGTCAAAGGTCGTGGGTTCGATCACCGACGGAGATTGAAAAGTATATATTTTTCGATTTCTGAGCTCTAAAATACCCCGCTTGGTGTAAATTTGATCCCTCACCCGTAAAAATGCCAGTCATATCCTATTAATTAAAATTGGTGGTAGACAAAACTCTTCCCGTGAAGACCACCCATTCATAGAAAATTCCTGAAATTACAAGGATAATGCGTGAATTTCGAGCCGTAGTCTATGACGTTGGCGTATCCACACTCCACGTGCAGCGCTTAGCTATATGCACTATGGTATGCATCGTATAATTCCACAGATGAGACTTCAGAATCACTGTTATCATCTGTAGGTAAACTCCTGTATGTGTTTACATACAAGGCGGAGTATCAAAATGAATGGAGACTCATCTAAGAGGCCTACGTGCAACAGTGGACTGACACAGAGTGACAATCAAAAAGTAATTTTACAATCACAAACAGAAGATTATTTTAATAACTTACTATGTTTTGACGGCCTAATTTAGAATTGTGGCTTTTGGGTTGAGCCGGGTATGCCAAATTTTTTCTTTTGGGTAAATATGACGCCTGCAATGGCGGTCAAAATATCGTATGAGGAAATTTTGGTACACACAGCTCAACACACAAGCTGTAATTCTAAGAGACTATCTACTCCTCCAGCGACGCTTTGAATCTCAACCTTTTAAGCTGTGATCAACGTATTCAAAAATATGTTTATATTGCATTTCGAAGAGATACAGATTGTATGTAAAACACATATGTTAGGATAGCATTCAAAAGTATGGCTTTCGTTTTAAATTAGAGAAGCTATGCGATCTTAGACAGCTTTTTATGTTTGCCAAATTGAGTGGTTTAAAGGACATTTCTTTTTTATTTATTTCTACGCATAAACACATTTTTATAACCTGTATTTTGCCATCAAAAAAGCTTATAGCAGGTATCTATTAAAATTAATATGGCCTATAAAAGTTGTACCTATACTTTTATAATAGATATTTATAAAAGTTCAACCATTGATACACGTAATACAAACTCATATCACTTTATGACATTTTTCATATCGACACATGGTGCTTATACTAACATCCTCATCTCTTTAAAATGTAGTTATTCAGTTGCACGGTGGCAGGATGAGGAGTTGATTAATAACACAAAGACTTGTTCTGAAGCACATGTATCTTTACGATAAACTTTATAAACTTCCGTCCCAGGTGGAATATTTTGCCGGGCCGGCCATAATGCGACCTTCTGACGGTGGGCACACAACTGAGCGCGCTCTCGATGGCCATCATTAAGCGCAAACTTTTTCTCTGATTTCTATGTTTATATATCATAAAGGAGAGTGTTTGCTAAAGATTTGTAAATGTTTTTAAATATTTGCAAACATTTTCATTGGTTAATGAAACAGAAAGATATATATATATATTCTGAGAAATAATACATATATTTATTTCCTCGCAAGACTTTTTGTTGACTATATATATATATTTTTTTTTTTTTGTTAGATCAAATATAAAAATATACAGTAATTTACATTCCATTTTATTTTTTTTTTATTCGCTTACCACACCACTTAAAGATAAGATCTTGTGTGTGGCGTGGGATTCATCTATGAACAATGAGATATTTTAACTTCAAATGAATAATGTATTTTAGCTAGCCGAATAAAAATAATCATCATATTCGTATAATTTTAATGTATAAAAGATCACATACAGAGCTGTATACATTTTATTGTGCCATATTTCAACTTTGCCGAAGTGAGCCGTAAAAATGAAAGTGTTCATAAATTGATTGGCCATTTCAGGCATTTAACACAATATACGTTGTGATAAAAAAATTTACGATCCTGAAAAAAACTGAAATTACGATGTTCAATTTGTACATCATGTCTTTTGGTTTTTTTTAAATACACACTTTCTTGCAATTCAAAGTTACTAGGCAACTATAAAATATATAAACATTTCACACCTCTTTTAAGATGGACTGTTAACAATGTTATTTTGAACATAAATACTTTGTATTAAACATCCAAAATAAAGTATTTTTTACAATCAAACTTTCTATCTTAGATGGAATCTGTCAATTCACACAGTCGGGCACATTACAGGGCATTAAACATCACAATATTTTGCCACTCAAACAACAGGTATCGAGGAATTTGCGGTGTATGAAATTCAATGTATAAATATTTAATTTTTATAAATGCTTCCTCATGTTGTATATTAAGATATGAAAAGGGGTATGTTATCAAATAAATTAGTACCAATTCAACTCCGGTCTTTGGACGTATTCTCATTGCCGGAACCTTGGTATTTCGGCGACCATTTAGCAGACGTTGTAATTTCAGGACCGCAATCTCGTTTCCGGAACATGGACCACACTAAGCATTGAAATATTTACCTTTGTAATATTAAAAATGGATTTCAAAATTAAATACTTGATAAATACAAAAAAAAAATAGTTATATTTATCAAAAATCGCAAAAACATTATCCAAATTCAAATTGTAAAAACAATATTTACAAAAATTCCGTGTCAACACAAACAATTTCTATGAAAAAATGATTCAGATCCTTATTGTGCACAAAAATTAAAACTTATTCCTCTCATCGGAGTCATATGGTCACCACCATCCCAAGCGTATATCTGTACAAAATGGTTATAAACATTAAGGTTATCAACTGATAATACTTGGTGAAACTGTATAATTATAATTTTAAAATATTTTAAATTAAAAATTAACAAATGATAAATATTTAGTTTTGATTCACATTTATTTTAAACGATTACCGATGTTTCGGCCTCCCTGGAGACCATCTTCAATAAAGATTTAATTAAAAAACTGGTAGTGGCTTACGTAGGTATGTATAAGTATTAGTTTCAACGTTGGTACACAAATATTTAGAGATTGTATAAGTGTTTGTCTAAATACAAGTGTTTGTCATTCATGAAACCACTTGTGCAAACTTAAAAGATCGCTTCTTTTGACTTTTGAGTATCAATACGCAAAGCTTGTTCTGTCGCAAACAGGTAAACAAGCATAACATAACACGAGTCAACTTAGCGCTTTTACCTGCAGCTGAAAACACACCTTGCCCGGCGAAGTTTCAGATCACCCTCAATGTTTCAGGAGCAAAGTGCACAAAGTTTACTTTCCTGAAGCCGCAGCGACTGTGTCGGATCGAGCTCTCCGAAGATAAAACTGAAACTTTTCAGAGAACCTATATGCGAAAAGAACGTGTCTTTTACGGGAAAATTTCTTGCTGAAAGTTTTCATGAAATCACAAGTGCGAAAGGTATTTTCTTTGGATGAAATGGATGATTACAAGAAAACGATGGTTTTTGATGGCAACTTGGATCATAATAATATAGTTTTGAAGCGTTTTTTAACAATCATTATGTTTTAAACCCTTAACGTTAATATCAGTCTGTCAATCGTTAATAAAAATATTTGCTTTGGGCACTTTCAAAAGAGCCCCGACTTTTCTATGCTTTGTTTTTGACTCTTATGTGTTATTGACATATTTAAGAGTATTTATAATGACTAAATAAATAAATCGTTTAACATACAAAAAATATAAGATCATGAAATACTATTTAGTATAATTCATGTTATGCTTTACGACTGTGAATGTTGGCATCTCACCAAAAGTTAATGCAGCCATATAATAGTATTTGAGAACAGTGCCTGCTTAGAATACTGGGGCTGTGATGGTTTAACTTTGTGGGAAATGGCGAGGTGTGAGAACAGACAAGGCAGCGTTCCATACTACAGTTCATCAACAAGCGACGATGGACCTGATTGGGGAACGTTTAAACAAAGAAAGCATTATTTATAGTTACCTTTTTTCAAGCCCCCGGGCTCGCGCCGTCCTGGACACATGTATTAGAAACAGCTGCGGGAGGCGGAGCTGATATGGGATGAGGCGAAGACTATGATGGTTAACAGAGCTTTGTGGCGATAGTTCATGAATGCCACATGCTCCAGTTAAGGAACGAACATGGTATGGATGATGAGCTTCAAGTTACACATGAACTTATTAAAGATAGTCGCAATAATTATTTTTGATAATATTCAAATATTTTTTCTCATTTCAAACAAAAAAATACAAAAGTAATTCCAATCAGCAATTTATTCCATTAAATTACCTTGAGGTTTTGAGTTTCATTTTATAAATAAAAAGCTGTAAGTAAGAAAATTTTATAATTTTTTAATTTCATCGGTAAAATCAATTGGAATTCTTCAAGAGCATTGAAAAATATAACTTCTTGTCAACTCGCGTTGTTTCTTTGAATTAAGATTATTTTTATATTTTGATAGATGGTGATAGTTATTCTGAATCTATGGAATTTTATGACGCTAACCATGGTGCATATATCTAAGCGCTATATGTAGAGTGTTGATCCGCCAACGTCATAAACTACAGCTTGAGATTCACGAATCATACTTATTATTAAATATAAATGGGTGGTCTTCACGGGACGATATTCGTCTACCATCAATTTGAATTAATAGGATTGACTACCATTTTACGGGTGAGCGATCACATTTACACCTACCGGGGTTATTGTAATCGGTTTTATGAGCTCTTTGGCTCAGAAATCGATTACAAATCCTTTTTTGTAACTCCGTCGGGGATAGAACTCACGACTTTTGGCTTGCAAATCAAATGAATTTAACCATTGAGCTATACCCGCCGGAAATATGGAGCAAATATGGTAAAAATTAAATAGAATGTTGTGAAATACATTATTCGGCATAAACTTCAAATCATTTTAAAATTATACAAATTTTTCTCTATCATGATATTGTGGCTTTCGGGTTAAGCAGCTTATGGCAAATTACTCCTTTCCAATATTTTGACCACCATTGCAGGGGCATATTCTTCAGGGCTAATGACTTAAGTTAATTAAGCCATGTCACCCAAAAACCACAATATCAAATCTGGCCGTGAAAACCTAAGAAGTTTTCTCTATCATGTGTCGCATATATAATATAAATATACGTTGCGTTTCTTCAAAAATCGTGTCCTTTTCAGGACATGTCGGTATCACGGCACCACTTTCATCCCTATCGTCTTTTTCAATCGTGCTTGGGCACGTCCCTTAGATCGTATCGTCTGAGCGTCCATTCAAATGTGGTCATCCAACACTTGGAGACGTGACGGCAGACCAGGATCCTTCTCGGATCCAGATATGTGAAGAAAGGAATCCAATCTCGCTTTATCGGAGGCTGCGGAACATTGGGGTCAGTCTTGTTTCAGATTTACAGCACTCCATCTGCCTTTACTGCTGAAAAAGACGAGAAAAAACAAGCGATGTTGAGTTTACTTTTTTATATAAAACGAAAAAGAAAAACTTGTATAATTTCATAAAAATCTCAATTTGAATCCTTCAATATTGTGATGGAAAAAAACAATGTTAGTGTTTTACTTTTTTTCGACACAGAAGACACAGAACTTCTCTCACTTATTAGAGTAGGAAAAATACACTGTAAACTATAATATTAAAGTAAAAAAATATTCAAATAAGTAATTTATTCAATCATTGATTTTTTTAAGAGGTAATTTTAATGAGTTATTAGACACGTAGGTTGGTAGGACAGAAGAAGTCAGGTCTAGATGGTCGTCTCCTTATCTAGAGCCTGCTTACGAACACACGGAGAGATGAGACAGTTACTGAAGCGACTTCTGGTGACGGTGATTCTAACGACATATATGGGACATACCAGGCGATCATTAATAGACAAGACAAAGATACCAAAATTGGTACAATTGATACAACAGAATTTCACCACAAATATTCAGGGATAAACATATTTAACCTGTTCGCATCGGTATCTGATTATGCCGTGTAATATTCCCAAGCCGTTGACATCGGTAGCCGCCATATATCGTTTTGATACTTTCAGGACTCATTGTGACATCTGCGGTAAGAAATTGAAAGTGATGGTTTTATTAAAAACTTTAAAGAAAATAATGATGAAGCACAATTCTAAGCGTAATTCTTATTGATTGATTTATCTCTCACAATCATTGATACACTATTGAGGTTAATACTTTATTTTATATATCTTATTAACAATTAAATTTTGTTGGTTTTGTAATCAAATTTTCTTTTGTACAAAAAAACCGTTTTATTTTCTGTTTGAAAAATCATTCTAAAATCAAACGATTCTAAAATATTTCTGCTTCTGCGCTCTTAACGCCTTCCATAAAACTGCGGCCACGGGACTTGAACGCGACCCCCAAGTTCAAAAGCTATGGCCCGACTGCTGACCTTTCGACCATCATACATTTTTCCATCCAATTTCGAAAGCCGCTGTAAGCGATCTCTGTACAGGACTAATAAGAAGTATCTTTTAATTGAAAAATATATTAAGAATAGAAAGTTATTATATTTAAACATATAAATCGGATCATAAATATCTGATTCATGGCTTAATGCGAAAATGCCAAACCATTAAGCAAGCGTATTTTAAGCAAGAATTAGAATAATAGAATATTATATTGTAAATTATTTATTTAGGTTTCACCTAAATTGTCACTGACTACAACTGCTACACTTTCATTAAATAAAAACGCCTAATATGAAAGTGATATCAGCATGATATAGCCATTGCTAATTGGTGCCGAAAACCTCGATAAACAATTTTTCGTCTCTTATTTTTGTTCGCTTATCGGACATGTATGTGTCGCCATTTTGCTTGTTTTTACATTAGATAATTCGTCAAAAGGCTGACAGGTGATAGAAGGGGGCTGCGGTTTTCGAAGCGCGCCGATAGTTCAGTTCAACTCGACTCATGGACAGAGGTAGATCGTTGATTATCCATGGCCTGGTCCGAAAAACAAAGTTTGTCAATCTATAACTTATAATTAAATATATGTCAATGTGCTTCGGAAAAAGTCTGTGTGTTGTTTTTCTGCTCCTGATTCTGCCACCACGCGATCCGATAACTATCCTGGCGATGCGAAGTAATTTTTTTTCATTCTTTGAGAAAGGAGGATGTAACTAAGTATTTCGGTAGCATTTAGGCAAGGATTTTGACAAATCTAACGAGAATCGTGCTTAAAGGGAAATAATGTCGCATGAATAAAATATATTGACGAATAAATTTCAAAAGAATCATCAAGTTTTAAATTCTAAAAATAGAAAAGGCGTCACGAACAATGAGGCTCTCAGCATAATCAAGGAGGATAGACACCAAGTAAGAATCATCTCAGAGAGGCGACCCCGATGGATCGGTCACATCATGCGCCACGATGGTCTTCTTCACGACATTGTGTAAAGTATAGTTGAGGGTAGAAACAGTAGAGGGCACCCTAAGACGGGAGTATTTGCAGCAAGCGTACGAGGACATGAGTTGTAGCTCTTATGCTGAACTGAAAAGGACTGCAGAGTATCGAGATGAGTGGTAATTGAGATGCAAGTTTTTGTTGCTGCAATCCAATCAACCGGATTGATACTACGAAGAAGAAGAGAAGGCGATAAAAAATATGAAAAAAAATACGAACATCATTTTGAATCACCTTGCTCTGCGGCTTGGTAGAAGATTTTTATTTGAAAACAGAAGAAAGCACGACTCCGTCATAAATTTCAATAAATTGATTGTAAAAGCGATCGAAAGTTTATTTGCGAAGAAAGTTCGCGCATCAATTCAGTCCGAGATTCGACAAAAGGATTTCAAATATCGAGGAAATGGATGACGCCCATTCATGGGGCTCATAATCAAAAATTATTATTTCATCGTTTTCCGCTAAAGTATTATTCAAATAGCCTCACTGTCTGTTTATAAAGAAAGTCAAACACCAAAATTTTTTTGTTTTGTATAAAAATAATTTTACTTAAGATTTGTTTTACATAATCCTGATTATTTCATTATAACCATACCACTTCAAAAACTGGAGCATATTTAATTCGATTTTCTTTTCAGCTAATTTATTTCCAATTTTTAAAAACATCGCGACCTGTTTAAAACGTTTTTCAAACAACTATTAATAATAACATGCATTGTGCTAAGAAAAAGTGACTCCATGTTGCTGGAGTCATCATCGGAACACATGGTGAATGAATGAGGAGAAGGTCAAAAAGCAAAAGAACTAGTCGAAAAGTACATTGGCGTTTATTTTAAATAGAAGACTAACAAATTTCGATATCTCATCCTCCTCTCTAAAAAGGTAGTTATTCAGTCACGTAGTGGCAAAATAAGGAGCAGATTAACAAAACAAAGACTTTTTCAGAAGCACATATATATTCCGATAACTTCACAAACTTCCGGCCCAAGCGGAATAACATCCCGGGCCGGCCATAATGCGACCTTCTCGCAGTCGTTGGCACACACTGCCTGGGCCCCGTGATCGATGACACCCAGCGCCGCAAGTGGTGATCCATGTAACTAGTCCTCCTTACGGCATTATAAAAAGAGGACACATACATGTAAGACAATCGAACAAAAATAAGAGACGAAACATTGTATATCGAGGTTTTCGGTTCCAGTCAGCAAGGGCTTATATCATGTTGATATCAATATATTCAATATAAAGTATTACAATTCATATCTAAGTTTTTGTAACTTATATTTTGTCATTTATGTAACATAAAACAGTCATTCAATACGGTAGAATAATTTAAAAAAATAATGAATTGACAAAATATACAAAAATGAACATATAAAACTACCAAAATCCTTTTGGTTTAAGAGAAAAAATAAATAAATCTGAAATATGCTGAAAAATTGGATATGACAAGTATTGACTGAGCCAAGATTTTTTTCAGTTTCAGTATTTTCAGCTAAATATTGAGTTGTTACTTTGAAAGCTACCCGGATAAATGCATACTCACGTTGGACGTTGGTTTACATGGGACATTCAGTAAAAGATGTCCTCATAATTCGCAAGGAGATGGCTGAAGTCCAACAACTGAAACAGGGCTACCAATGAACAACTTAACCTAAGAAAATACAGTCAATCTATATATTTTTAAGACTTTGCTTACTTTAATTCAATTCAGTAGAAAAAATTATTTTTAAGAATTTGTATTTTTGTATACCATAAAATGTTCAACAATTTCAGTTTCTTAGGACTGAAAAAGTAAAGTGGCGAATACGACAGTCTTTCTTCCCATATATGTTTATGTAAACATATATTAGAAAAAATGAACTTATGGTTATTAATATCGTCAGAAAGATTATATGATGCTTGCTATTTATAAGGATGACTTTAACGTGGTTTATTAAAATAATGAACTGCATTTTTGTAAATTTATTCGGAAACTTCATGTTAAAAAGTCATGTTCGACGATATAAACTGAAATCGGCTTGATATAGCTCTTTTAGGCTGATGCCGCAAGCCTCGAAAAACTATCTTTTGTCTCTTATTTTTGTTCACTAGCCTGACAAGTACATCTTATAATGTTAGTTTAAATTATACAATATTATGCAGGTGCTTACATGCGCCATTTTAATTGTTATGACAGTTGCTCCATTTCAGGTTGGTGCAACTGTCATCTTTAATTTACTTTTTTGCCGCAACTGTCTTAAGGCGCTAGATGTTAGTGTTTCGCAGTCGTCAATCTAACTGGCGCCCGGCCATAGCGGTCGGGTGTAGAAATCAAGTCTTGAAAATAAACGCGAATTGTGCTTCGAAAACAAGTTCTTTGTATTGTCAATCTGATCTTGTATCCTGCCACCCAGTAATTTGATATCCAATTGAGAGAGGAGGATATCAAGACGACTTTTATTAACATTTATTTTAATCATGATTTTTTCATAGGCAATGACAGGCAATGCCTGGCCATAGTCTAGTGGTAAACAGTTTGTTTATTATAAATATTTATTTATTTATTTACCTTGTTTTCACATGGATCACGTAACAAAAGTTCAAGACTGCAGTTTCGACTAACTCGTAGTCTTTGTCAATCCTTCTCTAGTTAAGAGATAACTGAGCTGCGTTGTACTTTATAAGTGGTGTAACACCTTTTGTGGGGAGGGGTGGGGGTGTGTCTATCAGGAAAGGAGGGGAGATAGGTAGTGTTGCAAGGATGAAGGAAGAGATAAATACATAAAGTGGTTTAGGTATAACTTTATTTTATTTTCTATTTTTTTTTTATTTTTTTTTTTTATTTTTTTTTTAATTATTATTAATATTATTCTTATATGTCGTATAAATAATTTTTAAACTTATTTATTTATTTAACGGAAACAATTTTAAAATTGGTGAATTACTTAAGGTATTTAGTTGGTTATTAATTATATCTTCTTTCTTATTAATGGCTTTATAAATTTCTAAGTATTCTAAATTATTTAATTTAACGGTTTTATTTTCTACATGTAATATGTTTAATACTTTTTCTAAGTTGGCCGAATGATTAGTTCTTTAATTCTAATGTTAAAATTTCTTGACGTTCTGCCAAGTGAAAACAAGGTAAATATTTATAATTTATTATGGATCTGTTTATTATTCAGCAGCCGTCGGTTCAAGACCCGACATTTTTTTTTTTTAATTGATTCTATTAAACCCAAGCCATGTTTATAGATATGCCCTCGGTAGGGTAAGGCCACAATTTAAGGACAAAAATTAAAACCTCGAGAACGTTACGTTCATCATCCGAACTCATTAAAAAAAACTGTTTATTGAACATCCAAATAATTCCCTTCTACTACAGCTGCAGTTTTTTCCAATTTTGCAGTATATTGCTCTGGAGGTTACAGAAATTATACATGTTTTCATGTGAACCTTTGAGTATTCAGGTGTTCTGTAACAAGGCATGTACACTTTGATATTTCAGAAGTGTTTAACGGCAATTTAAGGGATAATAATGTCTCCTTGAGGCAATGGCGCAGTTTGCCGAGAAGTAAATACCTTATTCATCAGTAACACAGACGCGTTGAAATGATTGGTTATAAAGTCCGAGTCGGAACTATAAGTAGTCGTTTCTCATCCATTCAGTCTATAGTTTGGTTCGAGACCCGAGTGGTACTTACTAAAATAAATAGACTGTCGGAAAGTAATAATATTAAGCTTGTGAATAAATGATGACTGATTGAATAATAAAAAATAAAAATATACATACTTTGAATATATACTATAGCGACATCTATCGTACGATGATAACAATGATATAAATACTAGTTTCAACGCGAGTCGATCTAGGCATAGCAATAGCCCAGTTGGCTGAGCGGTATGAATACCTGGGCATAGTTGGTTTCCAAGGTTCGCGGTTCGCATCCCGCTTCTGCCGTTATTTTTGTGCTTGGATTGACGCGTTGAAAAAAGAATTCTATGTATAGTATATGTACAATGAATTAATAGCAATTTAAGGGGTCCATATGCTACAAATATGGCACGCCGCGAATGGCTTAAATTTGTTTACTAACCACAGCGTATGAAACTCTCATACATTATAATTTTTGTACAAAAAATAATAATTTTTAATCTTCTTTGGTCCACCCTGCAAAAATACTGAAGGAGAGAATTCTTCTAAATTGGTAACAATAAAACTTTTTTATTTAACTTTCAATTCTTCTACTCGAAACTCTTTTTACCGCCTCAGAAGGGATTGCAGCGGCTTTTATGATATTTTTGACCTTTGATTGCAGAACGTAAATAGCAAATATATAGTCTTGAAATAGTCACTTAGCTCACGCAAAAAAATAAATCGTCAAGTCTAGATTTTTTGTAACAAGTATTAAATTTAATTATTAATAATAGTTTTGTTGTTTTATCTGAAACATAGAGTAACCACAAATTTGCGCCACTTTGTTTTGTTAGTTTTTGCTCTGTATGCCTTGTCCCAAGACATCTCTGTAATTCAATGTCTGCCATGGAACATATATGGCTTTCAACGATATCCAAGTTATTAAGCTCGGAGACTTGAAAATGCAGATGTATTATCCGATGCATATTTTGGGTGATTTAATAAACATATTTTATCTGCGAAAAATTTGATGATTTGTCGAACCCATCGAAAACAATTTAATACCTCAGAGCTGGCTTAGTCTAAACGACAACACAAAGCAAGTTACCCAAGTCTTAGTACTCATTAAACTTTGTTTTATTTATTTTATCTAAGAAGAAAACCGTTTAAGAATGATTCAACTTGAATTACACCTTAAAATTGACATTTGGCGTCTAATAAAGCGACTTTGTTTCATAGGGATTGTCTTCGGGATGCGTGGATGGATGAGGAAAAAGTCAGAAATTAAAGAATGAATTAGTTTTATGGCAGATATGTGACATTAATATGCTCTAGCTAAGGGGTAGATATGTAAATATGTACTTTTGCGACGAAGGCAATTTATTTAAGCACTTTCTTGTGTGATACGTTTATTGATTGCCTATTTTTTTCATCTAATTCTGTTATGCTGATTGAATGGGTTTTTTATTAAAAACTTTCCCGAAGTCTGAAAAAACGCTGTATAAATACGGCTCTGATGTGGTAACGTATTGGAATAAATCGTCAATAAAACGTTTTCATCATTTCATTTTATATTTAAATGAGATTTTTTTATGGAAACCCTTAATGTATAGAGTCAGCTACATAAAAAAAGTGTACTTGTAATACAGTAGTAAATTCTAGAAATATTTTAATGTTTATATATATAATCGTGTTGGAAACAACAGGTTCAGGTCCTGTCTGCCCAGAAGTGAGCAATGTTGATGGCGTTACTCCCGGCCGTCATCGGGTCTTCCTGGGTGCAGCTTATCGGACACAGCGCACACTCCAGAATGTGTGACAGGGTCTGCTACACGTCACATAAAGTCAGTCCGCTGTAAAATTGCCAGGCTTTCATTTGTATCGTCGTCTTGCATACTCCGGTTCAAAGTTTGTTAAGGGACCTCAATATATTCCACCCCTGTTTGTGTCCAGGGGCTAGGTCCTCTTTCGGGGCAATTCAAGCATTCCCTTTAATTCTCCCTCAATTTTATAGTAAAAATGTACAAATTTCGTTTAAAAAATCCAACGTAATTAACCTGCTGAAAATTTTGTTAAGGAGCAAAATAATTATGAGTAGTACATATATTAATCATTAAGTTATGTTGAATACTAAATTAAAAGTAAATGATACTTCAGGAAAAGACTGAAAATATTTATTCATACCTTAAGGGTTCTGTTTAATACAATATAATATATTTTATTATAAACACAATAATTTAGAATATATACATTTCATAATAAGAAAATACGAGTTATACAGAGCTTTTGCGAGTGACAGTCAATTTAAATAGTAATGAGTATACAAAAATGGTTTCTAAAAACTTGCAATAGGTTAAGGAAAGATAGACTTTTTTCAATTAGAGCTTACGAAGAATGATTACTGAATGCAGATGATCTAGAAGGGAGAAGACTTAATATGCCTATGTTTAACAGCTAATTTGTTGTTTATATTGATGATATCCGCAAGCAACTTGCCAAAACATTTGCTTGGAGCATCTTGATGTACGGCTGTGAGACATGGTGCTTATTTGAGAGTGATAAAAAAAGACTAGAGGCCTTTGAGATGTGGTCACACAGAATAATTCTTGGAATTTCCTGGAGAGACCACGTCACGAACAATAATCAAGGAAGATAGGCACCTAGTAAGTACCATCTCAGAGAGGCGAGCCCGATGGATCACATTGTGGAAGGGATGGTTGAGGGTAGAAGCTGCAGAGGGCGCCCTAGATGGAAGTATTTGCAGCAAGTGTTTGAGGACATGAGTTTTAGCACTTATGCTGAGCTGAAAAGGATTGGAGAGGATGGTGAGGGGTGAAGATCGAGATGCAAGATTCTGTTGCTGCAAACCAATCCACCGGATTGATAATACGAAGAAGACCATTAAATGCCAGTCATAGCCAATCATTTTAAAATTGGTTGTAGACAAAAGTCGTTTCGTAAACATCACTCATAAATTGTGAATTTTTCTGAAATAAATGGATGACGTCAAGCTGTAGTTTATGGCATTGGCGGATCAACACTCAATCAACACAGGCAGCGCTTAGCCATATGAAACATGGTAAGAGCATTATATAAACCCCAAATAAGATTTCTACATCATTATTAAAAAATTTCGGTAAAATCCTGTATATATTACAGTTTAAATTATTCTTAAGAATATGGCTCATAGATTGACATCATGTCCATTGAAAGGCTTAGAGAAAGCTTAAGCCGACACCCAGTAAAGTTTTGTCTATTTAAATGAGCCGTTGTGTTAAAAAAAGCTTCGCTAGCTGTATTAAAATATGAGTTTATTTTACAATTTATTGTATAATATTAGTACTGCTCCTCCTATTTGCTGTAAGGGGAGGATTTTGGCGAGAAAAAGCTTCATAATGTTTCCGTTTAGTAAAGAATTATTTATATAATTTATCTTTTTTAGTGCATTAGATTTCTCTTCTTATAAGAGTGACTATATGTCTCTATGAATGATGAATAAAAAAAACGTTAAAACTAATTGTAAGGATTTCGTACACATATCACTCGAAGCACTGTTTTTCACTTGCCGAAAGACTACAGATAAGTAAGTAATGTATATAAATATACGGATGCTTAAATAATTAGATATATGATGAATTCAAAATTATAGGAGGTATGTAGAGAAAAGAAACGAAAATTAGGCAATGTCTTATAACAAAGGCGTTTAACCAATGCATCCTCCCTGTTTTAACTTATGGTGCAGAGCCGTGGAATCTGACAGCAAGTCTCACCCATAAAATAAAGGTCAACCAGCGTGCTATGGAGAGATCCATGCTCGGAGTGTCGCTAAAATAATCCGAAACGAGGAAATACGCAGAAGAACTCAAGTAGTGGATGCTACCCGACGAATAGGCACACTCAAGTGGCAATGGGCAGGACATATCTGTCGAAGAGACGAAGGTTGATGTGGAAGAAAATTATTGGTATGGCACCCAAGAACTGGCAAATGAAGCATTGGCCGACCCCCTGCAAGATGGACTGACGACATAAGAAGAATAGCGAGAGCGACCTGGGTGCGGAAGGCGGAGGATCGAAGACGATGGAGAATCTTGCGGGTGGCTAACAGTGGACGGATACAGGCTGATGATGATGTAGAGAAATAGAGACGAAAAATAGTTGAAGCCTTATCTCAGTGCGACCCATGTTGAAACGATTTCCAAATATATTTCTATTTGATATTTGATATTTGGAGGTAAATGAAAAAAAAGCCTTTTTATATTGCATATCGTTTTTGTCGCGTATTAGTTTAAAATGTTTCCCTTCCTTCTCGCTTCTCGTCGCTGCGGTGTCCTCACACTTCACTTAGCCTGACTAACTGGTGCGCGATGGAAATTCCTTCAGGAGGCTGCGAAATTGAAGCACTTAGTGACGTGCACCGAGCACTGATGCAACGAGGGAGATCGCACGCGCCTTCGCCTGGGTGTGACATCAATTATGCATTAATTGAAAGCGCTGAAAATGTACGAAGCATTGCGCCATAATTACAGTTATGAGATATTAAAAAAAAACTGTCTTTAAACTTAACTATGCCCTAAAAAGGTAATCATTATATAGGCAGACAACGCAAAGTCCATATCTATACAAATATTCATAATTTATAAGTTATTGTTGAGTTGTATTATTTCTTATTTATTAATTTATTTACAAAATATATATCCGAATATAAAATTAATGAAATAAAAAACATAAAAATAACACAAAAGAAAGAAAAGGAACACAACAAATTTAATTTACAGATCCATTAACTTCATCTAGCATTTAGAAAAAAGGTATTTTCTTTGACACAAATGTTTTTATATGCATATACATATTTTTATTTAATACCTCATTCTCTTTTGGTGATTGAATGTTACTGTACTTGGTGAAACCTTGGGGTGGACTAGAAATGAAAAAAAACGAAAACCTAACAAAATAATGTAGATACAATTTTGTACGCTTAAACCAGATGAATTTTCTCTATTAAATACAGGTACATGGTAAAAAGTAAGGTGCAATGGTAAGAACATTTTTTGTGTTTTAAAATAGTCGGTAATAAGCCTGACCATCTTAAATAAAAGTAATGACACGATTAAGTAATCTATTGTTTTTTCAATTAATTTCACTTTTTTATATTATTTTAATTACACAAACTGTGTTCCAGAACCGAGATCGCGGTCCCGAAATTAAAAGCGTCAGATAATGGTGACGCCGGAATACCAAGCTTTCAGCAGTGAGGATAAGTCCAAAGACCGGAATTGAATTGGTGCTGATATATTTGATGACATATCCCTTTTTATATCTTAGTGTACAACATCAGTAAGCATTCTGTATTTTATAAAATAAATATTAATAAATTGATTTTAATACGCTAAAAATTCCTAGATACCTGTTGTCTTGGACCTTGATCCCTTCAATTTACATACAGTGGCAAGATATTGTGATAGTCAACGCCCTGTGCATTTGGATGTTTTATATAAAATGTTCAAATAACGTAAGCTTCTTAATGTTTGAAAGTGAAAAAAAATTGTGAATTATGTATAAGAGTCTTTAGAGAAGCAATGAATTTACTCTTCACAATTAGTTCGATTTATAATATTTTTCAAATATGATTTAGAACATTACATTTTTTTGATGTTTCAGCGGTTTTGTTAAAAAAACACGTGTGTTCCTAAGTAATAAATTTATGTTTTCGAAAGTCTGTAAAATTTCTATTGATAAATAAAATAAGCCGCGTAACAAAAAAATAACCAAAGTTTTTTCTTTACTTCTAACTTTTCAATTTGAGCCCTTTCGGCTCTTAAAAATACATCAAACTTTCAAAGCTGATAATATAACTTTTTTCGGCTCGGGTTATTTGAATATTCTACGTTATGATGTTTTTGTATAAAAAATAAAATTCTCCCGAAAAATATAATTGAAAATAAATCAAAAGTAACATATTTTTATCGCATTGTAAACTTTGTTCATCTTCATTCAGAGAAATACACCAAAAATCGTTGTCATTTTTTTTCTAAATCCACTTCAAATCCAGAATTCAAGAGTTTTTTTCTCGTTAAAATATTGACATATATGATCGATTTTAGTAAGCCCTTATTTTTAAACCCAACAAAGAATGTTATTATGTACTGAAAATTCAAAGAAAAGCAGATATTTATTATCTCGTCACTTTATTTATTGTTCAAACAAGTAATGAATAGAAAATTTATCAATGAAAAATGCTGAATAATATAGTCTTAAAACTTGTTAATTAAGTTATTTGAAAATTATCAAATGTATAGATATGTTTTAACGTATAACGCCTCAAATCTTAATAGACCAATTTGTCATTTGTAGGAACAGTGTGGATTATCATAAAAATCAAACTTTCCCTCAAGAAATCCAATTAAAAGATGCACTCGCAGTTACGTAAGGCTTTTAATGCATTTCTTGTAGAATAACTTACCTCCAACTCGTTAGTTATAACTTGAAATTTAACCGTATAAAAGTCAGATATGTATGTTCAGTGATTTTAAAACTCTTCAATTTATTCCATTGCCATTTACATATTTCACTGTATTCCACATCATTACCACTATTATATCCAATCCCATTACTGGATCATATGGCTGTTACGAACTACCGCTACAAAACTCTGTCAGCTGCCATAGTCTTCGCCTGCATTACTGTGCATTACATTTTCTGTGCATTTTCTATGTAGCTTCTGATGGCTCAATCTTTGACTGGGCTTGTTCTTGGAAAATTGTGGAATTTTAAATAAGAATGTTCCATTATTTATAACATTTAAGCTAGAGTAAGTTTTGCGTGTTAACTTAAACTTATAAAAAATCTTTTTTCAGATATGACGAGGGCTTCACTTTTATTTTCCTCTCAATATTCAATAAATATATGTTTTTTTTTTGATAATTTTGTTAAATACAATTAAATAAAATAGAAACATTTTTTAACTTTCAGCTAAAAAAATTCATTTATGTGCTCAAACTAAAAATTAACATTCTTAAATATTAATGAAACATTTGATTTGTTTTCAGTGAGTTTTTTGGAATTCATTATTACAATATTCTAGTATACCACTGAAAATGACATGAAGCGTCTGCCGTTGATTTTTCCTATGATTTTTTGATGACAGAAAAGTCATACTATAAGACGATATTTGATATGACTTTGTATGTGGTGTATCAGCTGTTAAAGAAAACCAACTAATTATAGTTTTGCACTTTAAAAGCTTTTGTATATAACTTTTCAGGAAAATAATGTTTTTACGAAAAAAGTTTAACATAATGCGTGCTTCAATATTATTATATTAAAAAAAAACTACCTAGAATATCTCATATTCTTTGCGGAGTAAAATTTATTTCTAGAACTGAGCACAACAGGATGTGTCACTGTGTATGATAATACTATGTTTTTTTAAGCCGGATGGAAAAGGATCGGTCACCGATGCGTGGAAAAATCCTTGAGGAAAAAGGCATTCAGTGAACATGGACATGCTCAGTGTGTGAACACCTTCAGAAAGGTAAATTGTTCAGATCTTTCTTTCTCCGTATTCCATTCGCTCAATTCTATTTCTCGTTCTTGAGCGGGTAGCATGTCTTGTTACACGTGTTTATATTATGGATACATTCCTTTGAATTAAATAAAATGATATTCGGATCACATAAAAGTGTAGGTGGAAATCAAAACTGGATGTATCCATAGGGCGTATTTTTTTTCTCGTAATTAGTATTACAACACAATTTATGACGAAAATTCTGGCTTGGAAAATAGGCAATCATTAAGATATTCATCTTCATTATCAGCCTGTATCCGTCTACTGTTGAACTTAAGCCTCCCGCATGAGTCTCCATCCTCTTCGATCCTTCACTTTCCGCATCCAGGTCACTCCCTCTATTCTTCTTATATCATCAGTCCATCTTGCAGTGGGTCGGCCAATGCTTCATTTGCCAGCTCTTGGGTGCCATTCCAATACTTTTCTTCCCTATCAACCGTCGTCTCTTCGACAGATATGTCCTGCCCATTGCCATTTGAGTTTGCCTATTCGTTGGATAGCATCCACTACTTGAGTTCTTCTAAGTATTTCCTCGCTTCGGATTCTATCTTTTAGCGACACTCCGAGCATGGATCTCTCCATAGCACGCTGGGTGCCCTTTTATTTTATTGGTAAGACCTGCTGTTAGATTCCACGTCTCTGCGCCATAAGTAAATACATGGAGGATGCATTCGTTAAACACCACAAGACATTGCAGAATTTTCGCTTTAAAAATGTACTTTAGTTTTCCAAATGCTGCCCATCCCAGTTGTATACGCCTCCTGTCAATTTCTTTTAAGAAATTACTTCATCCTAGTTTTATTACTTGTCTCAAATAGGTATAAACGTTTAAAATCTCAATATCGTAATGCGATTATATTAGAATTTAGTATACTATGTCTTAAGTATCTTTAATTATGTTCACCTTTGCCTCTTGAGCCACGGAAGTATTGAAGGCGGAAGGTAAATCTGGTCGGGACATGTACTAATGATGTCGTAGGAGAGCATAAACAACATCTGTCTTTTCTTCGAACCCCCAAATATATACACATAATGATGGTCGCTTTCTCGTCTCGTCTCTTCCAAATAAAGGACTTTTCAATACTTATTATACGCATTCCTGTGTATACGAAAATATGTTTGATTTAAATATCACTCTTTACAATTAAACCTTCGCTGTACCTTTAATGGTTATACTTTTTTATGTATTTTAAGCAAATTAATTTTTTTAAATAGATAACTAAACTTAGAGAAAAATAGCGTACTGAGATTAGTTTTTGCTTATGAAACCAAAGGTTGTGGTAGGCTTAATCCCCGTCGGAGATAAAAAAAAAATTTGATCGATTTTTAAGCTTTATCAATTCTCGTACTTCCAATCTTTGTAAATTATATCAATCACCCGTAAAATGCCAGATACAATCAATTTTATTAAAGAACATAATCGAAATTGGTGAAAGATGTAAGTCAATCTGTGAATACCTCCCAGTTATGGTGAATTCGTGTTATAAATGCATGAAAGCCAAGCTTAACCATATGTCACATGGTAAGCATCTTAGAATCCTCAGATGAGATTTCTGTATCACCATAATCAATTTTCGGTATATTGCTGTAAGTATTAACATTACAAAATATACAGTTAAGTATTTTCGGTTGGAAAATCGTTTTTGTTCTATTTTTTTTCCTACTTTGTACACGTCTAAAAATAGGTGGATCCTCGAGTACGGCGAGTATTTCTTGTGACATTACAGGATGCCTTGAAAATGAAACCCGGTTTTTCCTTATCTAAAGCGCAGGGTTTCTCTGTCAAAATGTGGTATTTTTATATCTTAATGTTTAGAAAAAATGTCTCGCGAAAAAAAAAGTTGGAAACGAGCCGTTTATGCGCTGCCGTTTGGATTTTGTACTTAAATAATTTTCTGATTAATTTATTTCTGATGATATGAATTTCTTCTTATGAATCGCCACACATCGGCCAAGCTAACTTTGCGGCTTTGGTGAGATAATTTATCGTCTATCCCCATCTTGTGAATGCGATTCTAATATCTTTTACGACTGTATCGACTACCAATTTAAATTGGTGGAAAACGAAAGTTATCCCGTAAATACCACCGTCGTGAACTTTTGTTCAAAAAATTTGCTTCGTGAATGCTGAGCTGTGATCATGACGATGGCTAATGAACATCTTTCACATATGATACGCATCATAAAATCCACAAATGAAACTTCTCCACTTACTATCATATCTGTCAGTATTTTCATGTGTGTATTAACATAAAATGATAATACTTTATTGTCATTGATAAAAACATCGCTTATAACATAAAGGATCAGACTGTTTAACCAAATTACCTCGGATACTGATATATTTCACGTAATGGAGGCCCAATTCAGACAAGAACACGAGTTACTTTGGAGGATTAATTTGTTGGCGTCGTCTGTTTGATGAGCATTGGGACCTTCTGTTTCTTGTCTTTATTGCTTTGTTAATAGTACTTAATCATAAGTGCCTTTATTTGCTTATATTTTATTTCAGGATTAATTCTTTTGTACTTATGAAATGAATTGAGTAGTTAAAATTTGTAATGTTTCTGGAAGGAAAAAAATTAACAGAATTGAAAATTGAAAAAATATTTTTTTAGACCAAATCCAAAAACAGTAAGCTTCGTAGAATTCACACATAGTATTTGATTACTCCACCACCGTTGGACAGTGCTCTCAGTTTATTTTAACATAAATTATAACATAAAAAAATGTCGCTGAAACGTTCAAGTCTTGAAAAAAAAAACGCCTGTGAAAATATCACGAAAAGCCTTAAATCAAATTTTGTTATTCTATTTATTTGTCGCTGTGGTTTAGTAGAATAAATCTTTTTCTTGCTGAAGCTCTTGATCCGATAAGTAACGGGTCGGCAGGCTTACTGAAAAAAAAACTTCAGTTTTGATAGCATTGTTACGTTTGAATTGAGTTACAACTTGTACTTGGAATCAATCATTGAGACTTCAATATCAATTGAATACGTTTGGTAGAAAAAAATACATTATTTTTAATAGAGTGTTTTGCATTTGATATCAGCTTGATATAGCTTTTTTAGGCTGATGCCGTAAAGCAGCAGTCAGGGAACTGGGGTAAATTACCCCAAATGGGGTAAAAATATGTTTATTGGGGTAATGAGGAAATTTTTCTAGTTTGCTATTTCATAAAACGTACTATTTTCATGTAACTTTTTTAATATTTTCCGTGTAAATTAATTCAATAAATAATGTTTATTTAAATATACATTGATTGTATTATTTTCAAAATGGGGGGAAGGGGTAATATCGACTTACGCAAAAATATTTTGGAGTAATATCGACTTACGCAAAAGTATTTTGGGGTAATATCGACTAACGCAAAATTATTTTGGGGTAATTGTTAAAAAAGTTCCCCGACCGCTGCCGTAAAGCCTCGAAAAACGATTTTTTGTCTTTCATTTTTGTGCGCTCGCCTGACATGCACACCAATAATGTTATTTTTATTTATATAATATTACACGGCGTTTGCATACGCCATTTTTTTGTTATGACTGTTGCACCATTTCATGTTGGTCCAACTGTCATATTAAATTTTCATGAATTTCAAAAAATATGAGAATATTTTTACAATACTCTAATAATCTTCTTTTATAGATCGTTGACTATATTTCAATATTATTAGTAATTAAATATACACATACAATTTTACATCAAATTCTTTATACGCATCAATTCAGAGTATATAGATAGTCGAGTGGACTGCGCGGTGTAAAATAATAAGAGCAAAGGTTGGTTCCACGGCTCGTGGTTCGAATCCCACGTCTGCCGATATTTTTTCTGAATGAATTGATGCGTATAAAAAATTGATTTATAATTGTTTGTGTATATTTAATTACTAATAATATTTAAATTGCTTTTTGCCGCGATTATTGGTGGCGCTGCACGTCACAGTGATTCCGGCAGTTGACAGTTAGCCTTTTGTCTGGCCGGCGAAATGTCATTCCGGTCAGACGAGGAAATCAAGTCATTATTAAAAATAAATGCGAATTCTGCTTCAAAAATAAGATCTTTGGGTTGTTAATCAGCTTCTACATCCTTCTTCCACGCGACCACGTGATGAACCCGCGACTTGTCGTCTTTTTAAAGACGGGTCATATCACATTGTACATAAAAACATATTCGTAAACAGTGATGTCTATTTTGAATGTATACTACAAGATGGACTGACGATATAAGAAGAATAGCGGGAGTGACCTGGATGCGGAAGGCGGAGGATCGAAGAGGATGGAGACTCATGCGGGAGGCCTACGTTCAACAGTGGACGGACACAGGCTGATGATGATGATGTCTATTTACCATTTATTTGAATTTGAGTTTCGCCACAGTGCTTATACGTTGTCTATTTTGTAAGGAAACTAATTTCGGAAGGGTGGTGTTCACAAGACAATTATCTTGTAAAATTGTTTTTTTTTTATGATATATAAACCAGCGCTGTGTATAGAATAGAACATGAGTGCAAAAGTCACAGTTTGAATCCCAGCGTCTGCCGTTTCTTTTTCTCCGATATTGGTGAGAGAAATGTCAATAGAGATTATATTTGCTATAGATTTGTATCTGTATGTCAATATGTTAAATAAAGTTGATATAGAAATATATTATAAAAAAATCTACAAACAATTAAATTAATACAAAAGCTTTATAAATCGATACACACATAGGAATCCGAAGTAAATATCAAATCTTACGACACTTTTCTCATCAATATTGAATAAAAAGAAACGGTAGACGCTGGGATGCGAGCCACGAACTTTACACTTTTGTTCTATTCTATACACAGTAACATCCTCCTCTCTCTCAAATTAAGGTTGTAATTCAGTCGCATGATGGCAAGATTAGGAGCGAATTGATAAGACAGACTTCTTCGGAAGCACATTCACATATATTTACTACTTACATTAAAACTTTTCAAATTGATGGCTCGACCTAGTCACAGCATTAGGCTGAGCCACAATACAATATGCTCTCGCCGAAGGACGGGACACGACTAGCGTGATAGGCTGTCGCACCAGCGCCATAGCGGCGGTCTATATAACCAGTCCCAATATGGCGGACACATAAATGTATGACAAGCGAACAGAAATAAGAGACGAAAGATTGTATATCGAGGTTTTCGGTACCAGTCAGCAAGGGCTACTTCATGCTGATGTCAACAGCATTGGCTTATATATACCATGTCATTGACCCCACTTACTGAGTTATTATGACAGATAGTGATTTTATATTTAGATTATTTTATTGATTTAAAAAATAATTTAAATTTCAATAATTTTATTATTATATGTACTTTATGGGCACCCTGTTTCTGTGAATGCATTCGTACATTTCACGGACATGTATCCTAATTTATTAACTTTATACGAAGTATAACAAATTGTACATTTTCAACAATTGTGATCTAGTATGCTTGCTGAAGCTTCATACTGAGGTAATGGAACGTCCTATGAAGCTTTAATTTGTTCCATTTAACTATTTGATTAAGTTTCAGAGCTTCGTGCAGTTGACGAGCTTTTGGAGCAAATTGCCAACCTAAGTCTTCTATTATAGCACCGAGAGGTGCCTGCAGGCTTATTGTTGGTATGATATATCGGTTGTGGAGTTGCATGTGAGTACCATACGTAATATTATTAAGTCCTGAAATACCAGAGCAGGCCACGCACTAGAGGAATGACCCTAGAAAGTATACTCGTATCAATATACACGTTCACGTGAATTTTAATTGAAAATTATTAAATAGATAAATAAATATATAACACGAATTTCTTTTAGCATGAATCACATTGAGCGCTGTTTCATTATTTGCTGGAAGACTACAGTTTTGCTGACAATGAACGATTCATTAGTTCTAACTTCAAAAGCATACTCAATTGTATATATTTTCGTATTTATATTGAATTTTGAAGAGCTTGGCCAAAGAGTATGAAGATTTAAGAATCTTAGGAAAGGTAAGAGACGAGTTAAGACCTATGTAAGTAAATGTTATATCATGAGTTACTATATTTAAAAAATCATTATAAAAAAAAATACGTCAATTTGCTTTTACACGTTGGAAATGACGAAGCTTTTATTGAGGTGAAACTGCAGTTTTTCAGCAAGTGATTAAACATTACTTAGTGTTACGTACGTCTCACGCTGAAAACGACAGCTGTTGATAGTTATGTGTTATTTGTAAATGTGTTATTTGTAATGATATAGGAATTCGATGGTTTATTATACTTTGCATCCCACGAGTATTATCGGGCGGACCTTCAATAAAGAAACAGTCCGTGAGCCCCGACCGATTGTTAGAAAGGGGGCCATAAATATTAAATAAGCCAAAAGTGTTGCCCTTTGTTGGCCAGCGTGAGATGCGTCTATTCTCGGGAAGATGCCATAAATATTAAATAAGCCAAAAACGTCGCCCTTTGTTGGCCAGCGTGAGAGGCGTCTATTCTCGGGAAGATGTCATAAATATTAAATATTCAGAAAGTGTTCCTTTGTTTAGTAAAGCGTGCGAACGAGCCTAGGATACGTTTCAGTTTTAGCCATAAAACATAAACCGATGTTATGGCTAGGATTACAGATCTCCAGGAACGTTTCATATAGTAATAAAACCCTAAGAAAGGAATACAGACCCGTGCGACCGAAACTGTTCCCACGGCCGCAAAAAGTAGGTACCAGAAAATGAATGTATAAAAGCACCGACTTGAACGTTAAATAAATCAGCTTAGACTTGAATCTCTTGCGTTTCATTTCTACCTCCCACCCTCCTGTAAAGCCGCGCCGGCTGCCTGAAATCTGGAGAAATGAGGCTGTCCGCCCACTTCAGATTGATGGCGTAACTAGTTACCTTACAAGTAACTGGGAGAAGATGGTCTAGTGAAGAGCGGAAAACCGATACACGCCCGTAGAGCGGATCGTCAGCGGAACTGGAAGCTGTCGTCTACACTTAGTGTTAAAAATGTTAAAACATAAATATTTAAGAATTGAAATTCATCTCGATGTTAATGTTTTCAATGTAAATAACATTCGAATACATTTTTTATTTTATTCTATACGGATGGTGACTAACGGCAATAGCACTAGCAAATGTTGTAATTGCGTTTTTCGTTAAATAACCAAAATTAAGCAAAATTGTGCGTGGGCTTAAATGTTATTCAACTATGCTTATTTTCCTACATCATCAAGTGGGAAAACATTCTGACGCAGCTCCAAATAAATGATAGTATCCGGAGGGTCAAAATGTTGATAGATCATTACAAAAACTCAATAAGATCCAGATCGCGTGTTTAGGAGCGTCACGACGAACGTCTAAGGGTCAATCCAGGTAGCGAGAAAGAACCGTCGCCGGCTATTGGTAGGAACCAAGTGACTGAGACATCTGTTTGTTGTCTACACTATTGTGTGAGTCAGTGGTCTGTTGCCAGCTAGCCAAAAGCGACATCTATACTCGCTCGGCTAGGTATCCAATCCAATGAAGTCTAGATGACTTTGAACATTGTCACGTTATTATGGTGTGTGCCTGAAAAGACCATGTCGAGTCGATATCTGTTTTCATTTTTTACTCAATGATTTCATTCGGTTTGTCCAGAAACCACCTAAATTGGTATGGCATTCAATTGTTGCACAAATTGCAAAGCATTGCAGGATTGTGTGTTCCTTCTACACTATACTGGCAGCACCGACAGCTCAGTTCACGAGTTCGGAATTTAATACTACAGCCGCAGGCTAGATAGCGACCTCACTGAGGCAAAGTGGACCATCCAATACCCAATCGCATAATATCAGTTGTATCAGGTATTCTCACAGAACTGAGTGAAACTTTTGCATATGAAATGTTTGATGGTGAGGTTATATGAAATTTACCAAAGAAGATTTGATAATTTGTCAATCAACTAATAACTCAATGCTATTTTTTCAATGTAAGTACATACAAGAATGCCGACAGATGGTGATAGTAGTTCTGTAGTCTCATCTGTGGAATTCTATGCCGCTTACCATGGTGCATATGGCTAAACGTTGCATGTAAAGTGTTGATCCGCCAACGTCATAGACTACAGCCATAGATTCACGCATCATCCTTAAGTAAAAGACAAGTAAAAACACCTTAGGCTGACAGAATGTAGTCCCTAGAACAGTCTTTGGCAATCATGTTTTTAGTTTTGGTCTAATAATGATGTAGAACTCGCTTCCGGAAAGCAAAAGGGAGTTGAAAACAGTTGCATCCTACAAAGGCAAATTAAAGGTTCATTTTTTTTACTAATAGCGGCTAAAAAAATCATTTTGAAGTAACATTTGGTCACAATAAAGCGCTTCTTCTTCGTAGTAGTATCAATCCGGTGGAATGGTTTGCAGCAACAAAATCTTGCATCTCAATCTCCACTCTTCTCGATTCTCTGCAATCCTTTTTAGCTCAGCATAAGACAGCTCTACAACTCATGTCCTCGAACATTTGTTGCAAATACTCCTGTCTAGAGCACCCTCTAGTGTGCAAGATCTACCTTCAAACATCCCTTCCACAATGTCGTGAAGAAAACCATCGTGGCGCATGATGTGATCGATCCATCAGGCTCGCATCTCTGAGATTGTTCTTACTAGGTGCCTATCTTCCTTGATTATGCTGAAAACCTCATCGTTCGTGACGTGGTCTCTCCAGGAAATTCGAGATTCCGCTATAATATTTTAAATATAATAATTTATAATTAAACATTATATTTACTAACTTATAAAAGTAATAACATAAAAAAGCTTGTGAATAAATGTTGACTGATTGAATAATACAAAACAATAATAATATACACACTCTGAATATATACTATAGAGACACCTATCGTTATATGATTGTAAAAATGGTAAAGAATACAACTTATTCCGCACATCAGTTCGGGCAGGAGATGGTCGAGTGGTCTAGGGTAATGAACAAGACCAACGGTTGGTTCCAAGGTTCGCGGTTCGCATCCCGCTTCTGCTGATATTTTTTCTGATTGAATTGATGCGTATAATGAATTTGATTTACAGTATGTGTAAATTCAATTACTAATTTAATATTTACCTGCTTGTTTAATAGAATAAACATTTAATTTACTTTAAATTAGCCGACAGTGTATTGTGAGCAAGTATTTGAAGTGCAGCTATTTGTAAATGAAAGCCTGATGGAAATATATTTATCTATTTGAGCGTTGCATGCTGATTGCATTGTTTATGCGTTTGCAGTCCTTTGCTAAGCTCTAAGCTTCAGTTACCATGAATGGAAGTTTAGTCAAACACAGAACTGACTATGGGGGCTGAATGTATAATTGTATTATGAAACCATCGCAAACAGGGAATATTCGAAAGCTAAATTTCTATTGAAATTGAAATCACTTACAGAATTTTGTTAATAAATAAATACACATACAATTCTCCATCAAATTCTACGCATCAATTCATTTTAAAAAAAATGACAGACGCGTGATTCGGATCTCAAGCATTGTACCTTAGCTCCGTCCTATACACCGCGTTGTCCACACGACCATTCTCTGCCTAAAGCTTTTAGGCAGTGAATAGCGCTTAGCCATATGCACTATGGTAAGCGTCATAGAATTCCACAGATGAGTTCAGAATTACTATCTGTTGGTATTCTCCAGTACGTGTTAACTTAAAAAACATAGACAAAAAAAATACATATGTGCGCGTCAGACGAGCGATCTAAAATTAGAGACGAAAGATCTCATATCGAGGCTTTTCGGCACTAGCCCGAAAAGACTATATTGAATTGATATCAGGTAATTTTTTATAATTTTTGTTATTTATCATATTAAACAGTGTTTATAATTTTTTTGACCATTCGTTCATCCTCAGTTGTGGGTAAAGTGCAGCAATGCATGTTTACATAGTGCTCTTATCATGTAGAATGACTGCATTCTGCATGCTCGCTACTCGGACCGCTAGCTGATCATTTCAATTTCAATTAATTGGATGAATCGACCCAATATCGCCATGTATGGTATTCTATCAATGAGCACAGAGAGGACCGCACTATTCGCCATAAATGCTTTAACGAATATCTGCATTGAAAATGAGCGTTTTTTTAAATTAAAATCGACAGTTTATTAGCAGACTATCAGACTCAGATCATTCATAATACTGTTCATCGGCAGCTATAACCCTCTTACATCTTTCAGGTAGCATGCGGATTCCGCGCTGGAAAATGTATTCGTTTTTTGAGGCAATCCAGTCATCGACCCATTTTTTGGTATCGTCACGAGCAGTCAAATAATTCTTGAGTAATAAAATATGTACGGTTGTGAGACATGGTGCTTATCTGAAAGTGATATAAAACACTAGAGGCCTTTAAGATGTGGTTATACAGGAAAAATCTCGGAATTTCCTGGAGAGACCACGTTACGAACAATGAGGCTCTCAGCATAATTAAGTAGGATAGGCACCTAGTAAGAACATCTCAGAGAGGCAAGCCCAATAGATCGGTCACATCATGCGCCACGATGGTCTTCTTCACGACATTGTGGAAGGGATGGTTGGGGGTATAAACTGTAGAGGGCGCCCGAGACGGGATTAGCAAGTGTTCGAGGACATGAGTTGTTGCTCTTATGCTAAGCTGAAGAGGACTGCAGAGGATCGAGAGGAGTTGAGATTGAGATGCAAGATTTTGTTGCTGCAAAGCAATCCACCGGATTGATACTACGAAGAAGATAAATTTGTTTGATTGACAAGTCCTGTTATTGGCGGGACTATAGAACAGTAAAGAACACACCTGCAAAAACTTCGAACGCAAGCGATTCTTGAAATATTTTTTTTATAAATAGGAAATGTATGATTTTCTTATCGCATTTATTTTGCTATAACTTTTGATACGCTGGCGTACAGGTCACTGAGAACAGTGGCTTGCAGAAGGAGCTCGCTTCTCCTCTTGGAATCGCTGGAGCGTCTTTTATTTCTATGCGCAATCTGGGACTCACAGTATTGCTCGATTAAAACTAAATTCCGCGCTTGCATCGTCCAAACATTTTTCGGTTATTAATTTTGGCATCCCACCAAGAGCCAATGCAGACGTTTAATGATGTTTCGAGAGCATGCCTGCGTATACTACAAGGATGTTATAATAAATAATATTGTATAAAGTTCATAGCGGCTTCAATCAGTTTCAACGCGTACACAATAAAATGTTTTTATGTCACTTTTTGTCTCCAAGATGGAAAGCATGTGGAAGAAAAAAATGAATACCGTGCCCATATGCAGTGAACGTAGGCGGCGTCGAAACCTTTAGGATATTCCGAAGGCAAAGTCTGAATAAATCACTACAACAAATACGTGAGAATGTAGGCGGATTCTATCAAACTGCGCGTTACTTGTTACGTAAGTCGGAAACATATATCTTAGCGCCACATCCACACAAAACCTGAAGTAATGTGTAACAATATGTTTGTACGTCAAAGTATTTCATCACATGTTTAGTTTGCATCATCGTGATATATGAAAAATAAAACTATCGAATATGGTTTTGAGTAAAAAATAATAAATAAAATATGTTTCTAACATTAAACACATTTTTTTTTATTCAACGCAAGTTTAAGAAAATTCATCGTGATATCAGCTGCATATAGCACTGGCAGACTGGTGCCTAAAACCTCGATGTACAAACTTTTGTCTCTTCATTTTGTTCGCTCGTTGGACACGGATGTGTCGTTGCTTTGGTTGTTTTGACAGAAGATGATTCGTCAAAGGGCCGACAGAAGAGAGCTGCGGTGTTCCGAAGTGATCCGATTCAGGTTGGAACGCGTGGTAGAGGGACGAAGAGCAGATGAGCAACACAAAGAACTTTTTAAGAAGCACATTGAAATATATTTAAGATAAAGATTGAAGAAAAAATTTTAGTCGTCTGTCCGAGACGAAGCTTACTGTTTCTGGCCTCGAACCGATCACAACTGACGACTGGCCACTGAGAGTTCGTAGTGAGAGACAGCCCAGCACCGCAATTAATACAGTGGAAATCTACAGCACTAATCCGGTCACACAAACAATATGGCGACACATGCGCGTCAGACGAGCAAATAAAAAAGGGATGAAAGTGTGTATCGAGGCTTTTTGGCACCAGCCTGCAATGACTTCATTGAGCTGATATCAACATGTAAAAACCTACTGATAAGAAAGAACATTTACATTATAAAGGTAATGTTAAGACTACAGCAATGAGATATTATAAATACACTTTTTTTTAAATTAAAATTACTTATTTATTCTTTAATTCCCTGTGTGGGAAGCCTTACCTGGACCCCAGGTTGCGGATAGGGGAAGATCTTCCAGATATGGATGTTGGATGGAAATGAAATACTTCCCGCGGATAAACAGGCCGGAGAAGGCAAACTTCAAAAACACTGGGAGGCTTCTTCAACACAATTTGAAGTAGAGGCTCCCAGTGGAAGACCATCCAAAGGCTTCTCCGATATATTCGGAGGCGAGGCTATGATGGATCTTTGTGGTTGGCAGAACCTCATAGCTGAGATGGCGGCGGATGAACCGAACTGGCGGTCAACGGCAGCTCTCTAGCTTTCCAAGAAAGTCATTCCTTTGCGTCAGATGGCAACCGGAAGTAAAAAAAACCTGACAAAAAAATATAAAAAGCGCAGGACAGACAGACACGACGAATGTGCTCAAGGAGGCCGACCCCAGACGATTTTGAGGAAATTGGTTAACTCTTAATATGATTTATTCCGGAAAATACGGAATTACTCTTTATGATCACAGCTCGAAGACAACATCTATTGGACTTACAACCCTTGGCTATATGTGGTAATGATGTCATCACTTCTACAAGCTTCAATCTGCTGGGAGTAGGAAATTGACCAGTTCCTCAACCTTAGTGGTAATATCACAAAAACGGTGAAATCTGGATTCTTTAACCTGCGGCAGATACGGTCGGTAAAAAGATGCTTACCCAGAGACGCTACAAAGCGCTTGGTAAATGCGTTTATTGTCTCCAAAATGGACTACTGCAATGTACTGCACGCAGGCCAGCTAGCCAAACAATTAAAGCGATTGCAGTCGTTACAAAAGGCAGCGGCACTTCTAGTCTACAATGCGCCCAAATTCTGTTACATTACTCCAATATTACACCAACGATATTGGTTGAGAGTTTCGGCTAGAATCCAGTACAAATTATTGTTCTTAGCTTATAAGGCATTCAACGGAACTGCACCGGGCTACTTGACAAGACTTATCAAGCCTTCAGAAATAAGCGCGCGTGGAGAGACACTCAGATCAGCTAGAGCAAATAGAAGCACCCTGCAGCTGACGGGAAGTAGTCCTAGCACGGTCTTTGGCAATCGGGCTTTCAGCTACGCGGCACCAATGGCCTGGAACTCACTACCGAAGCAGACTAAAGACCCACCTTTTTACTCAGAGAGGCAAATAAGCGCTTTTGGAATGATCATTCGATCATAAAAGAGCGCTTTACAAATACTAATATAATAATTATAATAATGATTTGTTTTCAAAGAAGGTAAAAAGCATTTAGCTTTTCAATATTCCTTTTTCAAACTAAGAAATGTTCAATATTAAAAGCCTGTATTGCTATTTCGCTAGCAATTAGTAATATTTGTACGTCATAGCGTGAATAATAACTATAAGAACAAATGATGCCTAAAGGCATTGTAAATTTCTTAGTAATCTTTTTGTGTTATAATAATTTAAAAATAATTTGAATGCGAAAATATTTTACATTTTATATGAAAACGTGACGTGTTAAAAATTCAATGTACAATAATTCTGTGAATAAGCTACAGTGAAAACAGATTAAATTTACATAAAAATTGATGCAGAAATTACACGTGGAACAATTCAATTTGATTATGATGGGTTTTGATGAGTTTTGATTATGAGATAATAACGTTAACCTTGATAAATGTTATTACAATAGCTCTGAATATTACAAAACAAAACAAGGAAAGCTTCCCAAATTTGTATAGAAAATTAAACAATTTCTCCATAGAAATTTACATCATCATCAATGTAATGTATATATCCACTGTTGAATGTAGGCCTCCCGCATGAGTCTGCATCCTTATCGATCCTCTGCCTTTTGCATCAAGAAATCTCCCATCTACTTTCATGATGTCGTAGTGCGACACTCTGCTTACTAGTTCTTGGGCATCGTTCTTACTCTTTTCTGTCTCTATAAATTGTCGTCTCTTATTGAAGATCTATCAATATAGATATCTATCCATATATGTCCTTCCTTTTGCCCATTATTGAGAGGGAGTCGAGGGCGCTGTCAGTTCGATGTAATATTTTGATTCGTAGGTTTGCACGTTGTACTAAAAACGTTAAGCTGACGCTGTTTTAAGCCTTCTGTAAATCTTTCTACATGCGTGGCATGTTGGCTGGCTATACTCAGAAGGTCTACAGTGAAATCCGGGTCCAGTATAACATCGCCTTTCGAATGTTGTTGGGTTTGCTGCGATACTGCAGTGCCTCAAGCATGTTGATGGAGGCGCGAGTGGATGGCTTCCATGCCATAATAATAAGGAAGCGTTGCGCTTCTCTTTGGTGGGCGCGTGTTTGCGGCAGTCCCGATGCAATGGAATCCCTGTTAGAGGGGCACTGGATGCGCCTTCACGTAACCATCCAGCGGGGATCCGGTGCTCCACTCACTAAAGTATTAGTTGTAAAAAATGTTAAATATTATTTATTAGCTATATAATTTATAAAATTATAAATAATATAATGTATAATTTCGCTACAACTTTTGCTACAGGAGCCTCTTATTAACGCGCGTACATAAGACGAAGACCCCCAAATTCCCTCCCCTTCCAAGAAAGGCCCACTTTGGGAAACAATGATTAAAAACAATGCTCATAACAGCTAACACGTGCCATCATTATTACAATATTACAGAAAATGCCGCTACAGTACAATATATTTTACATTTTATAATCTTACATAATATAATACATGTATATCCATTTAATTATTAAATAAATATTTTATTTTCAACGTATTTTTACATGATATAAAATAATTTCATGGTTTTATATTACGTCAAATTTCGCATCGGTTGTTGGGATATGCCTTCATAAGATTCCCCGACCGTTTACAAACTACTTTCTTAGAATAGTTTTTTTATGGATCATCTGATAGCTAAAGAATACAAGAACTATGTGATATATGAAAATAGACCCGATAAGTACATTTATGCTTCAAATACTAGTTTTATAATAGACAGTATAATTTGTTTTCAAACCGAGCCGTAATGAAAGGGTTAAATGTCAATATGGTAATGAAAAAATATAACAACGTTTTTTAGATACTTTCAGATTGGATATCTAACCTTTTAACTTTTGTACGGAGCAGTGACCTCATCGGTATGTTTGATAATCAATTTCTAATTGGATATAAGTATTTTAAGCGAATAAATAATAAAAAAACACATTTTTAACAGGAAAAAAAGGTTTTTATATGGTATTTATTTTTTATAAAGGTCATAAAATCGATGTTCGTACATATTATTGATACTTAAAAATATATCAAAATAACTACCAATTTTGCTATAAGTTATTCACAAATTCACACATCCAAGAGTCATACCCATACGATTAAAATAATGTCTAGTATCTTAAATATTTTCTTTTATACATGAGTTTTTTTATACCTTTTTTTTCATTTTATTAATTAATTAAGAACTGCTGTTTTCTAGTGATCTGTCAACTTTTGTAAGGTTTCTTATTTTTTTAGTTTATGTACTACTTATGGTTTAGATTTTTTTAAAATTACTTATCAGGCAACCAAAAATGTACGTAAAGCGAAAATTCCAAGAATGCGGCGAAAATCTATCTTTTATTTTGCTTACGTTATGTCTTTTACAACTTACTTTGGAATTTAAGCTTGCACAATTAAATATTTCATAGTAATAATGCTTAACTCATAAAGTTAGCATATTAAAACTGAAAAAGTAAATAACATGTTCTAAATAATGAGTTTTATTTATATATCTTGAATCTTGGTGACGATCACCGGGATTCCGGGATTGGAATTTGATAGAACCGAATTCCATTTTCGCATTTTCTCAAAAGAGCTTCGGGATAGCCTTAATATTGAGTCACTACGACTCTTTTCTCAAACGCTCTTGAAATTTCATCGAAAGAACTTTCCCTTGACCATTTGAATTTGGATTTTCTTGCTGAAGTGGATCCACTTCACTTGAATCTTCTCCTCGGGTTTTACTTGGTACTATGGTTAAGTCAACGACACGCTTGCCTGCTATGTAAGTTATACTAGGTTCTACACCAAGTAAAGATCTAAAAAATCACAGATTTTTTCAATGTTTTCAGCATTCACTTCGAGATTCATTATAAATTATATATATATATTTATATTGTTTTTATCCAACGTAATCCATGTATAAATAAGTAAAATAAAGTACAATTGATTATCGCTGATTTATAAACCATTATTTAAATCAGTTAATAAATTTATTTTTATGTTAGTAATGTAGTTGTCAAACGACACATCGAAAGCGCTATTCTCGTTAAATTACTGCTTAAATTAAGTTAAGCAATATTGGGCATGGACCGTATAAGCTATCTATCATACTACCTTTCATTCCTACCTATCCGAACTACCTATCATATCCTAGCTAACATAGCTACCTATCATACTACCTATCATGCCTACCTTCGAGTATCATACTAACCTATCAAAGCCAGCTATCATACCAATCATTTAAGGATAAGGAGACACATATTGTTTGTTCCTAGAAATAATACTAGCCTGCCAGAAACTACGCCTCTTAGGAGAGTGATTAGACTGTTCAACCATATCGCCTCGAATATTGATGTATTCCACTTGAGAGAAGTCCAGTTTCGACATGAGTTCCGCGAATTTATTTATCGAAGTAATTTCGTGGAGTCTTCTGTTAAGCGAGCTTCGGGACTTTTTAATAATTTTTGTCAATACTCATAAATACCTATATTTATAAATTGTTTCTCTTGTATTATACCTTATTTCAGGATCGTATGAATCTTTATCATAACTATCAATTGATTCACCAATCATACCTACCTATATTACCTATCAAAATAAAATATCATAAATCATACTCTCGCTTATTATTAATATTTATAATATAACTTCTTCTTTCTTCTTAAGCCTCGCTATTTCCCATCATCTGGGGTCGGCTTGTCCTTGTGCTATGTCTGTCTGCATCATGTTTTTTATTTGGCGGTTTTTTTTTACTGCCGGTTGCCACCTGACGCGAAGGCAGCTCTCTAGCTTTCTTGGAAAGCTAGAGAGCTGCCGTTGACCGTCAATTCGGTTCATCCGACACCATCTCAGCTATGAGGTCCTGCCCACCACATAGATCCATCATAGCCTCGCCTCCGAATATGTTGGAGAAGCCTATGGATGGTCTTCCACTGGGAGCCTCTACTTCAAAATGTATTGATGAAGCCTCCCAGTGTGGGTTTTTGTATCGAAGTTTGCCTTCTCCGGCCTGTTTGTCCGCGGGAGGTTTTTTATTTCCCTCTTACCATCCATATCTGGAAGGCATCACCTATCCGCAACCTGGGGACGCGCCCGATGGGGGATTGGCTTCCCACACGGGATATATAATATAACTATCATACTTAATGGAATTACACACAAAAGCCTCTTTTCAGTTTTTCAGTTCAAGATTACAGATATTTTCATACAGGATTGTGTGCATGACAGTTGATTACTTAACCACTAGCTCGCCTTCTTTGACCAACTCTCTCCACTGCTACACGTTTCAGAGTACCAACTTTTCTGAAGCTCTTGTGAAATTACCATTCTGCAATATCTCCAAGTACCGCAGACCTGAACGATTCGCCTTGACCTTTACAACTTTCACGAAAGCTGTACGGTCCAGAGCTTTCTGAGAGATCTCCACAAGTGTTTAAAATTCTGTAAAATAGAAAGAGCGACTGAATTTAAAGTAACGTTAATTGCTAAACTTTGAGACGTTGGAGGTTGTTGTTTTTGTAAGGAGATAGTGTGAGAAAAATGTGAAGTGTTGTGAGATATTCGTTAGTACTTTCATACATCATATTTTTGCAACACTATCTGTCTCCCTCTCTTATCAATCCCTGTTAGACGCTTTTGTCCTCTTCTACATAAATTTTGTAGACCATTTAAAAAAATATTGTGCAACTCAGTTGTTCCTTGACAGTGATTAACTGAGGAAGGCTACAAGTTAGTCGAAACTGCAGAGTCTTAAACAGAGGTCATACCCAACGCGATTCATGTAAGAACAGAGTAAGTAAATACATATTTATCATTTATAATAGAATTCAAAGTGAATGCTGAAAACATTGAAAAAAACATTTTTTTCATAAATTTATAAATAAAAACAAGCAAAATCATTTTGACCCTAAAAATATACTTGTAAAAATATTTCTTTTTTGCAAGTTAACAGTTTTAAATGAGGTATTTTTATAATATTAAACCGTTTTTAATCATGATGCTGTGGTTAATCAAAACATCGAGTATTTTTTCATAAATTTCCGGCGGGTATAGCTTAGTGATTAAAGAATTTCCTTACCAAAACGAATCGTTATATTTATTAACTTTGTTTGTCATTTATCGGTTTTCTACTATATATTATAATTTCTTCTTTTTTTATCTACTTTTTCATGCTTATCTATATACTGTATTATTTTACCTTTTTTTGTTGTTAGATTTGTATTATCTTAATATTAATTATAATTATTTGTCATGACATAACTTTGTATATTGTTTCAATTTTTTTACTGTACTTCATAAATTTGAAACATCTGTTCTGTTGAAATAATTAAATAAAACAAATATAAGAATCAGTGTTCTTCTTCTTCGTGATATCAATCCTGTGGATTGCTTTCTAGCAACAAAATCATGCATCTCGATCTCCACTCTTCTCGATCCTCTGCAATCCTCTTAAGCTCAGAATTGAGCTACAACTCATGTCCTCGAACACAAATATGCTGCAAATACTCCCGTCTAGGGTGCTCTCTACAGTTTCTACCCTCAATCATCCCTTCTACAATGTCGTGAAGAAGACCTTCGTGGCGTATGATGTAACCGATCTATCGGGCTCGCTTCTCTGAGATTGTTCTAACTAGGTGTATATCTTCCTTTATTATGCTAAGAACCTCATTGTTCGTAACATGGTCTCTCCAGGAAATTACAAAAAATCTTCTATACGACCATCTCAAAGGCCTCTTGTCATTTTTATCACTTTCTGATAAGCACCATGTCTCACAGCCAAAAATCAAGATGCTCCAAGCAAATGTTTTGTCAAGTTGCTTGCGGAGGCTAAAATTAATATTTTACGACTTAAGAATTTTCGTTTTTTTATTGAACGCTAGCCTTGCTTGTTACTGTTATTTTAATTTCGTATTTCTACGTGTAGATTTTCGTACGTGAAGTAAAAAATATTAAAACGAATACAATAGAAAGGAAATGTTTCGTAGCAACTGTACCGGAAGGGAACATTACTAAGTAGGAGATTCAAGAAATTTATTTCCATTGAAGCGCCAAAAATAGTCTTTTCAGGACAAGGATTGACGGAAAAAGAAATGTAACGGATGTAGAAGAATATCGTGACGATGAAATCTCCTACAAATGTTTCGCTGTGGCTCTGAAGTATTGTGAAAAGCGCTTGCATTGAAAGCTCACAAGAATGCTCTGCATTGTGCAGAGCTCAATGCAAGTAAAACAAAAACATAAGCGCATTAGTAAAATACATTTTTAAAAATGAAAATGTTCTTATTCGAAGTATTAATTTATTTCCAAATTCAAAAACATGAATGTTAAATTTTCATTCATTTTGAGATTTTTTTTTTTTTAATGTTTTCAGCATTCACTTTGAGATCCATTATAAATAATAGATATTTACCTTGTTTTTAAAAGTTTTTACAAGTGTTTTTTAGGTCTCCTAACAAGTAATGGATTGATAAAGACAACGAGTTAGTCGAAACTCTAGTTTCATAAACATAAAACTTATCTCACATGATCCATGTAAAAACGAGGTAAATAAATAAATATTTATTATTTTGAGATTCGTTTGAAATAGTGAATATATTGTTCATACATTTTTAAGCATGTATCGTGTTGAGCATTATTTAATACAATAATAAAAACTACAAAAAGTAAATGTACATAAATTTAAGCACATACAGGAGAATACCTACAGATGGTGAATTTCACGACGCGTACCATGGTGCACATAGCTAAGCGCTGCATGTGGAGTGTTGATCCTCCAACGTCATGAACAACAGTCCGAGGTGTACGCATAATTTTTTATTACAGGAATTCAATATGAATGGGTGGTCTTCATGGAATGAATTTCGTCTACCATCAATTTTAATTAATAGGCTTTGATTGAAGTTTTACGGGTGAGCGATCAAATTCACGCTAACCGGGGGTATTTTAGAGCTCTGAAATCGATTAAATTTTATTTTTATTTTTTTTATCTCCATCAGGGATTGTACCCACGACCTTTGGCTTGCAAGGCAAACGCTTTGAGCATTGAGCCCCGGCAAATCTGATCACAATTGAAGATCTTCTATAAATTCATTAAGTGTATAACTATGATTTTAGTTTTTGTGTGAAACTGTACTTCATATGAAATTTTAATCCATATGAAAAAAAAAACGAAAATGAGGACTTGATTTATGTTTACACATTAAATTAAAATCTGGTAGAAGCTCTTGTATGATTTATTTTTATGTTAAAATTAGAAAAGGTAAGCTTTGATAATTTGATGTTTATGTTGGTTTTAATTGTATTGTCCACATTTAATTCAATTCAAAAACTAAAAATATATCTTTTTACTTTACAATATTTTTTAAGTGATTGTACATATTTCGGATTCCATAGAGTCCATACTAAGCAATGGCAATATTTAGTAAATTTTAACTTGTTTTGTCAGAACGATATATAGCGCACACCAGTTCACTAATTTTACTCTCTTGAAATTTCAGCAATTTTCAGCTAGAGCCTAGTTCAGGGTCCAGTCGTATTTAACCTCTCAGATTTATCGACGTACTGCGGACCGTAAGAGGCCGACCGCGCCCGGTCCGCGGTCCCTCATTTGTCATCACTACCACCGCAGCCTCCGGCAAATTATGAATTTCGCAATAATTTCCCGTCCCTAATTAAGCATCTCTCTAAGGTCCGCACTTATTGGGTTAACCGGAAACTCTGATAAAAAATCTTGTATGTTGTGTTTGGAATGATTCATGTTTGTTTACATTTAATCACAATTCAAAAATAAAATATGCAATTTCTTATGCTTTTCATATGTTGACAGTATAGATAAATAATATTTTAGATTTTTACGGCCACATTTTGTATTTTGGCTTTTAGGTAAACGCTTGCAGCAAGTATTCGAGGACATGAATTGTAGCGCTTATGCTGAGCTGAAAAGGGTTATGGAGGACCGAGAGGAATGGAGATTGAGATGTAAGATTATGTTGCTGCAAACCAATCCACCGGATTGATACTACGAAGAAGAAGGTAAACGTCACAATACTGAGCGCCGAGAGTTAAAAATTGTAACAATAAAATTCAAGTCGAAAGTTCATTAATTTTTATACACAAATAACACAATGTTGACAAAAAATCAAACATACACGGACGTCACTGAATCCTAAAAAATGTATAAATTGTTAATCAATTCATGATTTGGTATCAAAAATTAATGAAGTAATTTACAAAATATTAAATAAAGTTGTTTATTACTTCTTCATCAGCCTGTGTCCGTCCACTGTTGAACGAAGGCCTCCCGCATGAGTCTCTGTCCTCTTCGATCCTCCGCCTTCCGCATTCAGGTCACTCCCGCTATTCTTCTTATATCGTCAGTCCATCTTGTAGGGGGTCGGCCAATGCTTCGTTTGCCAGTTCTTGGGCGCCATTCCAATACTTTTCTTCCCCATCGACCGTCGTCTCTTCGACAGATATGACCTGCCCATTGCCACTTGAGTGTGCCTATTCGTTGGGTAGCATCCACTACTTGAGTTCTTCTGCGTATTTCCTCGTTTCGGATGCTATCTTTTAGCGACACTCCGAGCATGGATCTCTCCATACACGTTTATTACTTAAATTAATGAAAACTAATAGCGATTCTCCATATGCAAAAATTAATCACGAAAAAAAAATAGTTTTATTTTTCTGTATAATCGATAAATTAACTCTTGTGACAATTTCCTTAAGTAGCTAATGACCCTTTAAGATACAAAGCTCTACAAATACGAGTATATAACAAGAGAGATTTTATTTACAACACCATATAACGAGAATTCTGTTCAGTATTTCTATTTATATCATGATGATGATCACTTTGATATGCCCATAAACCTTTTGTGGGTATAGAACAGATTTACGCCGAGTGGGCAGAGCGACGTTCTCGGTGGGACTCGCTTCGTGTTTATGTCTACGAGGTCCCACGTCGTCGTAAAGCAAAAATGGGTACAGACCTCCTTAAAATTTCATGCCCAGGAAAAGGAGCCGACCTGAGTGAACTATGTGCTGTGAAACGCGCGTAAAGTGAAGAGAAAAAATCGTAAACTTGTGCATTAAAAGAAAACCGTAGAGTAGAGAACGTAACTTTAACAAAATAAATAAATGTTTACTCTACAAAAAAGTTTTATTATTATTAGTATTATTATGTTGATATGTAATACAAAAAATGTATGAAAACTAGTTTTTTTTACTATATTCGCTTCATATGTGGAGAATATAGACATCACAAATTATCGTTTCACAGTTCTCAAGTAAACTCAGGTTGTCTCAGTGTCACTGTCTCAGAACACCTGCACTCGGAGGTCTACATGGAAACATTCATATAGAATATTATTTAATTTTTTTTCAAAATCTTCTTTTATAGATCATTAACTATATTACAATATTATTAGTAATTAAATATACACATACTATAACACATCAAATTCTTTATACGCATCAATTCATTCAGAAAAAATATCGGCAGAAGGGGGATGCGAACCTGCGAGGGCCATATCGTTATATGATGGTAACAATGGTATAAATACAACTTATTCCACGCATCAGTTCGGGCAGAAGATGGTCGAGTGGTCTAGGGTAATGAACATGAGCAACGGTTGGTTCCAAGGCTTGCAGGTTCGCATCCCGCCTCTACCGATATTTTTTCTGAACGAATTGATGCGTATAAAGAATTTGTTGTGTTATAGTATGTGTATATTTAATTACTATGAACATACATGGTTTCTGAGAGCTTTCATGGCAAAAACCCTCGAATTTGTATAGACTTCGGCTGTAGTATTAAATACTTTTTTGGGTGTTCAATAATCAGCGTTTTTAAGGAGATTGAATGATCAGCTCAATACTCCCGAGGCCTGAATTTTTCTGAATTTTGTCCTTAAGGGGTGACTCAACCCTACCGAGAGCATGCATAGAGTTAAGATTTGATTAAATAAATTTTAAGCAATCAAGCTCGGTCGGGATTCTTTGAATTAAAAAATACTATTATTTGCTCGCAACATCGACAAATGGATCACAATGAAGTATGTGCTAATTGGTTAATTTTTATAATTTTCGTTTGCATAATCACCACCAAGCGAAATAGTGCTCAATGCGATCCACATTAAAACAAGGTGTTGGAATGAAGGGATGTAGTGGAAGTTGTTGTAATCTATGGATTGCTGAGAAGGAATTGTTATGCGTGTTAGGAAGAGATCAATGGAAATATACAAATACACGGACATACCGAACATAGAAAGAAAATAAATAAGAACCTGGTATCATATTACGGGGAATTTAATATCAGTAAATATGCTTTATAATCTAAAGTTTTCTAGGTTGAAAAGTTACCATAATATTTACATTAGATTTGAGTTGAATGATTAAAGAGATTCTATTTATTAGCAAGTCCTAGAAGTGATTTTTAGAAAAATGAAAGGTTACTAGTAGGTAGTTGTAACTTTGTCTGTCGCAGAGCGGGCACGTACACAGGGTCGTCTCCGGCGGGCGGCTGATGATTGATCAGGCTACGGAGGCAGTCGAGAGTGAAGAGAGAAAATGTCTGGTCCGTACGTTCGTCCGCCTATACAGAACCTGTTCAAATCCCACCTTTATAGGTGCAATATTATTTAAAGTGACATCTAGTGAAGGCAATTCAAATGACATATATGGGACGTACAAGAAAACATTAATATACAATACATAGATAACGAAGTTGATACAATTAACTGAAGTATAAAAGAGACTATAATAAATAAGAAGTATAAAACTGAAGTCGGCGTATGAAATTCTTATTTATTTTTTTATTTAAGAACACAATATATACGAAATGTTATAAAAAATGCTTCAGTATATTTGTACATTGTAGATTTAATTAAGTACCTATACTCTTTATTATTACATTTGTTTGTCAGTTATTGTAAGACTTAAAAAAATGTATTGTAATGTAATTATCCATAAATTTTGTTGATTACAATAATAAATTAAAATGGATGTTTCCATTACTGAGACAGCACGTATACACAACATACTATCTTATTTGCGAGACAACACAAACAAAATGTCGCCCTAGCTACCGTTGTATCAAATTGATCAAGAATGTACATAATAATAATATAAAAGATCAATACAATGTGCTAGACGTGTATAGTTTAATCATTTCTAGATTATTCGAGAGAATTCCAAAATTCAAAGAGTATTTTCAGAAATTGTGATTTGTTACATGTTGGGTACCTAGTTAATTTGTTCTAAGGTGTTCCAGATTTTTTTGTTTAAGCTAGACAAAGGAGTCTTGTGATTGTAAGGCCAGAGTATTGATGAAGCATTCATTTAGTTAAAAAAAAACAGTCGAAAACAAATAATTTTTATTAAATATTATAGTAGTGCGAAATGTTAATGGAAATTTAATTGAAAAAACAAAAATGCAAATAATTGAGAAAAAATACAATAATTATGGAATATCTTATTCAAATTGTTTTTATGATGTATGAACCAATTTAGAAAAATACTATCAGACGATGATGAAGTAATCTCATAAATGGATTCTAAGACGTATACCATTTTAAGAATGACTAAACGTGTCGATCGGTGTTCCATTTATCAATATTTGATATGATTACGTTACAAAAGTTTATTGTTGATTTTTTTAAAAACTAATTGTTTTCTAAGCAATCTAATTTATATTTTACAATGATAAAAAGACGACAAAATCATTAGTCTACAGCCCAGCTTTCACACTCCCGCTAAAATGGGATTTCCCGCATACAGTGTCCAACCACTCCGGCTGCACGACATAGAGTGCACTGCTCTCAAGTCATTTGTGCTTTTCTGCATGTAGAGGCATAAAAAAACACATTTTCTGTGAACGTTTTTACATGCAAGTATATACCGCTCCAGGGATCGGCCAGCCAAATTGATTATCTGTTGAATTAAAAATAGGCTTAGTGCATAAAATCGAATGAAATACTATTACCATGGAACATTTTCAGCGGGATTCGTTTACGTATATATTGATGCAAAAAAGGTTTTTCCCAGCGGTATAGCCTAGTGGAAAAACGATCGCTTGCATTGCAAGCTGTCACGGGTGAACTATAGGTAAAGGTGAATCAATCTCATTAAATACAATTTATATGTTCTAGTCACGAGGAACAAAAATCAAGGTCTTAAAAGGGATAAATAATCAAACAAGGTCAAAATAACAATAGCTGAATCACCTGATAAGATTCAAAACTTGCTCTTCATCTTCAATGAGGCGTCAAACAAAATTGGTATAAAATAAATATAGATAAAGCTTCGATAAATAGGCATAATTTCATTGGAGGAACACAAAAGTGGTTGTAAATTTATAAACTTATGTAACAAGTATATATGTAACAAGAAAATTCAACCAGGACAAAACGACTTCCAGAAACAATCGACGAGTGAATATTACCACATTTTATTATACATAATACACATACTACTGGGATGGCCGATGAAATGAAAGTTCCGTAATGTCTTAAAACCAAAGCGTTAAACTAATGTATCCCTGCAGTATTAAATTATGTCGCAGAGACGTGAAATCGAACAGCAGGTCTTACCCATAAAATAAGGTCACCTAACGTGTCATGGAGATATCCATGCTCCGATTGTCTTTAAAAGATAAAATCTGAAAGGTAGATAAACGAAGAAGAATTCAAGTAGTGGAGGCTACTAAACGAATAGGCACATTCAAGTGGCATTGGGCAGGATATATCTGTTGATGAGACGATGGTCCGATGAGGAAGGAGTGTTGGAGCGACGTCCAAAACCTGGCAAATAGACCGTTGGCTGATGGCTATAGCTGATACAATATGAACTGAAGACATCAGAAGAATATTTGGAGTAGCCTGGATGCAAATGGCGTTAGATCCAGAAGGCTAGAGACTCACACGAGAGGCCTGATTCAACAGGGAATATACATTACATATTGATGATGATGTTGTATGATGTCTTATTCCAAACCATTGGTAAGTAAATTTTTAGCTGAGTTTTACATGCTTAGTGTTGATAGTCCAGACTGTTTGTAGGCCTTTACAAGAAGCGAGATATACACAAAAAAAGCCATATATTTAAAAAATTATGCATTTATTTTAAGTAAACTTGTTGTATTGTTTCTTTGGTGGTATTCTTATGTTTGTGTACTCGTACAAAAAAAGAATCAATTTCGAAGGTCCTAGACGCGACGCTAGTAATGCCCGGGGATCTTCCAGGCCGAGGTCTCCCACAGGACCCCATCGAATACCCTGGTAATGAAATTTGGTTCAATATTTATCAAGCTCCCCCAAAGAAAGGCCGTCGAGTATTGATAGAGCAAATATTGTTTCCACGAAATGTGAGCTCTGAAAATCCGCCCACCGAAAAATAGCTTTAAGAACGATTCTGTTTATCTGCTTGTGTTTTTTTTCTTGATGTTGTCGCTATGGTTAAAGATTTAAAAAATGATAGTGTAACGGCTTATTTATAGCCTTCATATTATTTTTAGTCCTAAAATTGTCTAGCTGATCTTATTTGATAAGAAAAAATCATGGAAAACTTTGAATGACGCCACTGAGTGTTAATTATTTATCACTATACCGGTTTCGGTGACATGGCACCACTGTTTGGAGCTACTTATAAACTAATAATAAATACAGAATAGAAAAGTAAGATTTTAAAGAGAAGTGGAGGGCAGAAGAGAAACTTTAGAGACATCTGTAGATGGAACAGTTGAACAGAGCGAATTTATTAGAAACATATTAAGTACCGGGTTTTACGTTATATTTTCATTATTATAGGTTTTCTTATTTTTGAATCTATTATAAGATATTATTTCCGTTAAAAATATCATCCTCATTCTTTATAAGCTGCTTGGTTTATGCATAAAGTCGTCAAATATTTTTTTTCAGGGGCCTAGTAAAGTAGTATTGGACTAGTAAGTAAGCAATCATAATTACATATAGTATGCGCTGTAGTCGAACAATCACGTAAAGTAAAACTGGACGCGGACCAAAACATGCATAAGTCACCGTTTGTTGATAAACATATATATCTTTGGTTGAGTTGAGTAATTAAGGACCTGATGATTCAAGACTCAAGAGCATCAGCCTTAGTATCCAGTTTTCTTAAAAAAACTACCTGAAATCCAGAATTCTAAACTTTTTAATTAAGTAAAAAATAAAATAAAACCGAAAATGATATTTTTCGTACTACTTATTTTAATGCGTACTATTTAGAATGTTGAATTATGTAAATTTTATAATCCCTCTATACAATGATTTTTTTTAAAATATGTCTTGTCTATTAACTACCAAAAAATATACTGGTAATCGGGCTTAATTTTAATTATAGCTATGATAATAATAGTTTAAGTCCCTATTTAGAGAAAACTAAACTACTCTCTGAAACCCCTTATGATTTAATTTAAAATATTATTTATTTTAATCATATTTATTTATTAAGATTCATACATAAGTGTCTGTACATAACTTCAACTTTCATCTTCGTAGTATCAATCCGGTGGATTGGCTCGCAGCAACAAAATCTCGCATATCGATCTCCACTCTTCTCGATCCTCTGCAAACTTCTTTAGCTCAGCATAAGAGCTACAACTCATGTCCTTGAACACTTGCTACAAATACTCCCGTCCAGGGCGCCCTCTACAGTATATACCCTCAACCATCCCTTCCACAATATCGTGAAGAAGACCATTTTAGCGCATGATGTGACCGATCTATCGGGCTCGCCTCTCTGAGATCGTTCTAACTATTTTTCTTGATTATGCTGAGAGCCTCATTGTTTGTGACGTAATCTCTCCAAGAAATTTAGAGAAATCTTCTGTACGAATACATTTCAAAGGCGTCTAGTCTTTTTTTAGCACCATGTCTCACAACCGCACATCAAGATGCTCCAAACAAATGTTTTGGCAAGTTGCTTGCGGAGCTTTATATTTCACATTATAACAGCATATACAGTTTTAAAAATAATTCATCAACTTCGTACTAACATTTTTTGATGACCAAAGTAGAATTTTGTCTTTAATTTGCTGGAGCACAAAATTTACTCTAACATTCCATATTAACAAGAAAAATGTTCATATGCGCAACTATACAAAACACTATATGAGAAACGTTTTCTTTGCGTACAGTTGATATTGTTTCATGTGGGCTTTCAGTAAATTGGCATTATTATGTTTGTAGTCACAGATGGTTCACTGTCACCCAACTCACGCGGATATCGACAGAAAGATTGATTTGTGTATCAAATTGGATGACACAGTAATCCAGCCAAGTGACGTATCGACGTTCCATGTTTCACTGTTTCAGTGGACCAAAAATAATATATAGGGTCCGCCATCTAACGTTTTTTTTTCAACTAGTACTTATTTCGTGAATGGTAACACTTATCTCATGTCTAATTTGTTGATAATTAGTTTTATCTTTCCGCTGAACGAATATGGTTGTGTTTACGCTTGAACAACGCTGGGAAATATTGCGACATTACTTTGAAAATCATGGTAATGTTGCAGAATGTGTGCAAAAATTGCGTACGGATTTTGGAAGAAGAGAGTCACCGTTAGCTCCGTACGTTCTTTGTCTTGTGAAAAAAGTGAAAAAAAACTGGCATCCTCATCGATAAACCAAAGCGTGAAAAGCCAAAAACAGTGCGTACACCCGAGAATATTGCTGCTGTGGCAGAAAGTGTGCGTAAAGCGCCATCAATGGCGCTTCCATGCGGCGCGGCCATGTTGAACGAATTTTTGTTCACAAATATTGAAGAGGTGAATATTGGCAACATTTGGTTTCAACAGGACGGCGCTACGTGCCACACAGCCGAAGCTACACTCGATGTTTTGCGCCCTTTTTTAAAAAAAAAAGTTATTTGGCGGACCCTTTAGTTGTAATAAAAATATGTTTTGTCATTTTTTTGGATGGTATTTATATTTCATTTGTGCTTCAAATAGACATTGTTTCCATACTAAAAATTGATGCGAAAATATTTAATATACGAAAATGAGATAAGCCAATTGTCCATATAAAAGGCATTTAAGTGATTGCTCAAGCCACATGAGAACATTGGTGGCACGACACTCATTTGAAAGCAATACGACGAAAAAAGAAAGTAATAGTTATTCATGTTTAAAAAAATCTTATTTTCTGCTCTATGAGTCTTTTTTTTGTGATATCCAACATGCAACAAAAGCAACAAAATTAATGATAATGTTTACAAGCATATTTCATCAAAATTTCAATTAATTTTGGTCAGAATAAAAAAATACTCAATACAGCTTCGCAAGCAACATACCAAAACATTTGCTTGGAGCATCTTGATGTACGGTTGTGAGACAACGTGATTATCTTAAAGTGATAAAAAAAGACTAGATGCCTCCATTAATTAAAATTGGTGGTAGGCGAAAGTCGTCCCATAAAGACTACCCATTCATAGTAAATTCCTGTAATAATGAGAATGATGCGCGAAACTCGGGCTGTAGTCTATGACATTGGCGGATCAGCACTTCACATGCAGCGCTTTACCATATGTATCATGGTAAGTGTCATAGGATCCACAGATAAGACTTCAGCATCCCTATCACCACCTGTGGGTATTTTCCAGTATTGTTTTACATAAAAAGGCAAATATTGAATTTAAATGTTGATTTTTCGATTTTTCTTGACTCGACAATGACTACTCGACGTAGCCGAAGCGTGTTGTTCTATTATACAATAATGTAGAATAATTTCTAAAAGTTTTTAATTTTTTTTATTACATTTAGGTACATAACATTATTTCAGTGTCAGAGTCTGTAATTAAGACGTTTTCATTTACAACGATAGTATTTTTACAGTGACATTTACGCGTACGTGTTTGACCTTTTTTTAGTTTCAGGGATGACTTGCTCAGAATTAATTCCGACATCCACAAATCTCCGATGCTAATCTTTCAGAGTGCAGCAATACCCTGATCCAGGCTAGAGAAGACCGGGCTCCGAACACCGACTCGGGCCGGTGACTCCACCAAATGGTTATTTTATTTGACTTTTCTTCCGGAAATGTTGAATGTCTTACCCTTGCACGGAGAATAAATCTGCGGACCCGATCTTTATGGCCCCTCCACTACACTCTAGAAGCAGGACATATCCCAAGAACTTGCTCGTGGCACTCTTGCTTAAAAGAAAACCAAAGAATGACTCGTTAATTTAATATTATTGTATACAATACGTCTAAATAGAAAATTGTATCGAAATGTGTACAATTCTCTTACTCATATTTATTCCGAAAAAAATCCAAAACATAATTTTCAAATTGATCTTCATTTAGGATCAAACCTATGAATTTTGGTATCATAGTAAACACTCTACTACTAAGCCATAGGTGTCCTTTTTTTCTATCTAGAATATATTTGCCGGCGGGTATAGCTCAATGGTCAAAGCGTATGCTTTGAAAGCCAAAGGTTGTTAGTTCACAGACGGAGATTAAAATGTACTTTTAATCGATTTCTGAGCTCTAAAATACCCCCGGTCGGTGTGAATTTGATCCTATATTCATATACCAGTAGAATGGCACTCATAGCCTTTTAATTAAAATTGGTGGTAGACGAAAATCGTCCCGTGAAGACCACCTATTCATAGTAATTTCCTGTAATTATTAAGGATAATGCGTGAATATCTGTTTATATTTTTTAATTTAATTTAAATGTTACCTTAGAATTTTATTTCTAATTTCTAACGTAAACTTAAACAAGATGACGTGGTTTATTATAAAAAAATAATAAATTATTATACTAACTTGAAGTCTTTGTTATTCATTCTAAAATATTGACTTACGTAAGTAATTACATAAAAAAAACGTTGCTTTTCAAGTCACGATAGTTTCAGTAGTTGACAATGTTACCCGAGGGTATTAGAAAAGTTGGTTGTATTTACTTTGGAAAAGACAGAAATCCAAATAATAGTATTGTAAAGCGACAAGATAGTCTTGTACCACTGGAAACTTGGATTTACACAATTTAATGCAAACATTTTTAACATTCCTTTTCATAAATCATAAAAATCTTACTAACACAAGGTTATACTATTTTATTATTCTTTGTTTTAGACTCAATCACAAGTGATTTACTGTGAGTGTAAAGAATGGTTTGTTCAATTAAAAATATATAACTTTTCAACAATATAACTGAACTTTAGCCGAAAACAATAAGTCGTCAGAACTTTTGGGGTCTTTTCATCAGCCTAAAGTTTAAGTAAATGACTTAACTAACGTAAAATTTATATAATATTTTAAAACAGAGAGCGGCAAAAAAATCTGACGGTTTTTAAATCAAAACAACGACAAAAACTGTCAAATCTTTTTGCCGCTCCTTGTATTTGTATACATGACTGGACTGGACTTTACCCATCTCACACCCACATCTCACCGGAGGACAGTCAAGTCTCCTTGATGTTGCGCTCATTCAGATTATGATCAGTTAACAACTGATAAGTCTAGTGGGAGTCCTCTCTGAACAATTGTGACCACTGCACAGAAGTGCTCAAAAAAAGAACCCGTGAAAAGATATTAGAATCGCATTCACGGGTTGTAAAAAGATGGAGATGGAAGATAGATTCTCTCACCGAATATACGAACAAAAATTGTAAATGCGTGGAATTTTTTTAATAGCCACAAATTCTGCATGCCCAATAAGGCCGAGGCGATTCCCTCGAACTGCATCGAAAACTACTCCTCTTTCTAACAAGAAGAATTAACAGCCCCAGAGAATGTGCTCTGAGGTCTGGAAGGGAACTAAATTAAATGAGTATAATCTGTCATTAAAGTGCCGTGCCCAGTCATAAGTTGGGTATCTCATCCATTTACCATTGTAAACATGACTATACATATATTTTTGATGTATACATTATTTTCTTCTGATTGTAGAGATTTTCTTAGAAGTTGGATGCCCAATGGTATCTCGTCAGCTGCTTTGTCTACCACTCTTTCAAAACACGTACTTCTAGCACAATTTCCCCAGTGCAGCCCTTTGAATATTCCCCATTGCAATGTATCATCAAAGTCACAAGCCTTTTTTATTTCAGACTTTCTCACTTTGTCTCGAACCGTCAATCCTTCAATGGGTCATGAGTCTTTATCCTGGTTATTTTCATAAGGTTTTTATTATTCAATTTATTATAATCAAACTAATACTTTTGGTTATATAAAGGCACTTGAAATTGGAGCAAAGTTGGTTCAAGTATTAACAACACAAAATACCTCGTTTATGCACATTTTTTTGCCGTCCTGGTGACTTTTCCATTATTTGACGAAAGCTCGCAGTAAAAAATATTGACAAAAGCTCTCATCGGAGTCGGAAAGTAAAAGTTCTCCTTCACTTCAGTGGTCCAAAGTTCTTTCAAACTTGAAGATGCTTTCTTACTAAACTTTAATGAACGTTTTTTTTCACAGACGACACGAAACTTGCCGTTCGTCAGTACTTGCTTGTTTCGAAAATGTTATATTTTTATTTAAATATTTATTTATACATTGATTCAGGCTTTACATGAAAATTTTGCCGGCGGTCATAGCTCAATGGTAAAGCGTTTGCATTGCAAGCCAAAGGTCGTGGGTTCGATCCCCGACGGAGATTAAAAAAAAAGCATTTTTAATCGATTTCTGAGCTCTAAAATACCCCGGTTGGTGTGAATTTGATCCGTCACCCGTAAAATGTCAGTCATAGCCTATTTATTAAAATTGGTGGTAGACGAAAGTCGTCCCGTGAAGACCACCCATTCATAGTAAATTCCTTTAATAATAAAGGATGATGCGTGAATCTCGGGCTGTAGTCTATGACGTTGGCGGATCAACACTCCACATGCAGCGTTTAGCCATATACACCATGGTAAAAATTACACAGATGAGACTTCAGAATTACTGTCACCATCTGTCGGTATTCTCCTGTATGTGTTTACATAAAAAAAAAGTGAATTCTGATATCTTCAGAGTACCTTGACACGTGAACTCGTATTGATCTTACCTTCAAGATTAAAAAAAATCATTTTTCTGAGTATAATTTTGTCAAATCGAAAAAACGTTCTTGTATCTTTTTAATTTAGATAATTTTCATTTATAAATATTTAAACACTTATAAAAGAATAGTTATTGAAAAAAGAATATAAATATATATGATGTCTTATATTATATATATACTCCTACGTAAGTAACATTTAAATGGCGTTAAGTTTTCCTCATATTTCCGTTCTGTATCTGGAATATACGAGTATGATCACAACATATTGCTGCCACTCAGTTCTGTCAGTTGCCATTATCTTTTCGGTATCCAGCGATATCTTTTCACCCTATGTTACACTTGGTGAAATATATGGTTCTCAAAGATCTCCATGGTAGGCTCTCAGGGACGTTAAGTGTATCTTCCGAGGTATATTTTTAGTTATTTGCTAATCAGCGCTTTCAAGACGTGAACTAGTTGATCCTAAACGGTGGCTCAACAACATGATGCACCAAAATAAGCGATGGGTTACAATCAAAGTTTTCATTAATCTTGATAAACTCTGATGATAGAGTTACGGTACCAATTTAGTATCGGATAATTTTATTTTATTTTATTAACGGCCTAGGCCAATACATACGGTTTTAAAATAGAAAATACAGTAAATGAAATGGTAAAACAGAACAATATAATAGCTAAGACAATACATTTAGGCAAAACATGAACATGAGTAAAAAAACAGATCTACTACATTAGTAGAGGGATCTGCTAAATGCTGGAAGGTCCACCCCGAAAAAGTCCAAGTCACTAGAGGAGTTAACCAGGCTACACATTCTAACATAGGAGAATAGAATCCGTAGTTGGTTTTGGATGTCCTTACATGTAGCAGGTCACTGCCTCTAGTGAACCGGGAGGGAACATTGAACGTAATTTCCTGCAATAATGTCGAGTCATCGATTATGGAGTTCATAATTTTAAAAATAAACAGCAAGTCAGTCACTGTTCTACGTCTCTCCAATGTAGATGCATTAAGTCGCCTCTCTATATCTTCATAGGAGTAGCTACCTCTCTCAAGGCCGATCAGTCGTGCAACTCTTGACAAGAAGCGATAATATGAATTATTCGCAAATTCTTTAACTCACATCAGTTTCATATATGAAACAAATAGAACACTTTATATATTTGACAAATGTTGGTGCAATAAATATTAATTAATAATATATTCTTCCCTTGAAAAAATCTTTTTTTTTTTTAAACTGAGCAGGGCTTCATCTCAAATGAATTTATTACTACCTTATTTGGTATTTTATTAATTTATAAATAAAATTAATTTCATGAACATTTTTCGTATAAAATATCGTGCTTAACTTGTCTTATTTTTCTTGAAAAAATCAAAGGAAAATACTCAAAGCAGGCGAATAAAATACGAGTTTATAAATAATCGCAATTTCAAAACAAATCAAGTTGCTTACTCAGAAAAGGTGTTTTTTTTTTAATGTTGAAGGTAAGATCAATACGAGTTCACGTGCCAAAGTACTCTGAAGATATCAGAATTCACTTTTTTTTTCAGTAAAAATGTGAAAGAATATCTTGTTTATACAAGGACTAAAAAAACATTGTCAGAAATAAGTTAACACATACAGGAGAATACCAACAGATGGTGATAGTAATTTTTGAAGTCTCATCTGTGGAATTCTATGGCGCTTACCATGGTGAATATGGCTAAGCGCTGCATTTGGAGTGTTGATCCGCTAACGTTATAGACTACAGCCCGAGATTCACGCATCATCCTTTATTATTACAGGAATCTACTATGAATGGGTGGTCTTCACGGGACGAGTTTCGTCTACCACCAGTTTTAATAGATAGGCTATGACTGACATTTTACGGGTGATGGATCAAATTCACACCAACCGGGGTATTATAGAGCTCAGAAATCGATTAAAAATCCTTTTTTTTTAATCGCCGATTCGAACCCACGACCTTTGGCTTAAAAGCAAACGCTTTACCATTGAGCTATGACCGCCGGCGTGTATGCTACTCGTAGGGTGTTGTTCAGAAAATGTCTATTTATAAAAAGTCTTTTACGTACAGATAATTTTTTATTCAATATTTTAGGCAGTAAATTTTAAATTACTGTTCTTTTGCATTTTTTGCATTCATCTTACGATACATTTTATAATAATGTATTCTTTAATATATTTTAAATACCATTTTTATTCCATTATTTAATTTTTCATTTAATTTATTTAATTAACAGAACCGCAGTTCCAAGGTACTTAGAATAAAGTAATAAGAAACTTATATTAAACATAAACATACAATACATTCAAAAGAGAAAAAAAAACATCAAAGAAGAAGAAGACGACAGGTGTCAAAGAATATAGAGATCTAGGAGAACAAAACCATCGACAAAAGAGGAAAAGGATGGAAGAAAAGGGTCGAGGTGTGCTGGTAGGCCATTTAGGAGCGCCATTGCCGTTGTACTAAATTGAGTGTTCAAAGCTCCACAAGAATCAACTGGGATCAAAAGCAATGGATGGCGCGGGTGTACTTATGTGTTACGTGGAAGTTAAAACATTCAAGAATCCCAGGGTTGTGAATTGCACCACGAAGAAAAAGGAATGAATGTTTGAGAGCAGCAGTTTTCCTCCGGGACTCTTCCCTAGAAGAAAAAGAGTTGGTTAATGTTCGGAATCGATTGAATTGAATGGATAGCTACCATAAATATAAAAATAGAGGCGTCGGAGATTATTTTAAATTTTTTTCGAGCATGATATTGTATTTGAATTTATTGGGATTCCAAACTAAGCTCTTATATTCCAGAACAGATAGAACAAGTGAAGAATAGAGGGTTCAAAAAATAAGAGGGTTACAACTGTAGATTATGTAGATTGGACCACTTACATACATAATTGGTAGCTGATCCTTAAACTATCAAAATTTATAAATATAGAGGCACTGTAATGAATTATTTTTACGTATATGAAACAAAATAATCCTTTTTTAAAAGGTTTATTGCTACTGTACTAGTTCAGCAACTATAATGTTTTATTTTAATAATAACTCGTATGTTAACTTAATTTATTTTTAATGAATTCCTGTGTACGAGTTTATATTATTCGGGAATTATTTTTGAACGATTGTTTTTGTAATTGAAAATTGTTATTTAAATAGTAAAAAAATATGTTTAAACAGTGGAATAATAAAAAAGGAGTATATAATATTAATGTTTTATTGCAAAAGTCACTTTTCTATCCGTATTAGTATCTGAGTATAACCCTGTACATGCGAAATATGATTTCAGAAAAACTCACGAAATAAGTCAATTAGTCAATGAAAAATAAAGTTTAATATTTAAGGACAATTTTTTAATGTATTTGATTGGTCAGTGCTGCATTCATATTCACCTTCAAAACTAAATTAAATATATCCATTATTATTTAAAAAAAGGGCAAATTTGAAACATGTGTAGAAATACCCACAACTCAATACATATCGTAAAACTAAATTTTGACGAAAGAATGTCATAATACGAAACCAAATTATATTCAATATAGTATTCGGATAAATCCGCATTTCGCACTGAACCGACGTTTTTTTTTCAGGGCGTGGGATAAATCCGCACCTCGCACTTAAGAGCAGTGCAAGTTGGTGCGGATATATCCGGACTTTGCATCTTAAGGGTTAATCTCTCATTTACTCATAGAATATAATTTATTTATCTTATCATAAAATATATATACTCGTATATACTTTAAGTGCTAAGAAAATACAGGGAAGAATTAGAATAAACGTGAAACCGAGGTCTTATTTTTATGATTATCAGTTACTCAATGATATCCATGTCAAATCAAAGTAACGTGATCCGTCTAAAACAAGTAAATTACATTTAGTGTTTTAATTAAATTTGATTTTAATTATTACATTCAATATAAAGGTTTTTTATTGGATTAACATCCCCCTTTACTAAAGAAGACAACTTAACGTCACCGGGATCGTTATCAGAACGCGTCATGGAGGATTGAGGTGCATCTGAGCAACACAGACTTTTTTAGAATCACATTGAAATATACATTTTTGACAAAGATTGACAAACTTTCGGTCATCGAGGCGGAGCTAAATGCTTTCAGGCCCCGGGCCAATAAAAACTGGCGACGGGGCACTCAGAGCTTGTAGTTAGTGACACCACAGTGGTGATCCACGTAACTACACACGTCAAACAAACAATTTGGCAACACATGCGTGAGAACAACGAGGGAACTAAAAAAAAAATTAAAGATTATATATCGAGCTAGTATTTCGTAGTAAGCAACGTGTTACCAAAGAAGGCAATTCGAGACTCGACGTAGTATACTAACTGCACAGCCTTAGACTGAGGTCCATTTGACATCTAACTGATACACCTAGAATCATGGGAAGGCCTTCAGCCGCTCTCTAGCAAGTAGCTTTTTGCGTGCGCCCAGTAACGGATCCCCATCTGGGTGTCCAAAAACAGGACGGGACAGGGAGGGTTTTTACCAAGCGATATCGAGCTTTTCAGCAACAGCCTGAAAGTACTATACCAAGCTGATATCACTACGAATTCGATGACACATAACCTCATATATGTCATTTGAGTATTTTTATATATTTTATAATTTATTCTCAGGCATATACGAGGAGCTCATTGGGTATTATGTTTAAAACTTGCAATATAAATAAAAAGGCTTAGTACTTGTTTTTATGACTAGGTGTTTTTCTTCGAATTTTAAGTATTTTTAATATCAAACAAACGAGTCTTTCGCGAACTAAGAGTGTAATGTTTTTGCTATCCCATAAGTACTTTCATCACCTTAAGCAGTGTATCATAAAACATTGTTGTTTTGAAATAATATATTTGAAAAGTTTTGCCATTATTTCAAAGCAGTTTCGCAAAGCCATCTGATACACTGAAAATAATATGTTTCGTGAAAATGTTTTGTGTGTTTACCTGCAACTTAAATCCTTTTTTAACTACTGAAAATTTGAAAATATTTTCTAAACAAAAGTTTTCAAAGAATTCATTGTTTTATTTTCAAGACTATATTACAATATAAGATGTTATGAAATAAAAACGTACAATTCCATGCAAATATTAATTAATTAACTATAAAATATCAGCAGAAAAGTAAAAAATATAATAAAACTCTTAAACAGAAAATGTTTTTTTCACACTTTTTTATATAACCTGCTGGTCATCCATGTCGCAAGAACTGATTGTACAGAACATGATGTAGTCCTCGAGAAAGATATCCCTAGTAAGCATGTGTTGGAATATTTATTCGGTAAGGAGTGGTGAGCAAAGAAGGTAACGAGATATAATCTTTCTTATGTAAACACACAGGAGAATACCAACAGACGGTGAAAGTAACTCTGAAGTGTCATCTGTGGAATTCTATGACGATTATTACTATGGTGCATATGACTAAGCGCTGCATGTGGAGTGTTGATCCGTAACGTCATAGGCTACAGCCCGAGATTCACGCATCATCCTTATTATTACAGGAATTTACTATAAATGGGTGGTCTTCACGGGACGACATTTGTTTACCACTAATTTAAATAAATAGGCTATGATAGACATTTTACGGGTAAGGGATCAAATTCACACCAACCTATTTTAGAGCTCAGAAATTGCTTAATATTATTATTTTTTAATCTCCGTCGGGTATCGAGCCTCCGACCTTCGGCTTGCTATGAGAACGCTTTAACCATTGAGAATTACCCTGTTTACATAAAAAACTTTTTGTTTTATTCATTTTTTGATCTTCGTCGAGGATCAAACCAAAGACATTCAGTATGGTAAGCAAAAGCATTACCACTAAGCTATCAATCTTTATTTCTATTTAATAACCGTAGTGATAACACATTCCAATAGTTCTAAAAGTGACTGCCAAGAATACATATAAGAAACTATCATTAATGGAGTTTGTAAATGAATTCACCCCATATGATGATATTGACATTTAATTTGCCGATAAATGGCTATAATAAAACTGTCCAATCCAATAACTGTTCATTTGGGAGAGCGTAAAAGACTGGTCAAAAATTGGTATAAGCCACCTGATATCCGGAACCTGCACACGGGTGTGCTGCTTCTGTTAGGCTCGGTTGTCACCGATAATCGAATTTCAAACCAATTCCATTCACGTTGAAATACACCGCACATACGACGTGCATATTACCAATAAATTCCAGATGAGAGAGTAAAAGTATCGTAGTTGTAAATGACATCATAATTATTAGATTAAAATATTTTATAATTAGTTATATATCGCAATTTTTGGTGATATTACATAATGTCGGTTTTAAGGAGGTTCTTAAAACTTGGTAAAAAGTCATTGACCAATACTTGGTGAATATTTTGTTTTTTTTCTTGACATTATTGTATGCTGACATCTCCCGTCTAAATAAAAGTGACTCTAGATCGCCAGTATTGTCATCAGGATGCGTGTTGGATGGATGAGAAGTAGGTCGCCAAAGAAAAGAACGCGTCGTGAAGCATATCAACATTTATTTTAGATAAAATTAACACTGAAAAACCGTTTTCTACCTAGAACACAAACAATTATGTATACCTGACAGTGCTCGGGCAGAAAGTGATTCAGACCACGCGGTAAGAGTCGCAGCGTCCGAAGACCACATATCAGCCACCTGGTAAACTATTCGCTTTCACATGACAGGTGACGGCTCTTAAAATCAAATAAACAAAAGGGTGCCCGTAACGCCGCGTATAAAGGTTTTTGACTCTTAAACTGAGACTTACATTTGTATGTATATGCGTATCAGACGAGCGAAGAAAAATAAAAGACAAGAGATCGCAGATCGAGGCTTTTAGGAACTAACCTGGCTATATTGCGTTGATATCAATGCATTTCTATTAATAATAATAATAATAATAATAATAAAGTTTTTATTCCAGCAGGATTGGGTGGGTTGTGCAATACCCAATCTGCCATATTTTTAAATACATAGCGTTGAACAAAGTTTTAATTTTGTGAAAATAAAATAAAAATTAAAATAAAATAAAATAGTATTTCATGGTGGTTGGTGCACCATCTCCATCCATCGATGGCTCAGGGAGGAGTTGAGCCATTTAGAAGCAGCCAGGATGATGATGTTGTTGGACCTCCTTATCCTGCTCCAGAAGCCGGCAACACAGTGTCGCAATAATGCTGGAAATGAATGGACTCCGCCCTCCACAAACATGTCAGATGCGCTACAAAATCTAGGGAGTTGCATAAGTTGGCGGTATGAGTTATTATACGCAACTTTGAGCTTCTCCCACTTTCGTTTAGGATAGTTAGACCAGAGTTCTGAGGTATACAGTGCCATACAGTGTGCTTTGAATAGCACTTTCCTGACAGCATTACTACAATGGTAGAACCTCCGAGAAAGCATACCGCTCCGAACGCTTATTGCTCTTCTTTGCCGCTCTATGTCTTCAATGTCACGTAGGTCATCTGTGAGGATGTGGCCCAAGTATTTTACTGAAGACACTGTCGCTAGATCCCTGCCCTCAAGACTCACTGTGGGTATGATCAGTGGTTCATTATTGTGTTTGAAGACACAAACGACTGATTTTGTGGGGTTATATTTGAGGTCATGGGATTTAGCATACTTTTCACTAAGGTGAAGAAGGCATCGCAGTGCATTTATTGATGGCGATAGAATGACCATGTCATCAGCGTAGCTAATATTGTTAGCACAGTAGCCGCTTATATGACAACCTTTTCTGGAAGCATTTAATGACTGGATCAAGTCATCGATATATACATTGAAGAGAATAGGTGACATACTACCACCTTGCCGAACTCCGTTCTTCATATATAAAGGCGAGGACTCAGCTCCAGCCCATTGTACAAAATTCTTTTGTTGAGCATACTATACAGCCAAGACGTTCACAATAGCTGCCGGAACATTGCGCTTTTTTAATTTTATCCAGAGTTTCCTATGGTCAACTCGATCAAATGCTTTGCTCAGGTCCAAGAAGCAGGCATAGACGTTTGTTTTTCTGCTTATGTAATAGTCTATTGTCTGCTTGACACAGTAAATAGCCATATCAGTGGTTGTGTTTCTCTTAAATCCAAATTGGTTATCAGCCGTGACCAACTTGTCTTCTATGAGTGAGTTTATTACTTTCTCGAAGATTCTCGATACCATCGTGGCGAGTGATATGGGTCTGTAATTGCTGCTGATAGAGGCATCTAACTGGGTGGCTTTTTATTATAGGCAGTATGATGGTCATGGTCATATCTTTCGGCATACATCCATGTCCAAGTAAAGCAGTATAGAGTAGCCAGTATATGCGCAATTGAGGATCCTGCATGTCGGATGTGCTCTATACTGATTCCATCGTAACCTGGTGTCTTACCCGAGGCGGTGTTTTTGATTGCTGACAGAACCATAAGATGACTAATAATAATCTTTTTTCCATCATTATCCATGGGCAAATCAATTACCGACGGTTTGCTGGTATCTATTGGATCATCACTAAGGGAAAAGCAATCACGAAAAACGTTGGCAATTGCTTCGTCACCAGAGACATTGTTGACGCAGAGGGGAGCACCACGTTTGTTTTGGATTGCAGATGAAGTTTTTTGCCAAAACTTTCTGAAGTCTTTATTCTGTAAGGCAGTCGCTATGCTATCCATTCGTAGCTGATTAGCTGACTTTTGACATGCTTTCAGAGCCACTTTGAAATTTTTTCTTGCTGATTTTCTGATACCTGCAGTATCGCCATAAGTAGGTTTTCCAGCTCTCATCCAGTTGTGAAAAGCTCTTTCGTGACTCAGCATACAATTCAGACACTCTAGTATTCCAGCCGGGTACTTGACGAATTTTTTTCCTCTTACAACACTTATTAAATGACTTCATTGCAGCACAGCGAAGCACAGTTATGTTTGTAGAGTTCGTTAATCTGCTCCCTATGTTCAGGTTTGTTGCAGAGTGCATTTTGACAGGATATGGCTTCTGGAAGGTTAATCTCGGTGAGTAGATCATTTGCAATGCGGGTATACGTTTCAAAGTCCTTTTTTGTCTTCGCAGCCCATTTTCCATCATCTTGAGGTTTGCCCGATCTGTTACTCATTACAGCTATAAAGTTGGTATCTTTATTTACTGTAATAGGTAAATGATCGGACCATGACGCATTATCAATTACATTTATCTTCATTATAGCATTGGTTAATCCCTCAGAGACGATGCAGTGATCCAGCCAGCGGGTGCTGCCATGAGCATCACTTATATATGTGAATGTGTCCGATGGCATTTTTAAGCAATCCGCATATATATATTTGTTTTCTGAACAAAATACAGCAAGCTCTTTTCCAAAAGAGATCTAGGGTCAGCATTGAAATCTCCTAACACGGCTGAGTTACTGCAGTTTCTTTCTTCTATAATTGCATGGATCTTTGATAGACAATCGGTAAATTCTGCGATGTTGTCAACGGAGTTAGTCGGCATATATATTGTGATAACAAGAAGTTTTCCTCCTGTCGTCTCAATCTCTATAGCTGCTATTCTCGATTCCCTGCAGTCCACAATACTTGTCTTTAAGGTATTTCGCCAAAGGATACCAACACCACCAAAAGGACGGCCAATTAAAGGGCCTTCAGAGAGATCCACAGCAGATGTTCCGGTACTCAAGTAGTCCTGATGGATTTGTGCCAGGAAGCCTATATCTGTTGGAAGGAGCCACGTTTCCTGAAGCAAGACTATATCGTGTGTGTCGCACAGCTCCATAATATACTTTTCAGTCCGATGAGCCGACCTGCAATTGAAGGATACGATACGGATATTAGTCTTTTAGCAATATATTTTCGACAATTTAATGTCCAAAATTACTCCCATTGAGAAGTGAAACACATCATCATCACCATCACCATATTCGCTCCCTTGACTGGAGTATATGACGTTCGCAAGCTGCCGTCACAAAATTCTGTCGGCCACCATAGTTTTCACATCATATTATGTTAGCTCAGCCTACCGAAGCTCCTCTACAATCTTTGTTTAGTTCCAACTATAGAGACGACTTGTAGGAGTTGCACCAGATGATGTGAATTCGTCTCTCAAGAAAAAATAAAATTTAACTTTTCGTCAGGAATCAAACCAACGAACACTTGCATATCAGTCTAGCACGTCAAACTCTTTTTAACACTTGTGTTAAATGTGTAAATTTGACTTTTGCAGCAAAACAACCGGTGGTTCCTGAAAATACGCGATTCCCGGTAATTCGTTTTGCAGCACAAGCTTTAAAACTAAGCTAGGACTTAAAACTCAATTATGCCGGACGTGGACCATTGCCGCTAACATGTTTTGTCAAATGACACTGAAATTCAGTTCGTAGGTTTTCAGGAAAGCTCAAAAATCAGATGTGTGTAAACGTAAGTTTGGTGTCTGGATATACGTATGAGTATATCTGACATTTTTCGTTTATTTTCAGCGGATTGCGGATGCTGAAAGTTTTATAAATAATATTTTTATATGATTTTTATAATGCATTATATTTTATACACAATAAATACATAAAAATATCTGCGTTTGGTTATTTGGAGAGACACAGAATAACACAAAAGATCAGTGAATAAAAAAAATATAAGGAAATATTGATTCTAACAGCAAGATCTCTGAAACATGACGCGCCTTAGGCGGGGATATGTACCGGGCTGACTAACAGACCGCAGGAGGCTTATCCTTGCGGCGCTCGTCATGCCTAGGGCGCCACTGGGAATCAATGATTCTTTCTAAGTAGTAATTTAAGAAGTTATTTAATAATTCTTTGTCGACTGTTGACAAAAACGTTAGGGCTGTTGACGCAAGATGCCGGTCGTCGTAACAATATGACGACCGTGTGTTTATTTCATGTCTGCCTCGTAAACTCAGTACGTTATTCCGATGTTAACATCAATATAGTTCAACATCAAGTTGCCGTCAAAACCATGGAGCAATTTAAAAGGTCCTCCCAAAAAAAACAGAAATTCCCAGACAACAAGTTTTTATGAATGATGCACTACAACATAAAATGTCTCACATTTGCGATGATCATGAAGCCTTTTGAGAATCATTCTAAATACTCACAGATTGTTGGAAGGAGGAAACCCAGACGCTGGAAGAGCATTCCATAGCTTACCGGTGGCATTGAGGAAGGAACTTTTGGAAACTGGCAGTTCTTGGTCAACACACATTAACCGTGTATGGATGTTCGGCAAGTGTAAGACGAGTTTGTCGATTGTGGGTGGGTGCAGCAGGTGGTAGTTAATTAAGTTCCGTAGTGCAATGACCGTGGTAAAAACGGTAGAAAAGACTAAATGAACCAATCTTACGCCTGTGTTCCATTGATTGCACGTCAGACGTAAAATTGGCATTGCTTATCAAACGAATCGCTCTTCTTTGAACTGAGTCAATTGAGTTTAGAAGGTATTTTGGGGGTCCAATCCAAAGGTGACTGCCGTATTCAAGTATAGGTCGGATTTGAAGATTTGAAATACTGACATGATCTGTATAATACACCTACTTTTTGGAAGCGAGACCGGATTTATACTGTTTCCAGTGTAAGATGATAATCCAAGAAGTTTATCTTTTTTGTACGAATGTATGTGTTTGATGGAAGGAAAGGAAGACTTCCGCATACAATTAGTTAGTAGCGTAAATAAGCTGATATAATCCGCATTTCTATATGTTTTTCATCTGCCTATATGGCTTTTATTTCGCCACGTGTCTGGTGACGGTTCAGCAGGTTTTGTCACAAGTGAGTTGTGACACTTTATCCATGGGTCGTAATTATTCCGGAACGATAGAATATTTTGGTGTTAGTGACCAAAACCACGCATTATTTTGTGACCGGCCTCTCAACACTAAAACCGCTTCACAAAATTATTTATCGATGGTTTACACTAATTTGTGCTAGCAAATAATAAATATGCAATTATTTTTGATCGAATAATGTTATTTAAAAATAAAATGCATTTAAATAGTTAGTTTCCAATACGGGGAAGACCGACTCTTATGATCAAATGGAGCACGCTTCGGTGCGTCTGACATTCAAGATTTTCAAAAACCATGATTCAAAAATCATTCAAAATATGTCACGGATACAACAGCTGCATTTTTCAAGTCTGTTTATGTTTGTATCTCGTTGAAAACCATATATGTACTTCTGGTTGCAGAGATGTCTCGAAACAAGAAAATTGACATTAAAATTTGGCGAAACAGTGTTTTGGATATTTGTACAGACCATATGTTAACCACTTCATCACCACATGTTTGTAGACAAATAAATCTACTTTTACTAATGAATAATTTTTTTAAATATTTTTAACTTACATAATTGGTGAACTGCAATCGATTGAAATAAAATTTTCACGAAAGAAAACACTTTTTTTCAATAGGGCTGCTACAAAATAGATTAAAGATCAAATACTTGATAATTTAACCGCTCTAGCTGCAAGTATATTTCCAATATATATTACATAACTGTCTCCCTACATCGCATGTACCTCCAACGCATCACGTTTGTTGTAAATATTTAAGATATACATATACTAAATAATTTATATTTTTTTTTTTTCGAAAAATACAGTGCCAGCCCTTGACACCATCTCATGAATATCTCCCAAACTATCGAAAAATATGGATCCTTTTGGGTTTGTTAATATTTTAAAATATTCATAGATATCGTTGTGAGAAAATCGGAATTAATTTTGAAATACAAGTTTTATTGCGAAGCGCCCACGGGTGTGCGTACCGTGATCGTTGGGTTAAAGTACAAGCAATTATTTATCATTTTAAATTCAATAATTTTTTGTTATAATAATAATCTTTATATAAATTTAAAAAATTGATAAAGACGCGTGGAGAGATACTCAGATCAGCCTTAGTAAGTAAAAACACCCTCCAGCTGACGAAAGTTAGTCCTGGCACGGTGTTTGGCAATTGTGCTTTCAGTTTCATGAAACGAACGGCCTGAATGTTAAGATGAACTAGATGTAAAATCATTCTTAAAAAGAAAAATTCAAGACCCATCTTTTTACTCGGAGAGGCAAAAAAAAGCGTTAATGAAATGAGCATTTCGTCATGAAAAACGCTATAAAAATACTGACATATTATTAAATTTTACTCGCCATAATTGTCAAAGAATCTAATATACGTTAAACTAACTTGTAGTGTACAAGAACTTAAACTAAGATGTTGTTGTGCAAGTACGGTTATTAACTGTCAAATGCATAAATTATAAAAGTTTTCTCGGGAGGTGTGAGGTGTTGTAATTGGGTAGTTGGGTAGTGGAGTGACTTTGTGTTTCAGCACCATATCAGTCTTAACCCATCTCAACTCTGAGTACCATGTTTATACATAAATGTTAGACCGTATACGAAAACTAAACAGTGTGGATTTTTGGTCTATTTTTATTCTTAAGCAGTGAAAACTACGTGCTGTTAGATACGTAAAATTTACACATATATAAAATGTATTTATTTAACAGAACCGCAGTTCCATGGTACAAGGAATAATAAATTATTTGAAACATAGAGTATACATAAACATACAATACATACAACTACAAAAAAGTAAAAAAAGAAGAGGTTGACACGTGTCAAAGATAACAGAGATCTAGGAGAACAATACCATCGACAAAAGAGGACAAGGATGGAAGAAAAGGATAGAGGTGTGCTGGTAGGCCATTTAGGAGCACCATTGCCGTTGTACTAAATTGAGTACTCGAAGCTCCACAACTATCACCTGGGTGTCAAATACAATGGATGGCTACGCTCACGGGTGTACTTATCTCGAACGTAGAAGTTAAAATATTCTAGAATACCAGGGTTGCGAATTGCACTGCGATGAAGAATGAATGAATGTTTGAGAGCAGTAATTTTCCTCCGGGACTCTAACGAATGGAAAGAAAGCATTCTTTAGAAGAAAAAGAGTTGGGTAATGTACGTAAATGATTGATCGTTAATACTTTGAATTAGTAAGAAAATATTTTATTGTGTATTCAAATAAACGTTTTTATTTATTTTTATTTTCTCACTACATGGAATCTTACCACTTTATTTTATTTGAATCCAATAAAAGCAATAAAATCGTACATTAAACATCACAATAAATATTTGTTCTTTCCATTTGAGTTCATGACTTTTGGTCATAATAAATTGACGCCAGTTTGTCCTGTTCGTTACCATTGCCTCTGCTCCTTCTAAACAAATCTCTGCACATAAGGTCCACCTGGGATAATCTACGGTTCCTGACGGCCTTCAGAGTAAAAGCCTGTGGACTTGAAAAGGCTACAATAGTAGTATCTGAGAGGCACGTTTTTGGTATTGGCTGTTTTGAAATGCTTGGTTATCATTTAACTCCATCCTTCTAAGTGCGTCCTTTTTATATACCTGCGATTCTTAACATCTCACCAAGAATCAACGCAGCCGTATAATGAGAATTTCAAATGCAGCTGCTTGCATATAATACTAGGTGTATTATATTTTTATGTATAAGAAGAGAGAAGACCAGGTATTCTTTCATACTATATAACGTTAAACCAAAAATTGGATACCTTGGATACTGCATAGAGTATAAACTTCCTGAGTGATCGAAGCATTATCACTGTAGACGTTGGTATTTCAACGATAAACAACTTCTTATTATATATAAAGGACAAATCCGATCTATCCTTGAAAACGGCAGTCAGCTTTGGGTTGGAGCTCCAAAAAACCTTCTAAACTTAATTGACTCAGTTCAAAGAATAGCAATTCGTTTGATAAGCAATGACACTCTTACGTCTAGCCTGTAATCAATGGAACACAGGCGTAAGATTGGTTCACTTAGTCGTTTCTAAAGTTGTACCACGGTCGCTGCTCTTCGGCACATAAAGAAAAAATTCCTCCAGCAAACACCCACAACTGACAAATTCTTGCCAAACATCCATACATGGTTAATGTGTGTTGAACAAGATCAGGCAGTTCCTTCCTTAATGCCACCGGTAAGCTTTGGAATGCTGTTCCAGCGTCTGTGTTTCTTCCTTCCTACTATCCGGATCTCTTCAAGAAACAAATAAATGTACACTTGCAATCTCCCCAACCCACACACAAACACGAACACAACACACTTTTCTCGCATGCAACATCTAGCCTTCCTGGCTGAGCGTCAGAGTGCACTAGTCTTGACCGGTTGGGCTCTCCTGCATACGATTACATACAAAAAACTAGGAATGCCTTTTTCATGCCCGCGTTCACTCAATATTATTAATTTTGACTTGGCGAAACAGTGGAATGATTCATCATCAGCCTTGAGTAAAGTGGACACATTACTTTTTTATTGATTCCTTGAAGAAATAAAAGTCATCGTATAAGATGGAATTGGTTGTAAGATTTGTAAGTGTATCAATTGCAGCGAAAGTTAGCCACTTAAGTTTGCAAGAAAGCGTATGTCAACATATTGCAGTATTATTCCTGTACTGGATGAGATAATACTCGGTTCAATATTTCAAGATGGAGAAGACCCTATTAATCTTCCCGTTCAGACGTTTGACTTCATCTTCTTACCTTAAGCGTTGAACCTTACTCAAATTAATGCCGTAATATATTAACCATGATTTTGATAATATGTTAACGGAAGGCTGGAGCTGTAACAGGAAAGGGATATCCCAACGGCTCAGGATATGCGAAACTTTGAAAATTATGTTTTGGACACTTTCAGGAATCTACATATTGTAATAATTACGCAGTTTCAAAATACGTATTAATTAATTTGAAGGCGCTCTCTTAGTAGGCCAATACTTGTGAGCATATATATTTTTTTATTGGAGGTCTTTCAGGAAAATGATGATAATGTGGGCTTGTAATATTAGATAAATTTATTTTATTAATAATGACATCAGCATGATGCAGTCCTTGCTGACTGTTACCGAAAACCTTGACGTACAATCTTTCGTCTCTTATTTCTGGTGATGCATGTGTCGCCATATTGGAATTTTAGGACTAGTTACGTACCTACTTGGGGCGCGAAGCTACGGCCCATCACGAGCGCGCGCCAGTCGTGTGCCGCTAGTCGGCGAGAGCATATTGTATTGTGGCTCGGCCTGAATTCTGTGGCTAGATCGAGCCATAAATTTATAAAGTTTATCGCAAATATATGTGAATGTGCTTCAGAAAAAGTCTTTGTTTTGCTTTCGTATATGATGATTTCATGTTATAACAAGTATTTACAAAAAAGTATTTAAATTACATTCTTCTTTATTTATGATAAGATACTATATTCTTCTTTTTTATATTTATAAATGCTCTGTTTCTTTCATGATCAAATTTTTTATTATTCTGTGCTTATTTTTTGTTCATCTTGGAATTACCGTTGTGTTAATAAATAAATAAATAAATATATGGTCGTCACAAACTGCCACCACAAAGCCCTGTAGACCGCCATGGTCTCCGCCTCTTCCCATGCCTCCCGCAGCTTCGTTAAGAACAATCTACGTATAGTTTCTGACATCTTTTCGGGACGACGCTAGCCTGAAGTTAAGCCTATTGCAAATTATAAGTCCCAATCAGGTTTGCTTTCGCCTTTTGTCGACTTGCAGGATGAAAGGCTGCCTTGTCTGCTCTCTCGCCACGCTATTGTTCCCAAGATCAAACTATTGTACTCCCAGTATTCTATGCAGACATCTATGTTCATAATTCAATAAATGGCTGCTTTTGCCTTTAGTGAGAGGTCATGATTCACAGCTGTAAAGAAGAACTGGAATAGACGATAAATTGTCGGAACTTTATTTTGATCGAGTATTCCTGTAAGCTCCAGATAACGCGCATAAAATAAATAAGCGCTCCAATATTTCAAGACAGAGTACCGTTGCAGACCACTGATCTCAGTGACATATAAGACACAAAGGACACAAATGAAAGCCTGGCAGTTTTACAGTGGACTGACTGAATGTGACAGCGGCGTGGAGCAGACTATATCACACCTTCTGGAATGTGCGTTGTTTCCGAGTATCTGCACCCAAGAAGGCCTGATGATGGCCGGGAGTAACCACGTTGACGTCGTCCACTTCTAAGCAGACAGGATTCGACCCTGTGATTTCCGACACGATTATATGTATAATGATATGGACACCAAAATATTTAAATAATTTCGGTTCCTACGGTACATATTAATATTTTCGACAGATGATTGGTACAATAATACGCCACATATATAGTTGTACTTGGCACAAAAGTGCTTTTTCTGAGGTGGCCATACATATAATAAAATTTATTGCTTTTTGTACTTGTAATTCGGACGCATATAAGGTCTAGGATGAATATTAACACTTTAAATGGAAAATTAAGCATTTGATTGCAATTACCATGCAATCACAAATGCATTACTGTAAATCAATTGATTGACATCACTTTTGCATCCAGAGGGAGACCCATTCTGTCACAAATCAGTAGTCAGCTTAATTGCTTCAGAGACGTCTTTAGGTACAGCGCGATTCGTGAATCGCACTCTCCCCATTGATAGCCAACTTAATTAAATTGGACAAGTATTTCTCATATTGGTACATTATTTAAATATATTTAATTAAGTAGAGTACTTGAATTAAATATATGTTTTTTATAACTTATCATACATGCACACATTTTTTTTCTGTTTGAAAGGATATTTTTGATGTTTATGTTATGATTTTGAATATTTGTTTACATGAGCCAAAGGGAATTAATAAGATGACTGTAGTATATGTGGCATTTTTTTGGTTGATTTAAAAAAAATTGTAACAAGATACGATGAAATACTTTCATTTACAACCGAGTTTAATTAATAGGCTATGACTGCCATTTTGCTAGTGAGAGATCAAATTTTCACCAACCGCAGGAAGCTGGAAAAATGATGGTTTCCGGGAGCCTCCAAGGCAAGAGACCATGAATTTGCATAGACTGCGGCTGTAGTACCAGATTAATATTTGGGTTTTTTATAATCACAGATTTTAAGGAGATTGGATGATCAGCCTGACGCTCCTGAGGCCTGGACAAATTTTGTTTTGTGCATAAGGGATAACTCAACCTTATCGAGGGCATGTATAGTAACTTAGATTTGTGTAATTACTTTTTTAAAATTCAAGCTTGACGGCATTTGAATCGACAGCGGCTGAATGACAAACAAACTTTAACCACTCGACTATGCCGCCCATCTAAGAGAGCTTAGAAATCAATGAAAATCATTTCAAATTCAATCTTCATCGACTATCGAACCCATAATCTTTAGTTTGCTTAGCAAGCGCTTTGCCACTAAGCCATACTTGCGCATAAGGCAAATACTAGGTGTGGTATAAGAGGGGGTTTTATATCTTCAAATTGTGAGAACTGATTAAACACTTCAACGGTCTCTCATCACGAATGCATTTGAAATCTCGGCCATCTACTTCCACGTGTCGACACGTGTCTTTCCGTGTCGCTTCGCACCTTCCACTCGAGCGACCACCGTCCTGACAGATGCCTGAATATTACATGAGCCAGCAAAGCACCAGCGTTGGCTCGGTGCCTGATAGTCAAAAAGCTCTCCACCGCAACTATGTTGAAAAGTATGCAAGAAGGCTCAACGAATTTGACTGCCACGGAAGATTTTTTCAAATATTTTATTAAATTAAAAAGTATATAAATTATTCCTAAATTGTTATTTATACTTTAAGCATTCATTTTGAGATACATTTCAATACTGAAAATGTAAGAACTGTATACCTGTTTTTATTTGGATCACACTACTCACTATTTTATTTGATGGAATACTGCAGTTTCACCATCTATGAAAGCTTCATCAGATGTAATGCGCACATACGTACTGATGTATAAATTAATATTTACCGATAAAGAAAATGTTTCACTAAGGGTAATTAAGTGTTGTGAAGAAGTGAGAATAAATAGGTGGCATTTATGTTAGTAATATAAAGTAGAGTTTCAGAAGACTAATTAGGTAGGGAGATAATAAGTGGGTGTGTTCAATATGAGTACAGAAAAGTTGCAATACGAAAGTTCATACATGTAAGTATATTTAAAAAATAATGATTTATTATAAATGTTTGTGGCGGACTTACGTTTTATCAATTGTACAAAGATCGGTATTCATGTCTTGTCATTTAATGTTTGCCTTGTATGTCTCACAGAAGTCGTTAAAATCACCGTCACCGAAGGTTGCTTCAGATATCATTGCACCTATCAAAGTTGGAGTTGAGCAGGCTCTATTTAAGGAGATGACGATACGGACCAATTATATTCTCTCTTCACTCTCGACCCCCTTTGTAACCTGATTAATTATCAGCCGCTTACCGATGACGCACTGCGTTACGTGCTCGCTCTACGACAGACCAATTTACAACTACCCACCAGTAACTTTTCATTATTCTAAAAATCACTGCTGGAACTTGCTAATAACTAAAATCTCGATAATCATTCAACTCAAATGTATTGTAAGCATTCTGTCTTTTCTTTCTATGTTCGGAATGTCCGTGCATTTCTATTGATTACTTCCTAACACGCTTAACAATTCCTTGTCAGCAATCCACAGATCACAACAATTTCACACTCCTACATTCCGACATGCTTAGCAAAGCGTGTTGACTGCGAGTGACAAATACAATACTTAAGGGGTTATTCAATTATGTGAATTGAAATTTTTTTGAAGAAGTTATTTTAATGGTTATTGAAATGGTTCAGATTCTTTAAGAGACGAAACCATTCCAAAACTTAGCGGTGATTGAATTGTTACGTTTATGGACCTCTAAGTCCATTCTCTTAATGTTGCAAGTGACAATAAATAATTTTAAAAAAATAACGTCTGTTGGTATTCTACTGTATGTGGTACATCAAATAAAGTACGAGGTTAGGCCACTGCCAAGAAGGGAAATTTCCAGTTGCAGAATTTCTATTTGGGTACTTAGCAGCGCTCTGGGATAAGTGCCAATAAAGGCTTTTTATTTTTAACTGGTAATTGAATTACGGAGGCGGATTAAAAAAAACATTGTGAAATTAAATTAACAAACAAAAAGTTATTATTTTAGCAAAATGTGAACAAAAATAAATCAGAATTTGGTATCAATCATCCATATTTTCGAAAATCTTAATGATAATGCCCACACTTTTCAATTCCATATTTATCACTTTTATGAAGATAAAAAATGCCGATGCACAATTTTAACTACGTTTTCAACTGACAAATTTTGGGAACAATACAATAATTATAATTTATTGATTATTTTTTATTTGTTTTTCTGTACTTTTTATTTAAAAGAAAGAATTCATTTTGTCTTAAGAATGGAGTCGTTTTCAACAAGATCTTCCTACCACATATCCGATGGAAATTTAAATCATATGGTCACCATAAAAAGCCACCACTAAGTCACTTGTCACTATACATTCCTCGTTCTAGAATCTAGGGTATATCTGCACCTGAAGGTTCACCTGGGAACATATACGTCTTCCGACAACCTTTAGAGCAGTAGTATCCTAGACATATTTTTGAGTGATTTGCGAATCGGATTTTATAAGGAAATTGGATGATAAGCCCAACGCTCCAAAGGTCTGGAAAATTTTGCCCAAAAAGGTAGCTTAACCCGTTCAACAACTTGGTCATATGAAATGCGTTAAGTTTTTGATTGAAAAATAAATAAAAATACTATTTTGTATTTAAATAATGCTTTAAAATAATATTAACTTACGATTTAAATAAGAAATATTTGTTGAAAATGTCTTCATTCCGAATATGAAATGCATTTTGTATTTCGAATTAAAATGTTATTTTAGTTACGAGTTAACATCCTCGTCTCTAAGTCGAATTGCGTAGCGACAGGATGAGGAGCAGATTAACAACACACAGCCTTTTACAGAAGCACAAATATATTTTCTATAAACTTTACAAACTTCCGGCCCTAGCATGTCGGGCCGGCCATAATACGACCTTCTTGCGGTTGGCACACAACTGACTGGGCACCGTGGTCGGTGACTCCTAGCGCCGCAAGTGGCGATCTATATAACTAGTCCTTCTAATGGCATTACAAAATGATAACACATGCGTGTCCGATGAGCGAACGAAAATAAGAGACGGAAGATTGTATATCGAGGTTTTCGGTACCAGTCAGCAACGGCTATATCATGCTGATGTCAGAATATAGTTAAAATTAATTGACAATTGATACTTATACATAGTTTAGTCAGCTGCTTAATTATTCACATTTTTTGAAGTTTATGTATTATCTTCACAACCATGAAATAAATTAAATAATCTCTTAATGTCCGAGATAAGTATGTCATTAAAAAAACGTATTTTTGTAAGAGTCCTGCTGATTAAGTTATGAATTACGTTTTTGTAATATACAGATTGGTTCAATTAAAACACTTCGTAATCGATCTAATTAATTGAATTTTTAAAGTAAAAAAAAAAAACAGTAATCGTAAATGACCTTTTCACTCCAAGCAAATATACATTAGGTCACAGTGGACCTTTTCAGGCTTACAGTCTGTTTATACCTGACACCAACACATGTATAAATCGCCCCGAGCCTTTCCGGTATCAAAAAGAGTAACTGTAAGATACAGTAAACTCACATTTTATTGTAGTACATTGCCCATAAATTTAACCGATTCACTTGCCGTATACAGGCTGTTTTAGACATGCTGCAAAAAAAAAATTTTTTTACAACTTTAAAAATCTTTTTTAAGCTTTTTTTGTAGGCATCTGCAGGACAAGCCTGGGCTGCCTGTGTGCAGCAGTTAAATGTCATAAATTATTTGTTTAATATAAGTTAATTAAAATTATAAATCATTATTATTATTAAATTTAAATATTTATATATATATATATATATAATGACAAGTTTTATTGAAATATAATTGACGACGATTGATTATGAAAACATTATATCATGTATAAAATACCATCAAATAATGGTTCAAAGTATAAACAACATATTATTTTATATATCACGACGTTTTCACATCCTATGTCCGCTTCATAGATGGATAATCTGTACTTATTAATGTACTAGAGCTTTCTACTGAGTACACACATTTTTCCCAATGAATTATTTTCGTTTATTTTAGTTTAAAGAAAATGTATAAACAGTCTTATATATTTATTGAACGCCTCATTTAAAACAATGTACAAAATTAATAGAATCATTACTTTTTTATATCAAAACAGAAAACTGTATTTTAAATCCCCGTTGCTTGGATTAAGACCTATCATAGCACCAAGGCTTTAGGAACATTCATTATCATCAGCCTGTGTCCGTCCACTGTTGAACGTAGGCCTCCCGCGTGAGTATCCATCCTCTTCGATCCTCCGCCTTCCGCATCCAGGTCGCTCCCGCTATTCTTCTTATATCGTCAGTCCATCTTGGAGGGGGTCGGCCAATGGTTCGTTTGCCAGTTCTTGGGTGCCATTCCAATACTTTTCTTCCCCATCGACCGTCGTCTCTTCGACATATATGTCCTGCCCATTGCCACTTGAGTGTGCCTATTCGTTAGGTAGCATCCACTACTTGAGTTCTTATGCGTATTTCCTCGTTTCGGGTTCTATCTTTAAGCGACACTCCAAGCGTGGATCTCTCCATAACACGTTAGGTGACCTTTATTTTATGGGTAAGACTTGCTATCAGATTCCACGTCTCTGCGCCATAAGTTATTTGGAACATTAGGCTAGTCTTAATACTGATTTTCAAACACCTCTGATATTTCAATTGCAATATATTGAAATCCCTGGTCTCTTGCTTAGAAGGGTGTTGGGAACTATGTGTTTTTTGAAAGACCATCGAGTGCAAAATTGGTTCAAGACATGTACAAAGGGAGATGATAGAACTATGTGGCAACAATGAGTATTAGACCAAATGTTTTTTGAGGCACAAATCCACCAATCAAAAATCTTTTAGGCCTTGCGTTCGGGAATAAAGCCACAGTAGTTTTTTAGTTAACTATAAACTTTATTTAAAAACGCAAAAAACCATTTAGTAGTTAGACATTGAACGTCGATAAACTTCTTTTAAAAATAACACACATTTTGTTCTATCAAGTACTAGTAACTCTATATAATGAAGGAACCTGAACTAAAGTACTGTATCTTTATTGTACGCAGATTTTATGGACGATTTGTTCCTAATAATACTATTTTATTGGTCTTTGAACTATAAAATTTCGGCGATTCCGCCATACCACGTTGCATGGGAAATCTATTATGAAGAATATATTTGTATGCAACGAGGTTACTTCACGTATCGAGTTATTTTACTACTAAAAGTTTAACACTTAATATTTTTATACAAATACTGATTTATTTACTATACGACTAAAATATTTTCAGTCTTTTATTAAATTAAAGATTGATATGATAAGGTTTGCTGACAACATTGCTCTGATTGCTGAAACTAAAGATGAACTCACTGAAGCGTTGACATCCATGGAAAACATATTTAATTTCAACTACAATATGAAGATAAACAGCACTAAAACCAAAGTCATGAGAGTAAGCCGCAATGAGCAGCAGAAAATTAACATATCAATGCTAGGAGTACCCCTAGAAGATGCAAAAGAGTATGTATACCTTGGAAGTACGATCACCTGGGATGGCAGAACAAAAAGAGAAGTCAACAGTCGCATACATCAAGTAAGGCTAGCTTTCAATAAGAAAGCAAAAATTCTTGAGTCAAAGGATATTACTTTAAGGCTCCGCAAGCAACATGCCAAAACACTTGTTTGGAGCATCTTAATGTACGGCTGTGAGACATGGTGCTTATCTGAAAGTGATAAAAAAGACTAGAGGCCTTTGAGATGTGGTCGTACAGAAGAATTCTCCCTGGAGAGACCACGTCACGAATAATGAGGTTCTCAGGATAATCAAGGAATATAGGCGACTAATAAGAACCATCTCAGAGAGGCGAGCCCGTTGGATTGGTCACATCATGCACCACGATGGTCGTCTTCACGATATTGTGGCGGGGATGGTTGAGGGTAGAAACTGTAGAGGGCGCCCTAGACGGGAGTATTTGCAGCAAGTATTCGAGGACATGAATTGTAGCGCTTATGCTGAGCTGAAAAGGGTTGCGGAGGACCGAGAGGAATGGACATTGAGATGCAAGATTCTGTTGCTGCAAACCAATCCACTTGATTGATACTACGAAGATGATTATATTGAAGAATCACTTGACGTCGCCGGGATCGTTATTTTAACGCGTGGTGGAAGAATGAGGAGCAGAACTACACGTGATGGATTGAGAAAGGCTACAAGCTCGTCGAAACTCCAGTCTCCTGTACAGATAACTTATCTTACGTGATCCATGTCAAAAGAAGGTATATAATTAAATATTTTAAATTTATAATGGATCTCAAAGTGAATGCTGAAAACATTGAAAAAATATTCATATTTATAAATTAAGATTTTTTATTTTTAAAGTGAATATATTTTTAAAGTATATCCATCCAAAGAACAAGGTATGCTTTGTTTCAGTATATCACGTGAGTTTTTAATCACCAAACAAATTCTTCTTCTAAAAAAACGCAGATTCACCTTATCCTGAGTATTAGAGCATTAGGGTTCAATTCCGAAAATACCGTCTAGACCATAGGTTCCCAAACTTGTTTCACTCGTGGACCCCTTGACACGATTTTCGGTTATCCGTGGACCCCCTGATCATCATCATCATCATCATCATCAGCCTGTGTCCGTCCACTGTTAAACGTAGGCCTCCCGCATGAGTAGGCCTCCCGCATGAGTTAGGCCTCCCGCATGAGTTAGGCCTCCCCCTGATGATATTGTGGCTTTTCGGTTGAGCCGTGTGTGGTGAACTTCTTTCAACCACCATAGCAGGGGTCTTCTTCAGGATTAATAATTTATTTAGTTTTAAGTTGGTTTATTCAGATTATACATTTTTTTATCTTTAAAAAAATATATAATCTGAATAAACCAACTCAAAACTACATAAATTTATTAATCCCGAAGAAGACCCCTGCAATGGCGGTCGAAATATTGGTTGAAGGAAGTTCACCACACACGGCTCAACCCAAAAGCCACAATATCACTTCAGGTACATATCCTTGTTCTCATTGTTATGTGACGACGTCAGTTCTGTTTGTTAATAGTTTGTGGAACTTTTTTACCTTTTCGATCAGTTTTTTTATATCAGTGATCGCTTTAATTTCCCGAGGCAGACTATTGAAGTTTACTACTCCATTATATTTGTAACAATTTTGTAAATTAAAATTGTAACGAACCCAATCATAATTTACGATCTGTTACAACTAAGCGAAAAATAAATGCATTTAATGGGAGGGATGAACTTGATGATTTAATAATAGTTTTTCAACATTTGGCATCAATTTCGTGAGATTTAATCTCAAATCTCCTCGTTTTATGATATCCAGTTTGTTTCTTTTTTTGTTATGAGATTGGCAACTGCACTGAAACCCCTTTCTACTAGGTATGACGATGGAAAAGCAAGTAAAAACTTTCTCGTAATATTCCACAATGCGGGATAAGTGACAGGTATGTCTTTTTGAAGCCAGAATTGCTGATATCCTTTATTAAACTGTGCTTTGAGTTCTTCGTTAGTTGATATTCCGATTATTTCCTCTTGTAATATGACATTTGTTTCTTCAATGTCACCACCATATGGATTTATTATCCACTATGGTATTACCATAGTCAAAATATCCTCAAACCTTGTTTCAAAGTCTGAATATAGGGCATTTAAATGTTGAACGTAGGTTGAAACATCGTCTTCCTGGCAACTTATCTGTGACAGATTGGGGAACTGGGAAAATTCGCCCCGTCCAATATTTTGCTTCCTTAGCTTTATTCTGGCAAGAAACGCTGAAATGATGGACTTTGTTTGAATCAAATTAAGACTGTCACCTTGTAATTGCAAGTTAACCGCATTAAATTTAGCAAACAAATCTGTTAAATAGGCAATGTCCGTTTTCCACATCATTAAGTTTTCTTTTAAAATTCTATCTTTATCATCCAGAAACTCTAAAATAGTGTCAAAGAGAGCAAAAAATTTTGTCAAGCACAATCCTTTCGACAGCCAGCGCACTTTGGTGTGAAGGAGAAAATGATGAAAGTTCTCATCATTTTCGTCACACAATAGCCGCGTATGCAACGCATTGATTCGGATTCGGTTTACAGCATCAATGACTAATTGAAGAGATTCATGCAATCTAATATTCAGATTTTTAGCAACCAAATGTTGTCGATGAATGACACAGTGTATTGCTAACACACCGGGTACATTTTGTTTTAAATAGCTTATAAAGCCACGATAACGCCCAACCATGGCAGGAGCTCCATCTATAGCAACTGACATAATATTTGACAAGGGAATTTCTTTTTCTGTGAAGTAATTCTTCAAAACATGAAATATTGATTCGCCTTTAGTGTCGGTTGGTAAAGTTCTCGCAAATAGCAGTTCTTCGTGGATTTCTTGATCCATAATAAAACGAGTATATGCCAATAATAATGCTTCATTATCAGGTAAAGTTGACTAATCCAGCTGTAGAGAGAAATGAGTCGTTTGCAAATAATTACACAAGAAACTTTCAATATCATAACTCATTTCATCAATACGTCTTTGAGCTGTGTTGTTGCTTAAAGGAATTTTGTTAATTATATCAGATGCAGGTTGGTGTAAAACAGTTTTTAAAACCTCTTCGACTGCTGGCAAAATTAACTTTTCTCCGATAGTATGCGGTTTTCCAGATTTTGCTATAAGTAACGATATATTGTACGACGCCCGCAAACCATCATCGTTTCTTTTTTGACGTCGAGCCGAACATTTCGTTTAGCGAAGGTACCATCACTTTATTTTTGAGTGTTTGAAAGTATTCCAAATCTTTATCTGTTTTATCAGGGTGACATCTTTTCAGGTGAATCTCCAGCTTGGATGGTTTCATAGATTCATTGGTTAAAACTTTGTTGCATAAAAGGCACAAAGGCAATTGTTTGTTCGACTGTGATGGAATGAAGCCAAACTTCAAATAATCGACATTGTACTGTCTACATTTCTTTTTAGATTTGGCCATGTTTAGTATCAGTTATCTGTTGACAAAATAATTATATATACAAATTAGACATAGCAATAATAAAATCATTTTAAATATACGGAAATATTAAAATATCGATTGTTTAAAAGTTAACTATTGAGGAGTGTGTGTATATTTGAATATTAAACTTACATTACGAGAGTTGATGGAAGACTGGGGGCGGGGCAGGGGCAACTGCTCACGTCTTATTAGTCGATCTTATATATATATACGATCCTATAACCCAAAGTACAATGGAAAAACTTTGTGGCTTAGTATCGCAAAATATAAGTATACTTATATTAATCAACTTGTAAAGAACAGAATAACAAGAGCGAGTTATAGGTCAATACAGTAGGTATCAAAGATAGATTCTGTGTCCCAATTGTAAACTACCCTTGTTTATATACCCATGGACCAAATAACGTCAGTCTCACCGTTCTTAATTTTGGCGACAGGCACATTTTTATTGTTTCCTGTCCTAAATAGAATTTCAGAAAAAGGGCAACTTTTATTTATTTATTGTTTTACAATAGCCAAGCTTTCTCGTAAAAACATACGTGATAATCGTGTGAACACATAGTGCAGTGTGGTAATTAGAGATACTCATAATACTTAAAATACACAGGCTGATGATGATAATACTTTATTGCATTTTTATGAGGGTGTTATTTAAAAAGAGAGATGCACCCTATTGTATTAGTTCTCCTCTAAGGCTCCAGAAGGTAATCGCACTTCAAGTTCGTGTCAGAACATTAAAGCTGCGGATTATAATTTAATAGTTTTTGAAAAAAAATGCACTTTACTTATATTTAATTGCTCAATAACATTTAACTTTTCTCTGGAAGCGAAAACTATAAAGCAATAATAATTAAGTAATTTGTGTTCTTCGGTGTCGGCGAGTAACGAGATCCTGGCCAGATAAAAAAATTAGACGGAACCGGCGGTGAGATGCGATTCGCTTTGTAGACCTCCATTTAAATAAGGGTTGGACTCCAACCCGTATTTTTAATTATTTTTGTCTCAGGCTAAGAAATTAATTGTATGCACTTTAAAATATTTACATCACACATATCTCATTTATATATTGCTATTTATTGTAACTTCCAAATTAATACTGATGTGTCAAAATTTCTAATAATTTAATATTGAACCCTCCGTGGACCCCCTAACGATGTGCATGGACCCCCAAATCAATTTTAATTGTCCATGGACCCCCTGGATGATCCCGTGGACCCCTGGGGGTCCATGTGGACCACTTTGGGAACCACTGGTCTAGACTTTAGATACAATTGACTCAGTTCAAAGAAGGTACAAATAATCTTATAAATAAAAACACACATACATTTAGTCATTACCACGGCTGTTGCTCTTTTGAACCTTAAGAATTAACATCCCCCGTCTTTAAAAAAAGACGACAAGTCGCGGGTTCGTCACGTGGCCAAGTAGGGGAAGAATGCAGGAGCAGATTAACAACACAAAGATCTCGTTTTTGAAGCACGATTCGCATTTATTTTTAATAAAGACTTGATTTCCTCATCCGACCGGTATGGCGTTTCACCGGCTGGACGAGAGTTAACTGAAAATTGCCGTAACACTGTGACATGCAGCGCCGTCAAGACAATCATGGCAAAAGCGCAAATTAAAGATGACAGTTGAACCAACTTGAAATGTAGCAATTGTCATAACAAATAAAATGGCGTATGCAAACACCGTCTGATTTTATGTATAATTAAAACTAACATTATTAGATGTGCAAGTCATGCGAGAGAATAAAAATAAAAGACAAAAGATCGTTTTTCGAAGCTTTTCGGCATCGGCTTAAAAAAGCTGTATCATGGTGATATCAAAATTTATTTTGACGAATATTAAAATACTCGTAAATATCGTATATTGTTTTTCAAGATTATGCAATTACTATTTTATGTTTGTTTTGCTACATAACATTAGTTAAGCAAACGCTTGATTTAAGTGCTTAATGAAGCATAACAAATTTAATTAAACAAAAGTTTTAAATTTTCATTTTGAAATTCAGCACTGAAAGCTAATTTGCAGGAATTTTTAATGCATATCTGTCAAACGTATTGCTTTGAAATTTTGAATTCCCGTTTCACTAAAACTGAAAAACTTGCAGGTAGCGCAGCGTTAAATTCACAATATTCAAACTACTTTTTGTTGTAGTGTTTGTCTGGTATGGAATTTCAAAAACGTTTTAATTGCTTACAAACACTTGACCAACAAAGTTTTTTTATAAATTCAAGCAAATATACTTTTGATACTGCGTAGCTTACGATTGCTTACGGAAAAAAATAAATCTTTAATTAGAGCGGTTAATTAGACATAATAACTTTGTTTTTTATTGAAGACAAACGAGGTATTTTTTAACCTGTTTGCATCTGGACCCTTATATGCCGTGTAAGATTCCCCTACCGTTGACATCGGCAGCCGTCATATATTGTTTTGCTACTTTCTTAGAATAGTTTTTTATGCATCATCTGATAGCTAAAGGATACAAGAACTAATGTGATATATGAAAATAGACCAGAAAAGTACATTTATGCTTCAAATACTAGTTTTATAATTGACAGTATAATTTGTATTCCATCGAGCTGGAATGAAAGCGTAATACAGTTTGAATCTTATACGACAATATTTGAAATTGTGACTTTTGCGTTGAGTGGTGTGTGATGATTTATTTTCTTTTATTCGATATTATGACTACCATTGAAGAAATCATCTTAAAGGTTGATGTTTTATGAATATACTGTATTGACATCTCCCGTCTTTAAAAAGACGACAAGTCACGGGTTCATCACGTGGCCGCGTGGAGGAAGGATGCAGGAGCAAATTGACCATACTAAAACTTGTTTTTGAAGCACGATTCCAATTTATTTTTAATAGACTTGATTTCCTCGTCCGACCGGTATGGCGTTTCGCCGACTGGAAGAGAGTTTGCTGACAACTGCCGGAACACTGTGACATGCAGCGCCGCCAAGACAATCACGTCAAAAAACAAATTAAAGATGAAAGTGACACCAACATGAAATTGTGCTTAAAATTTTAAATTATGCAATAAAATTCACAATGATAAAACATAAAACGAGTTGACATGAACAATACATGATATACAATATTTGTTGACTAGTAATTTTAATTAAAAATATATACAACTTATAAGAACAAATTGCAAAAAAAATATTCAATGAAATACATAACATCAAATTACATAACAAGTTACAAGAACAATAACAAAAAAAACATTAAATATATAATATTGCTTAAACAAATACCTCCTTTTTGTTGTGGAATACTTTAATATTTTATTTATTCTTTTACACTATTAAATACGATCACTAAAAAATACTGTTGACATTTTTTTGTGAAAACACACACAGGAGAATACCGACAGATGGAATTCTATGTCGTTAACCATAGTGCATATGGCTAAGCGCTGCATGTGGAGTGTTGATCCGCCAACGTCATAGACTACAGTCCGAGATTCACGCATCATCCTTATTATTTACAGGAATTTACTATGAATGGGTGGTCTTCACTGGACGACTATCATCTACCACCAATTATAATTAATAGGCTATGACTGAAATTTTACGTATGGGGTATCAAATTCACACCAACCGGGGTATTTTAGAGCTCAGAAATCTCCATCGGGGATGTAACCCACGATTTTTGACTTGCAAAGCAAACGCTTTGACCATTGAGCTATACCCCCGGCAGACATAAGATTATTCACGTTACCATTTCAAAAAATTGTCATTATAATATTCATAATATGTTTTTGTTGTCTACAAAAGCATTTTAGTGTTGAAAATATACATAATTTTGATTTATTGTATTTTACTGATATTTCACTAGTAATATATTTTATAGTATGTTTATTTATTTCAAAAATAGAAGGTGTTAAAGTCACCTTTAATTTAAACACATCCATTTAATTTTGACGTCGCATGATATGAAGTTTAATTACCTTAGCTGATCAACACTCGGCGTAGTTTTGATTTGGCCAAGATACAAAGGTTTAATTAAGGTTTCATTGGCGTATTTAATAGGTTAGGTTTTCGGGTCGCACAACACGGACATATATAAAATAGGGTTTTAATTGGAGTGGAAATTAAGTGTCACAACTTTCGAGGGGTCTGTGATTAAATAATTTCCCGTGTTTAAGGAGCTATCACAGATTCCATAGGTCAGTGAAAACCAGAACAAAAACAGAACAGGGAAGAGGGTCCGGTCAGATTTATGTCCCGATATGAGGTCATGGTGTTAGCAAACAAAAAAGAGGTACGACTTGCTATGGACACTGTTTCGTATACAGTCATGTCAAAGGGTGTATCTAAGAGACTAGTGCACTCGAATTTTACACAAGAAGAATATTTAAAATTATGAACTCCATAATCGATGACTCAATATTATTGTAGGAAATTACGTTCAATGTTCGCTCCTGGTTCACTAGTGGCAGTAACCTGTAACATGTAAAGACATCCAAAACTAACTACAGTTTCTATTATCCTATGTTGATAATATGTAGACTAGTCAACTCCTCTAGTGACTTTTTCGGGCAGGACTTTCCGGCGTTTCGCAGATCCCTCTACTGATGCGCGTGATGTCTGTTTTATTTACTCATGTTTATGTTTTGTCCAAATGTATTGTCTGAAGCTTAAATATTTGTTCTGGTTTACCATCTTCTTTAATTGTATTTCTAATTTAAAACCGTATGTGTTGGCCTAAGCCGTTAATAAAATAAAAAATAAAAAGAAGAAATTCTAATTCACTTTAATTACAGTTAACTTTACTAGTAAAACGAAAGCTTTTTTTTCATTTATTATCAAGCTTTTTTTGGTTTTTAATCTAATAAAAGCATCCCTCCCGTCACCGATCGGATTTTCATTTACATTTATTAGCTCTAGAATTGTCACAGTTATCCAAATAACTGTGTACGATTTAAGGAACCAAAACTGATATATTGAGCCATTCGTGGTTTCACCTTAATACGGCTTATACTGAGACTTGCATGGCTTAGTCTTTGAGACAAGCATATGATTAGCGGCAGGATCAACCAGGGAGCAACAATATATTTTGCAATATAAATGAGTTCAACCACCCGTCGGCTCGCAGGACGAAGATTTGCAGCGATTTGTCATATAACGTTTCCTCCTATATTGTTTATTTGAATATGATTGCCTTTAAGTACTAAACGGTTCAGCCTTGGTAGCATGCAGCTAATCATCCAATCGTATTGAAAATTTATAGAAGAAATGATTGTAGTAAGTGTTTTATTTTTTTAGAAATAAATAGTTTGTCAATCATACTTTATATTAAAAACTGATTAAAACTTGTGATTTTGGAGGCTTTTACGGCCAGATTTTTATTTTTTTGGTTTTTGGGTGTAGCCGTGTGTGGCAAATTTGTGAATCAACAGCAAAATCTTCAACTCTTAAGATGGATCCTGCATTGGCGGTCAAAATGGACGGCGGCGATATTAGTATAAAGAAATTTTCCACTCACAGCTTAACCCAAAAGCCAAAATACCAATGTAGCATATTTTCCTCTACATACAAACATATATAGTTATCAATTGTGTACGACTCGAATGTGATAAATAATATATATACGAGTATAGTACCGGTTAGTACCGAGTAATAGTATTGAATCCGGCTTTACTAGGTTATCTCTCTCCATTTCATGTGATATTGTAACTTAAAACGCTTTCTAAGTAGCAGTAATTTGTGGTGACCAGATATATTCGGAGGCGAGCTATGATGGATCTATGTGGTGGGCAGGACCTCATAGCTGAGATGGTGGCTGATGAACCGAATTGGCGGTCAACGGCAGTCTTCTAGCTTTCCAAGAAAGCTACTGCCTTTGCGTCAGGTGGCAACCGACAGTAAAAAAAAAACGATAAAATAAAAAGCCATGATGCACGAGAAGACCTGGAATACCACAGGCAACCTGGACAGCAACTGTAGACGAGAATCTGAAAACTCTGGGCTTGACCGAGAATGCAACGCAGGACAGAGATACATGGCAAATGTGCATAAGGAGAGCAAACCTCAGATGATAGGAAATGGCGAGGCTAAAGAAGAAGAAGGAGAAGAAGAAGATATAGAATGGAATTGTTTTTGGTTTTTTTTTTTGTTTTACCGGAATTCAAAACTCAGACCATTCGCTTTACAGTAGTGCTCGTTTACTCTTCGGCAGTAGGCAAACAAAAAAAGGGTGTGACATCCAACAACGACACTGACCCACATACTCGTACATTAACGTGTTCCCCCACTGTGTATCGCACCCTCTCGCGCACTTTATCTTTTAATTGAAACTTGTAATGGAAAAGACCGTGTTTACGCAATCCAATTAAATTTTATTAATGCCACTGCGTGAACTCGCACTTTTTGTTTCACCGCAACTCTGTATCGATATTTTTTTTCCAAATAACAAAAAGGTTTTTTTGAACTTTTTGAAATTAATTATTTCGATTATGGAAAAAATGAAAAGCATAATTTTTGTGCTTCTCGATTGTTACTTTAATTATCAGTGAGTCTGTGTGAATAATTTTTAAATAAAAGTATTTTTTTTGCATAGTTGACACATGTTGTATTTGGTTGTAATTGGATGAATACTTTGTAGTGATAAGTACTTATTATTTAGCTGTTAGTTGTTAAGTATTGTATCTATTGCCAAACCTAATAAATTAATATATAAAATACTCACAATTTTATGCATTGTCATTCTTTGAAATAAGGTGATATCACCTTATTATATATTACAAAAGTGTGACTATTTTATATATTAATTTATTAGACTGATGCCGAAAAGATTCGAGAAATGATCTTTTGCCTCTTATTTTTGTTCGCTCGCCTGACATGCACATCTAACAATGTTAGTTTTGATAATATAATAATATAATAATACACGGCTTTTACACACGCCATTTTATTTGTTATGACGCTTACTCCATTTCATGTTGGTGCAACTGTCACCTTTAATTTTCTTTTATGCTGCGATTGTTGGCGGTGCTGGATGTCATAGATTCCGGCAGTTATCAGTTAACTTTTCGACTGGTATGGCGAACGCCATACCGGTCGGACGAAAAAGCAAATAAAACTAACGCGAATTGTGAACCAAAAACAAGTTATTTGTATTGTTAATCTGCTTCTGCATCTTTTCTCTATGCGGTCACGTGACGAATCCACGACTTGTCGTCTTTTTAAAGACGGGGGGTGGGTGTCAATATATTAACGAAAGAATTCCATATATTCTATAAAAAATATTGTTGATCAATCTTAAATATAGTTCTCATCCATTCAATCTATAGTTCGGTTCGAGACCCGAGTGGTACTTACTAAAATAAATAGACTGTCAGAAAGTAATAATATAAAAATACCGTGAATAAATGTTGACTGATTGAATAATACAAAATAAAAATATAAATACTTTGAATATATACTATAGAGACATCTATTATACGATGATAACAATATAGTAATAATAGCCGCCGTGGCTGAGCGGTATGAATACCTGGGCAAATGGTTGGTTCCAAGGTCCGCGGTTCGCATCCCGCTTCTGCCGATATTTTTTCTGAACGAATTGACTCGTCGAAGTAATTTTATGTATATTATATGTATATTTGATTACTCACTTATATAAAGTTCTTATTGATTTAATATATATATAAATAATATTTATCGTGGGCTCTAGCATATGTTCCACTTTCTCCTCGGAAACTACATACAATGTTTTTAAACATTAAAAAAAAAAACCTTTTTTAACGTCATAATGTATGAAAATTCGTCAAAATAATCCATAGCAAGCATTCTATTACAGCAAAGTTTCCTAAGAGACGCCACAAGAGGAAGGCTTTAATTAGTTGATCGCGTTAAACTTGTATCAGGAAGTGGTGTTAGCTACACTGAGAGAGAAGTTGGGTTACGCTAGCTAGCTAACCAAACCCTAGACTAAGCTCTATGTGAGTGTGCCTTGAATGCTGAAAAACAAAGGTTTTCTTTAACGCTTAAGGATAAATTAAGGAAATGGACAATAATATTTCACGCTTTGTTATGTTAGTACAAACAGGAGACATATACCGATAGTGGTGGAGAAACAATACCTGTAAATTCTATGAAGGCAGAATCAGAGTAATATTCTTCCAACTCCTTATATTGGACAACTCTTTGAGTTGAACAAAACATACAGCTTACAACAAATGTCATCTATAAATAAAACGTATCAATAGTAAGCTGCTATATAGTGAGTTTTGAGAGCGTCTGCCTGCGTCGAATACTGAGTGTACGATAGTTTGACTTAGTAAAGAATAAGTGAGTGCACAAGAGAACTATAAATACTACAGTCAGTTAAGAGGCAAAGGTGGACCTGATTAGGACATGTATTAAATATGCCTCAGGAGCTCACGCAGTCCTGGAAGTGAATTATACATTTAATGTACTCGGCAGAATTGCGAGAAGAAGAGCTGACATAGATTTGGCGAAGATTATGGTGGCTGACAGAGTTTTCTGAGGGTAAGTCGTAAATGCCATATGTTCCAGTTAAGGGAATAGATATAGTAACGATGATGATTCATAAAACGTATTTATTTCAGGAGCTGAAGTAAGCCGAGCAAGTAGCTACGGGCGTACACTGAGTAAGGAATGAACGTAAATTACAAAAGTTTCCTACGATTAAAAAATGAGATATTTATCATATCTTCTTCGTAGTATTAATCTGGTGAATTGGTTGCAGCAACAAGTCTTGCATCTCGATCTCCACTCTTCTCAGAGTGATCTATCGTGGCGCATGATGTGACCGATCCATCGGGCTCGCCTCTCTGAGATGGTTCTTACTAGGTGCTTCCTTGATCATGCTGAAAATCTCATCGTTCGTTCTTTTTATCATATAAAGCAATGATTTCTGTAAATTTGGATGGGGAGTATCAGAAAAGTTTAAAGTTAATAGATAACAATTTCGATTTAAGTTATAAATATGTCATTAACAGTAAAGTATCAAGAAACACAAGCAAATTAAAATCAATTAAGCAAACAAAAGTCCTCAACAAACAATTAATTCATAATATTACGACTTGCTGTCACAGTGCAATAACAGAGTTTACGACTAGCGCTCAAATATAGTTAAACGCTTATTGCGGCCAGTGAACTATTAAACTCAAATCATCATCTATAACATTATATATTTAAGGAAAGCACAATTTGTCGCCTCGCGGTTCTAAGCATCGAATAAACCGACTATTAACCATAATTAGCCTTTCAACTTTTCCGTCTGGGGCTATAATTTTATTTATGTATTTTTTTGTTATGTCGTTGTAATACTTTTAATTTTTTGTCCGCATAGACAAAAATTATTGCCAACAAAAATATTATTGTGATAATACGTTTTTGTATATATTTTAATATGTTTATTAACACAAAAGTTAATTAAGTGTTGTAACAATATGAATGAAATCATGAAACAAATCTCGTAATATAACAAAATTTTATAACCAATGCGTCCTCCCTGTATTAACTTATGGCGCAGAGACGTGGAATCTGACAGCAAGTCTTACCCATAAAATAAAAGTCACCCAGCGTGCTATGGAGAGATCCATGCTCGGAGTGTCGCTAAAAGATAGAATCCGAAACGAGGAAATACGCAGAAGAACTCAAGTAGTGGATGCTACCCAACGAATAGGCACATTCAAGTGGCAATGGGCAGGACAAATCTGTCGAAGAGACGACGGTCGATGGGGAAGAAAAGTATTGGAATGGCGCCCAAGAACTGGCAAACGAAGCATTGGCCGACCCCCTGCAAGATGGACTGACGACATAAGAAGTATAGCGGAAGTGACCTGGATGCGGAAGGCGGAGGATCGAAGAGGATGGAGACTCATGCGGGAGGCCTACGTTCAACAGTGGACGGACACAGGCTGATGATGATGATGATGAACACAATTTTATACGAAATCAAAACTTTCATAGAACTGTAGTGTATTTTTACGAAAACACGAAAACACGTTATTTGAAAATAATTCTTATTACAGCAAAGCTCGCTCAAGACTCGCGATCGTCTACAAGACATAATGAATGAAGAAAACTAACAAACTAAAGATTCCCGACTATTTTAACTGATTTAATAGAGAAAGGAGGTTTTTTCGCTACTTTTAGCTGAGTCGGCGGTGGATGGTAATCCAATTTTTACGTTTCTAGATTCTGAAAAATTTGCCATATAGACGGAAATGTTCTTCGCGAAATTGAAAAGACGTGCACAGAAAAAATTGGTCGGCAACGATTACATATGCGGCACAGGATAGGAATAATGAGGGAATACTTCAAATGTGACTATATACTATTTTATTTTCTCATAAAATAATTTTTTTTTCTGAAAATGGGGCGCAAAACATCAAAAGGGTTTTTGAAGGGACCGCCAAATAACTTTTTTTTTGAAAATGGGGCGTGTGATCGAGTGTAGTTGGCTGTGTGGCTTCTTCTTCCGTCTTGTTGAAACCAAATGTTGCCAATATCTTCTTCTTCAATTTTTGTGAACAAAATGGCCCGATAACGATTTCGGCATTGACTGTAACCTGATTTTCTTGCTCATTTCGAAGAAAATTTCCTTATTCTCAAAGTAATGTCGCAATATTTTTCAGCGTTGTTCAAGAGTATAAACAACCATATTCGTTTAGCGGAAGGATAAAACTAATTGAGCTAAGTGTTACCATTCACGAAATAAGCACTAGTTGAAAAAAAAACGTTAGATAGCGGACCCCTTACCACTGAAGACTACTGACCTGGTGCCCAACGGCGACGGTCGTCTCAAGTGAACTCTGGGTTTTGTCATTAATTCTTCATTCTCTAAATTGAAAAGTGAAGGAGTTTATCCAGATAACATGTGAAGCGAGTGCTCTCAACTTATAGTGCTCTCAATCTCTGTGCATTGCACTACGTATTGTGTTGTACGACAATTGTGTTTTCTGTCAAAGTGTCCGCCGATGCGGTGGAATCATTTTAATGTGACACTTAGGAATGAAAGCTGCGGACAGCACCTGTATTTTGAAATGTACTTAGATAACAGATCTTATCTGCTATTTTACTCTATCTCTGTGTATTGTCTTCAATAAAGTCTGACGTTTGACAGCGTCCGCCATTTTCTGATGCGTCACGTGACTAAAAGTGCATAAATAAAACACCATCTGCAGCAAAATAAATAATGAATGAGGGTATATAGAGAACGAAAAGCGTAGGCATCCTTCAAAAGCAGGCTCAAGACCCACCTTTTTACTCAGAGAGGCAAAGAAGCGCTCTTGGAATGACCATTCGGTCATAAAAAAGCGCTATACAAATACTTATATAATTATTATAATCGTCTTATCGTCCATAAAACTCTCTGTGAAGAGGTAGGGTTTTATAACTTTCATCTACAATGCATATGGTTTATAAGCTCTTTTTTAAGATTATCATTTATTACTACTTCCGCTTCGCTATCTGGATCATATGGGATAAACAAAATGCCACCACAAAGCTCTGTCAATCGTCATAATCTTGATTTATGCCGTGTCAACTCTTCGTCTCGCAGCTTCACAAAGTACATTTTATGTATAGTGACCGACGGCTTTACAGAAAGGCGTGAGCCCGAAGACTTGAATAAAAGAAGCAGAATTCTTACACCCTTAACTCCTTTGCCTCTTCACCGAATGTTGTATGGAAGGCTATCTTGTCCACTCTGTCACCTCGTCATCCTCACAAGGTTAAGCTATCCTACAGTATTTAACGCAAGCAACTGCTTTTGAAATCTATTATACGGCTGCATTGGCTTTCGGTGATATGCCAAGATTCACAGCTATAAACATGAACGGACACGATACATCGGTTATATTCACAGCACTTCGGCTTTGAGATAACAAATATATCAAATGTGTTTAAATGACAAGACTTGAACAGGAATTTTATTAAAAAGATACTTTGTTTTCTTTCGTCGGATAAATCCCAAGATATCTCCATCTCACCGTCTGACTTCAGGAAAACACGTTGGGTTTTCTTTTTCCACCGCTGCCAGCTTGTCTGACTTTTTCAGCCGCATTCTCCACCTTTCTTCAGGGGCGCTACAGATTATAAGATATCCTGAAAGTATCATTTCAGTGAAAAAGCACAAATAAAGAGTTTTCTTTAGACAAATCAAACTAAAAATAAAACAAAAATTGTTTTGTGATGGCAACCGACTTTGGTTTCATTCTTAGAAAATTAAAAATAATTTATTTAAAAAAATACCCGAATTTAACAGACATTATTTAAAAGCATACAAAAGGATATTTGTTAAAAATACATATAAATGAACAACGTCTTAATTGATTTGATATGGCATAATGTTAAATAATTTGGTATTCAATTAGTTTCAGACACCAACAAAACATTTGATTGTGGTCTGTTTAGTCGTGCAAACGATACCAAATTTTTTAGAACAACGTCTATGAGCTATTTTTTAACCTGATATATTATAAGGGGTCCGCAATCTAACGTTTTTTTTTCAACAAGTACTTATTTCGTAAATGGTAACACTTAGCTCATGTCTGATTTGACAGATAATTAGTTTTATCGTTTCGCTAAACGAACGCTGGGAAATATTGCGACATTACTTTGAAAAATCATGCTATTGTCCGCCATCTAAGGTTTTTTTTAACTAGTGCTTATTTCGTAAATGGTAACACTTAGCTCATGTCTGATTTGACAGATAATTAGTTTTATCTTTCCACTAAACGAATATGGTTGTGTGTATGCTTGAAAAATGCTGGAAAATATTGCGACATTATTTTAAAAATCAGGCCATTTTTCTTCAAAAATGAGCAAAGAGTGGCCGTTACAGTCAATGGCGATCGTTATCAGGCCAGTTTTGTTCACAAAAATTGAAGAAGAGGATATTGTCAACATTTAACTTCAACAAGACGGCTCTACGTGCCACACAACCAAAGCTACACTCGATGTTTTGCGCCCCATTTTCAAAAAAAAAAAAAGTTATTTGGCTAACCCTATATTATCTAACAGAAACAGGTAGTCGGGCACATGGGGCAGGATTTTAGATGCGAAGCAGTCTGGATTCGTGAGATTGTTGGGAATCCTATACGAGTATGTTACCAAATAGAACTTCTATTGCATTATCAAATAAGATTGGCACCTAGTAAGAACCATCTCAGAGAGGCGAGCCCGTTTAATCGGACACATCATGCGCCACGATGGTCTTCTTCACGACATTGTAGAGGGGATGGTTAAGTGTAGAAACTTTAGAGGGCGCCCTAGATGGGAGTATTTGCAGCAAGTGTTTGATGACATCAGTTGTAGCTCTTATGCTGAGCTAAAGAGGGTTGCGGAGGACTAAGAGGAATGGATATCGAGATGCAATATTATGTTGCTGCAAACCAATCCACCGGCTTAATACTACGAAGAAGATGTCAAAATATTACAACGTGTTTTGTGCTGATTTCTTGAAAACATAAACTTGAAGTGTATTAGAAATTCTAAATACGAAAAAAATACTCGATTCTTCATACACAACTTACTACTCAAAAGCAATAGTATAAAAAAAGGTTTTTTTTCTTGTACACCTTGTACATTTGATCTTTTCTGGCGCGTTTGTACCTTTTCCAGCGGAGGCGAAACTTTAGCGTCGCGGTCATCACAATCAGTCATAGTCCCCGTGGGATCCGCTCTTAACCGGATTACTTCCCCGAGTTCTTCATCCCTGTCACGAGGCTGACACGAAAACTCGCTTTATGAGACCAGCCGCCTTCAAAGTCCAAAGAATTAACGTCCTGTGAGATATTATCATCCGGAGAGAATTTTTAAAGCCTTTTTTTGTTTTATTAACCCTTAAACATCCAGATATGAAACAACTCGTCTGCACTTGTTTTCAATCGTGTTAATGATTTTAACGCTACTTCATCAAAATCATTCTGTTTTGAATAAAAATAACAGTTCAAATCATAAATAATTCTACAAAGCCCTTACCAAAAATATCCTTACTCAAGATATCTTCCTCAAGGATTATCTCCTGTTATTACTTATGAGTTTTTGTGACACGATATATGGATGAACAGCTGTAGCACCATATTTTTATTTATTTATTTATTTATATACAGAATCGAAATTCCAATTTTTTACAAATATTTAGAAACATAGAGTATACATAAATATACAATAAATAGAGAAATTAATAAAAAATAAAAACAACACAAAATAATTAGAAGATGACACGTGTCAAAGATCACAGAGATCAAGTAGAACAATACCATCGACAAAAGAGGAAAAGGATGTAAGAAAAGGATCGAGGTGTGCTGGTAGGCCATTTAGGAGCGACATTGCCGTGATGGATTGCAGGATGACCACATATTTATGTGGTCTTCCTGGAGGTTCAATGATTACCGGCGGGTATATCTCAATGGTCAAAGCGTTTGCTTTGCAAGCCAAAAGTCGTGGGTTCGATCCCCGTTGGAGATTAAAAAATATATTTTTAATCGATTTGTGAGCTCTAAAATACCCTTGGCTGGTGTGAATTTGATCACTCGCCCGTAAAATGCCAGTCATAACCTATTAATTAAAATTGGTGGCAGACGAAAGGCGTCCCGTGAAGACCACCCATTCATAGTAAATTCCTGTAATAATAAGGATGATGCGTGAATCTCGGGCTGTAGTCTATGACGTTGGCGGATCAACACTCATGATCACACATGCAGCGCTTAGCCATATTCATCATGGATAGCGTCATAGAATTCCACAGACGCGACTTCACAGTAACTCACCATTTTTCGGTATTCTCCTGTATGTGCTTACATAAGAAAAAATATATTTCTTTACGTTGCTCACCACTCCTTACCGTATACATATTCCAACATATCCTTACTAGGGATATCTTCCTCCAGGACTACATCCTGTTATAATCAGTTCTTGCGACATGGATGACCAGCAGTCACACCAACTTTTTATTTGGTAATCCTGGAGGTTCAATAATAAATGATATCTCGTCAGCTACTATGATTACCACTCCTTAGCCAATAAATAACCCAACAAATCTTTACTGAGGATATCTTTTGTTAGCTAAGTTTACTATGGGGCTGCGAGCACTAGAACTTTAATATTTTATACACGTTATTTATGTGCTGGTTTCTATCCATAAATATATACTTTATTAATTCTAGTGAATGCTTTGGAAATCGACAAGCAAAGAGTGCTCTGAAGGCAAAGGCTGACTTTCTTAGAAAATAAGATTTCGTAGAAAATTTAAATTATATTAATAATTTTGATAGATAATTCTTAATTCTTTAGAGTCTTTGCGGGCAGGGAAAAGCTCATTATTAAATAATAATTGCTTAATTAAAGCTTAGGGACTAATTGTTGTGGTTATAATTGAAAACTAATAAACATTTCTTAATTGGTTTTATATTATACATAGTTTTTTGAGACTGTATATGAGTTTTCAAAAGAACTAAACACGAAGTATATATAAATTTTAAGTAAATAAGTATCTTAATACAAATTTAAACAAGTATCTTAACTTAAACAAGCATCATGATACAATCTAATATATTATAAAATAATATAACAAGTGAAATTTTGTATGGAACCACTGAGTTGATATTGTGGCTTTTGGGTTTAGCTGTGTGTGGCGAATTTCTTCTTACCAATATTTCGACCGTCATTGCAGGGGTCTTCTTCAGGGTTGATGACTTAGTTATGGGTTGGTGTGGCCACACATGGCTAAACCCAAAAGCCACAATATCAAATCTGGCCGTGAAAACCTGAGAAGTTATTAAACCACTGAGTTTTTAATAATAATCTCTCTACTCGTTTCAGTGCTGTGATAATGATTATTAATGAAAACTCAGTGGTTTCATACAGAGATTTACTTATTTTTTTCTATAAATATGAGACAATACACAAATTTACTCTGTTCTACGTGTATGTTTTTTTATTTTATTCATTTATTTTATTTTATATGTATCATATATTTTTCATCATATCCACACGCTAAGACAAATCATTCAGAAAACCGAAGAATATAATCAGCCACTCTGCCTCGCCTTTGTAGACTATGAAAAGGCATTTGACTCAATCGAGACTTGGGCAGTGCTAGATTCACTACAACGCTGCAAAATAGACTATCGGTATATAGAGATAATAAAATCTCTTTACAAATCTGCAACAATGATGGTCCAGCTCCATGATAGCACTAACAATATTTCTATAAACAAAGGTGTTAGACAAGGAGATGTTATATCTCCAAAACTCTTCACAAACGCCCTAGAAGATATTTTTAAACTGCTATCCTGGACAAAATGTGGAATAAATATTAACGGAGAGTACATTTCTCACCTCCGATTTGCAGATGACATAGTGCTAATAGCCGAATCACCTAACAAGCTCCAAGACATGCTCTACGACCTCAATGAAGCGTCGAACAAAATTGGTCTGAAAATGAACATGGATAAAACAAAAGCCATGATTAATAGTCATATTTCACAGACCTTTGATCCTATTTCCATTGGAGGAACAGAAATAGAGGTTGTAAACGACTATACCTATCTGGGACAAGTAATACAACTAGGGCGAAATAACTTCTCAAAAGAAATCGACAGGCGCATACAACTGGGATGGGCAGCATTTGGAAAACTAAAGTACATTTTTAAAGCGAAAATTCCGCAATGCCTTAAAACTAAGGCGTTCAACCAATGCGTCCTCCCTGTATTAACTTATGGCGCAGAGACGTGGAATCTGACAGCAAGTCTTACCCATAAAATAAAAGTCACCCAGCGTGCTATGGAGAGATCCATGCTCGGAGTGTCGCTAAAAGATAGAATCCGAAACGAGGAAATACGCAGAAGAACTCAAGTAGTGGATGCTACCCAACGAATAGGCACACTCAAGTGGCAATGGGCAGGTCATATCTGTCGAAGAGACGACGGTCGATGGGGAAGAAAAGTATTGGAATGGCGCCCAAGAACTGGCAAACGAAGCATTGGCCGACCCCCTACAAGATGGACTGACGATATAAGAAGAATAGCGGGAGTGACCTGGATGCGGAAGGCGGAGGATCGAAGAGGATGGAGACTCATGCGGGAGGCCTACGTTCAACAGTGGACGGACACAGGCTGATGATGATGATGATATTTTTCATTTCATTTCTTCAAGCTTCAAGAATTAAGTAATTTAAGAGTACTTGTTAATTCATAGTTTATAATTTATTACGTGGAACCTAAGCATTATGCAATATCCATTGTAACATTTTATTTAAATTCATCTCAAGATATGCAGTTCTTAAGAATCATATTATGTGCATAATAATTTTAAGCAGACACAAGAATAATTACGAATTTGTTAAGTTTCGCCTCTCGGAATGAAAAATACACTTTCAAAGAAAAATACCACGAGAAAGTAACAGAAAATAAAAATATTTTTGAGCTTCTTTATAGTTTCATTTTTTCAATTACCGTCTGCGAGAGCGAATCAACTTCTTATATGAAATAATATAAATGGATACGAAAAAATATTATTCTTTAAGCGAGCATACAGTCTGCCACATAATCCTCATCCCCTGTCTTAATAAAATTGACTCCAAATCACGGAGATCATCATCGGGACGTGTGGTGAATGGATGAGGAACAGGTCGCCAAAGCAGAGAACTCGTCGAGAAGTACACTGATAATTATTTTAGATAAATACAAGAATACTGAAAAACTCAAATTTTCTGACTGAGATGGAACATTCTGCTTCAGGACTCGGACAGATGATGACTGACAACTAATGGCACGTAGTAAGTTAAATAATACTGTGGATATTTACGCAACTAAGGCCCGCCGATAACAGGACCTGTTAAACAACTAGAATGGCGACACGGCACCATAGCTTTTGACTCCTTAAAAATATATTGAATTAGCCTAAGACATATCCGTGTCACACAAGCGAACAAAAATAAGAGACGAAAGATAATATTTCGAGGCTTTTCGGCACTAGCTGGCAAGGGCTTTATATAACTGATATCAACAAGATCAAAAATTTGGTACTGGAGGGATCGATTTGGATGAATGTGTTCTTCAAGGAGTGGTGAGCATAGCAGCTGACGAGATATTATTTATTATTGACCATCCAGGAAGACCACATAAAAAGATGGTGTAACAGCTGGTCATCCTTGTCGAACAACAATAGGATGCGGTCCTTCAGGAAGAAAAAGTAAAAAAAAGTTAATAACTGTTACGGTCAATTATTGCAGTAGTGTGAGGCCAAAATTTACAACACTCGACTGACAAATGGAGATTCGCGGACACCGACGAAGTTTTCGACAGATTTTGCGTGTCGTCAAGAACTGAGGAGAGTTCATCAATTTCTGAACCAGTCGTATCGAATTTTTACATCATACTGTGAATAGTCCTTTTGAAAGGATGTTTATGGTGACCGTAAAATGTGCGAAGCACGCGTAGCATTGCCCGAACAGAATACGCATTTTGATAAATCAATTTCATAATTTGCACATGTCTCAGAATGCTGTATCCGTCCTTGACAAACCAGATGGAATAAATGACAGCTAATTTGACAGATTATGTTCTATTCTTCACTTGTCCTATCTGTTCTGGAATATGGAAGCTTAATTTGGAATACCAAATATATTGTCATGCACGAAAAAAATTCTCCGACGTCTCTATTTTTAAATTTACAGTAACAATCCATTCAATTCAATCAATTCCGAACATTAACAAACTCTTTTTCTTCTAGGGATGCTTTCTTTCCGTTTGTTAGAGTCCCTTGACAGATTGTTGAATATTTTAACTTCTACGTTCCAGATAAGTATATTCGTGCTCGTGACCATCCATTGTTTTTGATCCCAGTTGATACTTGTGAAGCTACGAGCACTCAATTTAGTACAACGACAATGGCACTCTTTTTCCTCTTTTGTCGATGGTTTTGTTCTCCTAAATTTCTATATTTAACACGTGTCATCTTCTTCTTCTTTTATGCTTTTTTCTCTCTTTTGCATGTATTGTATGTTTATGTACACTATATGTTTCTTATTCTTTATTATTCTATGTAACTAAGAGCTGCGGTGCTGTTAAATAAATAACTAAATAAAATAAATAGATGTTTCTTCAAAAAAAAGTAACCACTATTATCTGTTTAAGTTCAGAGTCATTATTCGAAGATTATTTACAGGCATATATGCATGTTATTTTAAAAATAGTTTCTTATAAATTTTAAACTTTTCATGAGGCTCCGATTTTTATAATATTAAGAAAAAGCTAAATATGACTAAACTCAAAATAATTTATTGCATCAATCCGTGTAAAAATGTTCTGCGCAAATCGGGGCTCGTGCGCAATACTAATGAACGCGGCATAAAGGACTTAAGTGAGATAGTATAAAGAGGCTTTGGCGGAATTTTAATTTTTAATGAATACATTTTCCAACCCCCACTACGCCTTTCTTGCGGCAGCATTAAACAAAGTCCATCCCTTAGCTGAAACGTTATGAAAAATCCTGAAGCGCGCGCACTTTAGCGAGGACCAAACTTCGGTGAAAGGGGTTTAAGCCAGAGGCGTAACTTTTCCATTTGATATGTTAAAATAAAAAAAAAATTATGTGTAAAACATTGATCTTATAACTGTAAGATATTTTTTTGACCATGATATTCTTTATACATGTTTATATAATTAAATACAATCAAACTATGACAATGTTAATCAACATTTCATTTCAAAATTTCTCTGACGTCTCTATTTTTATATTTACAGTTACTATCCATTTCACACAAATCTTTTTCTTCTAGGGATGCTTTCTTTCCATTTGTTAGAGTTCCGGAGGAAAATTGCTGAACGCAAACATTCATTCCTTCTTCTTCGCGGTGCAATTCACAACCCTGGGATTCTTGAATGTTTTAAATTCGTATTTAATGTTCCAGATAAGTACACATGTGCTTGTAGCTATTCATTGTTCTTGATCCCAGTTGATACTTGTAAACTTTCGAGCACTCAATTCAGTACAACGGCAATGGCACTCCTAAATGGCTTACCAGCACACCTCGATCCTTTTCTTACATCCTTTTCCTCTTTTGTCGATGGTTTTGTTCTACTAGATCTCTGTGATCTTTGACACGTGTTGTCTTCTTCTTCTTTAATGCTTTTTTTTTTATTATCTTTCCTATGTTTTGTATATTTATGTATAATCTAGGTTTCTTAATATTTGTACATTGGAACTTCGGTTTGTGAAAAAAAAAACAATCAAAACAATGTGTAGTCTATTAGTCTATACAGCGTCTAAATACTATTGTTCAATCCATTTCACGGCTGTGAATCTTAGCATCTCACAAAGAGCCAAAGGTGGAGGTTATATGCTCCAGTTAAGGGATATGGTAATGATGATGCTAATGAACCATAATTTATTATTGTGTATTAATGTATTGTTGTTTTGATTTGACAGTATAGCTTAGTAATAAGACGTTTGCTTACAAAACTGAAGTTCGTAGATTCGATATTTCACACATATTTAAATTGAATATGTTTAAATACTTTTTTTCAACTTTAAAAACAAATGCACTCTAACATATAATAATATATATATGTTAGAGTGTATTTGATCCTTCACCCGTTAAATGGCAATCGTAACCTATTTGATTAAAAAAAATATGCTAAGCAAAAGTCGTATTGTGAACCCCACACATTCATAGTGAGTTATTAGAAAATTAATGAAAACGTGAATGTCGTATACGTTTGCGGATCCACGGTCTATATGCAGCGCTAAGCCATACTCAAAATTTGCAAGTGTTATAGAATCCACTTATGATATTTCTTCACTAGTGTCTGCCGATATTCTATTATATTATGTGAGAATTAATTAATACTTACAAACAAATTCAAAACAAATATAATTATTACATTTCTCTAATCAATAAATCAGAGAAAATATAAACGGCAGATGCCGAGACTCGAACCACGAACATTTTCATAAAAATGTTCTGTCTGTACTCGCGTAGACCCACTACCATTTATTCGGGTATAGATCAAAAATAATCTACAAACATTAGAGTATTAAAAAGTTTTCTTAGAACCACAAAAATAAATATAAGAAGTTTATAGGTACTAAGTATTTTGGGTTTCCGATAGAGCTTAAAAGTTTTGTGTAATCTTACTCTTTCTTTTGAATCTTTTGCGTCAATTTCCGGTTTCAAGAGCCTTCAGGTGCTTGTTTTAGCTTAGTAACGGCTACGCCTCTCTTGGGAGCTTTTTTTTTCACTAGCAAAGCACAATAAAAATACATTTCTCGAGTGGCACTTCTGAGTGAGGTTTTCTCATTAGGGCAAAATTATACCGCGCGCGCAATTTTCGGTGCTTTAAACGCGGTGAAGAGAAAAAAGGAGACGGATCCCCGGCCAGGAGACTAACGAGATTCTGTCTCGTGTGACACAATAGCGATAATTATTGTCGCTACAAGTGCGTTCTTTTGCTGTGCGAGCTTATAACGCGTAGAATGACGCAGTACAACAAGTCAGATGAAAACAGGAAACAAGAAGGTAAAATTATTCATCAGTAACACAGTTAAATAACTAATTGTGAAGTGCGCGTCGTACATACAAGAAGTTGTTATCATCCATTCAATCTATAGTTCGGTTCGAGATCCGAGTGGTACTTACTAAAATAAATAGACTCTCAAAAATAAAAATATTTAACTTGTGAATAAATGCGGACTGATTGAATAATAAAAAATAATCATATACACACTCTGATAAATAATATGGAGACATCTATTGTTATACGAAACATTGGTAAAAATGTTATAAATGCAAGATTTTTGACGCATCGATTCGGGCAGTCAATGGTCGTGTGGTCAAGGGTATTGAACTTGAACAAATGGTTGGTTCCAAAGTTTGCTGGTTCGCATCCCGCCTCTGCCGATATTGCTTCTGAACGAATTGATGCGTATAAAAATAATTTGTTGCATTATAGTATGTGTATATTTAATTACTTTTAATTACTTGACGAATGATTTTCTTGTCATTTTAACGTTAAAAAACATAACATTCGAGGCTTCCATGGCTTAATCAATTTTCAGTAATTACTTACATCCTCCGTCTTTAAAAAGACGACAAGTCGCGAGTTCGTCACGTGGCGGGATGCAGGAGCAGATTAACAACACAAAAAACTTGTTTTTGAAGTATAATTCGCATTAATTTTTTAAAGACTTGATTTCACCGACCGATCGGTATGGCGTTCGTCGGCTAGGCGAGAGTTAATTGACAACTGCCGGAACCTGTGACATCCAGCGCAGCAAAAAAGCAATTTAAAGATGACAGTTGCACCAACATGAAATGGAGCAACTGTGATAACAAATAAAACGGCGTATGCAAACGCTGTGTAATATTTTATAATTAAAACTAACGTTATTAGATGTGCATGTCTGGCGAGCAAACAAAAATAAGAGACAAAATATCGTTTTTCAAGGCTTTACGGTATCAGCCTAAAAGAGCTATGTAAATCTGATGTCATTACAGTAGACGTAGAGACGATGAATCAAAAGCTTAAAATAGCAAGTTTTACTTATAAAATAAACGTCACCTAATGTTTTGATATCAGCTTCATATAGCCCTTGCAGGTTGGTGCCAAAATGCTTAATAAACTTTCTTTTGTCTGTATTTTTGTTCGTTCTTCGGACACGCTTATGTAAAAATGTTGGTTATGTTAGACATGGCGCTGCGTCACCCTTTTGTTTGTTGTGACAGATCTACACCTATTGCGGGGGCGCTGCATGTCATGCCATTAGTTCCGTAACTAGGCATTATTTTAATTTCGGCGCTGTCCTGTCACCACTATTGGAGTGTCAGTAGTGAGTCTGCCTGGGACCTGAATGGAACGCAGAAAGTTTTGTCCCATGACTGAAGTTTATTGATATTTTGTCTTTAATATATGATAATGTGCTTCACTAAAAGTTAGTGAGAATATCATAAACTTTGTCGTAGAAACGTTAAATCTAATAGTAGGTCTAACCTATAAAGTAATCATATATAATCAATAAATAAATCACCTAGCGTGAAATGGATCGATTCAAGGACGGAGAATCTCAGATAGGTTTAGAAATGATGATATTTGAAGTAGAACTTGAGTATTGGAGGCAACTTGATAAATAGGCACACTAAAGTTGCAATGGGCAGGTAATACACGTATTTGTAAAAGGGACGATGGTTGATGGAGAAGAAAAGTGCTGGTGTGACGTCCAAGTGCTTGCAATCAGAGCAGTAGCTGACCCCACACATCAATAGAATAGTCGGAGTATATTAAGAGGGAGGATCGAGAAAAAATGAAGACTCATACGTAGAGCCTTCGTTCAACAGTGAAAGCTCACAGGCTGATGATAGAGCACGGTTCTTGTTACATCAACGGAGTTAAACAACATTAGACGTAGACGAAAACATCGATGAATTACTTCCAAGTAGTAATAGGTAGTAACTTATTCACGTATTGTATGATTGAGACGCCTCTTAATGTTAATTAATCAGAGCAAGGAAGCATAAGGACAATAACTTGTTTTGATTTAAAAAATCCTTCGAATACATTTTAAAACCCCTCATCTCTCGTAATTTTTAAAAATAGTTAAAATCATGATGTTGTGGCTTTTGGGTTGAGCCGTGTGTGGTGAACTTTTTTCAACCAATATTTCGACCGCCATTGCAGGGGTCTTCTTCAGGATTAATAATTTATTTAGTTTTGAGTTGGTTTATTCAGATTATATATTTCTTTTATTTTTTTACCCAAAAGCCACAACATCAAATCTGGCCGCGAAAACCTAAGAAGTTAGGTAAAATCATGTTGAATGTTCTAAAAATAATATATTCGGTGTAGCAATATTTGTCATTAAAAGATCCCACTCTATTTGTGACACTCATTTTTCATTATAATTTTCTATTTAATGGCCTTTATATTAAATAATTATTTATTATTTCGAAAAGCCTCGTTATCTAAGTCTATTTTTGAAAGCATATGGGACATTAAAAAAGTTCTTTGGATTTTATATTTCTAAATTTAGTCAGCGTTTTAAGCTCACGTATACGCTGATACTGCTTAAGCGTGGATGTTAAAAATGAGCTTAACATCTCTGAATTCGAATCACGTTTCCATTAGAAGCGTAGATTTGAAAAAAAACGAATGTTTTTATCATTCAGAAATTTTTCACACATCGGAAAAACATCGAATTTTCATTGAAGTATACTTATAGAATTAATAACATATTTATTATATTATATTAACTCTTGAAATGGACCAAACGGCCACTGAAAATTAACGCTTAAGATTGACGACTATAAAAAAAATAGTTTAAAGTAACTTTTTTTATGTAAACACATACAGGAAAATACCGTCAGATGGTGATAGTAATTCTGAAGTTTCATCTGTGGAATTCTATGACGCTTACCAAGATGCATATGGCTAAGCGCTGCATGTGGAGTGATTGATCCGCCAACGTCATAAAATACAGCCTGAGATTCACGCATCATCCTTTATTATTACAGGAATTTACTATGAATGGGTGGTCTTCACGGGTGACTTTCGTCTACCCCCAATTTAAATAATACGCTTTGACTGGCATTTTACAGGTGAGGGATCAAATTCACACCAACCGAGGGTATTTTAGAGCTCAGAAATCAATTATTTTTTATTTATTTTTAATCTCCGTCGGGGATCGAACTCACGACCTTTGGCTTGCAAAGCAAACGCTTCGACTATTGAGCTATACCCGCCGGCTCTCAAATGGATTAAAATGTAAAAATGGATCTCAAAGTTAATTCTAGAAACAAAAATAATAAGGCATGTAATATTTATCCATTAAATATTCAAATGGATATCAAAGAGCTAAAAATATAAATAACCAATAATTTTATAATACACAGAATTATTATATTATGTATCGATTTAATTATATCATGAATAAATTTAATAAAACTAAAAGTAATAATGGTTTATTTTCTTCTCTAGTCAATACACATGTACGAAAATGACGTTCAACAATAAGACAAGACGTAGGAAGAGAATTAATCAATTTATTAAAAAACACGCGCCGTAATTTCGGAGATTTCGTAATTGATGATTGGCACAATACAATTCATCCTAATCGAACTAATATGAGGTCTTTCAATCACCGGATTTTCCGATTTCCGCGCGAAATGGGTTTTCGCCCCTCGGCCCTCTATATGGGAAAACAATAAATATTCAACTACGTGAAAACGTAGACGCTAAAACGTGAGACCACATAAATTATTTGATGCTTCAGCGTTGCGTCAAAATAAAAATGAAATATTATAACTAACGCGTTACAATCACATCCGCCCATAAATCGTTGAATGTGTGAAGGTTGTTTTTTCTTCTTTTTCTCTTGACCAATGTAACATTTATTTGGTGTTATTTTTTTGTTAGTAGTTTTTGCCGCGTTACACAAATATCCGTTTGGATATTTAATTTGTTTTTTCTTGCCGCTGAATAAATTATTTTTTATTGATACAGATGGCATATTTTTGTCGCTTTAAATATAAAAAAATATGTATTCTACGTTATTGTTTTGTATTTTGTAAGATAGTATTATTTTTAAAATATTTATTTATTACTATTGACATCTCCCATCTTTAAAAAAGACGGTTATGTTGCGTGACTGCATGGAGGGAAGGATGCAGAAGCTGGTACCCAAGCAGAAGAACTTTTTTTCGTTCACAATTCGCGTTTATTTTATAAGATACTTGCTTATTCGTCCAACCGGTATGGCGCTCGCCATACCAGTCGAGAACGAGTTAAATAAAATGGCTTATGCAAGCACCGTGTATTTTAATATTATTAAAACAAATATTAAAAGATGTGCATGTCAGACGAGTGAACGAAAACAAGAGACAAAAGATTGTATATCGAGGTTTTCGATAACAGTCTGCATGGGTGATATCATGCTGATGTCACTTTAAATAGGTCACTACCGATTCGTTCAATATAGAAAAATCTAATGATCATTATTATTGTATTTTTCTACTAACTAACTGGTAGCCGTTATGAACTAATGTCATAAACTGTTTTTTAATATTTATTGTCTTTGCCTCATTCCATGTCATTTTTGTCTTCGGGAATTTTGGAGTCCTCACGTTTTATATCCAAAACGAAAATATCCGAATAAAAATTAAGAAGTGGAGGCTTCCTTACAAATAGGCGCACTCTAGTGGTAATGAACAGAACTAGTATGTTGAAGGAACAACGGCAGATGGAGAAAAAAAGTTTTTGAGCGATATCCAAGAAATGGCAAGCGGAGTGTTAGCCGACTCCTGTTAGATAAACTGACGACATCAGAAGAATAGTGTGAGTGTCCTGAATATGGAGAGAGGATGATCAAAAAGGATGGAGACTTATGTAAGAGGAATACGTTGAACAATAAACAGACACAGGCTGATGATTAACCATTCCATATATGGAATGATTAAATCTTACCTTAAAACATTTCTACAGGTGTATTTTCACCTGGGTGTTTTATAGGTGATATATATTATGAAGTTTTAAGGTAGTTTAGATGATTATCCTAACACGCTTAAAGCCTACATAAAATATTAGATAAATTCGAGTACGAATAAAAAAATAATCTTAAATTGAAAATTATGCCTATTTATTCATCATCAAAAAATTATTTTTAATGATAAAAACCAATTATCATATTAATGGTTAACGATTAAAAACTTCTTTTCATAAAATAAAAGCAAGGTACATTGAAAGTTTTATTTTCAGCAAGACAGTTTTTTTTCAGGCGAACATTGTTCCAACTGGCACACTATTCAGTCGTTAGTCATCCCTGAAAATCCGAGCCGAGAAACCTTCTTTTCACGAATCATTAGACACCGTTAATTACGTTGGGAAGGGGCCGCGTGCATATTGCTCGGAAAGACGATCCGCCCATTAATTGAAAAGCTCTTTGCCGGGTTTCTTTTTACTGCAAACGTCCTGGAAAGCTCTCTCTTTTTACTACCACCTCGAATCTCGGCTAAGCGGATAACGATACAGAGCAGGTTAGATTCAAATCCTAAAAGAAAGTCATTGAAGATTGTTTCAGCGAATTATCAAATACATTTTTGCACATACTTGTAAAACATTAACTCTTTCGTTACGGCTCGGTGGAATACAAATTATACTGTCAATACCGTGTGAATTTTTCAAACCATTTGTTTTGCTTCAAAATAGTATTTAAAGCATAATTGTACTTATTTGACCTATTTATATATATTATATTGGTTCTTCTACCCTTTATTATTATGCATAAAAATCTATTATATTTAAGAAACATTCATTATGTATATCCATACATGTGGTGGCAATGAGACATGTGGTTTACAGAAAAATTGCTCCTGTGACGAAACTATACAATATTTATTTACATGTTCTAGAGATTCCTGTAAATAATACATGAAGGTTGATTAAGGGAATGACTGCACTTCCGATTTCCTACCGTAGATGTCACAATTAGTACAGAAAGTAGCAAAACGATATATTACGTCAACCGATGTCAGCGGTTGGGGAATCTTTGACGGCATATGCCGACAACCGATTCGCAATGGTTATTAACAGATAATTTCGCTGCAGAAAGAAAAGAGAGAGAAATATAAAGTGGTAAATACGTCCTTACAATAAAAATAAAGTTTAAAAAACCTTTTTTTAATAAATTTCAATATTCTTTTAACATTTTAGTAAATTGTCTTAATTCAATAAAAAAAAAAACATTTCATCTCGAACAAGTAGGTAAATTATTTATAGTTTGTTAAGAAATATAGATGTTTATGTCAGATTATAAGTAAACTTTACTTATCACATGTAGGCAGCATTAGGGGTATTATATACTTAAGGTTTGAAAAAGGGTGCCAAATCTCCGAACTTATTGTCACCAGATATGCTGAAAAATTGAACACTTTAAAATAAAAAAATAAATAAGCAACTTGCATCACTTGGCCGAATTTATACGTCAAAAGAAGCCTATTATGTGCGTATTTGTGTATTTCTCAATAAATTCCCGCAAGAAAACGTCTAGACTCTAGACCCTGAGTAACTATTGTTAGTAAAGAACCAAGATTTATAGAAGGGAGCTTAAAACGCACGATTTTCATGCGATAACTTGCAAGATCAATCTAGAAAAAAGTTAAAAATATACCCATGAATATATATATATAATCGTGTCGGAAACAACAGGGTCAGATCCTGTCTGCCCAGAAGTGGGCGACGTCGATGGCGTTACTTCTGGCCATCATCAGGTCTTCCTGGGTGCAGCTATTCGGGCACAGCGCACACTCCAGAAGGTGTGACAGGGTCTGCTCCACGCCGCAGTCACATTCAGTCGGTCCGCTGAAAAACTGCCAGGCCCTCATTTTTGTCCTCGTCTTGCATACTCCGGTCCGAAGTCTGTTAAGGGACCTCCATATATTCCACCCTTGGTCATGTCCAGGGGCTAGGTCCTCTTTCGGGGCAATCCAAGTATTCCCCTCAGTTGCGCTTCTCCACATGTTCAGCCGCAGGGTGGCCTCAGGTATCTCCAGTTCCGTTGTCGACTGTAGGAAACTTCTGTTGTTTACCCATGAATGAGATTTTATATATACTACGAGTAACAGAATTATTCAGTCAGAAAATTTTATTAAAACACATGTAATAAGTAAAACATTGCACTAATGTCTTGCGAGCTTTTAAACAGGTGCTTGCATATAATATCAAGGATACGATGGTCTTACTTTGTAAGGAACTTAGAGATATAGAAGCGGATACTAATAAGGAAATAGAGAAACAAGATTTTCACATGCCACTGTCGTGCATTAGCTACAATTGTCATTTCTCAAATTTTCAGGGGCTTCTCTTCCTACAAGACTTTAAATAACTACATTTTTTATGTTATCGCATGCAGGAGAGTACAGCCGATTAAGACCAGTGCACTCTATGACGCTTAGCCAGGGAGGCTGGATGCTGCAAGCGAGAAACGTGTGTTGTGTTCGTTTTTGTGTGGGGGTTGGGGAGATTGCAAGTGTATATTTATCTGTTTCTGAAGAGGTCCAGATTGTAGGAAGGAGGAAACACAGACACTGAAAGAGCATTCCAAAGCGTGCCGGTGGCAGTAAGGAAGGGATTTTGTAAACTGTCAGTTCTTGGTCGACACACATTAATCGTCTATGGATGTTCGGCAAGTGTAAGATGAGTTTGTCGGTTGTGGGTGGGTGTAGGAGGAATTATTTTTTATGTTCCGAAGAGCAGCGACCTAGGTCATACCGGTAACCAATATTTTCAATCAATTGCCGGTGGGTATAGTTCAATAGTTAAAGCATTTGCTTTGCAAGCCAAAGTTTGTAGGTTCGATCCCCGACGGAGATAAAAAAGATTTTTAATCGATTACTGAGCTCTAAAATTACCCCCGATTGGTGTGAATTCGATTCCTTACCCGTAAAATATCAGTCATAGCTTATTAATCAAAATTGTTCGTAGACAAATTCGTCCGTGAAGAGCACCAATTCATATTAAATTCCTATAATAATAAACGATTATACGTGAATCTCTGGCTGTAGTCTATGACGTTGTAGACTATGCTTTAATTTATATATCTTTGTTATATATCTTATCTCTACATGATTATTTATGAACAAACACATACAAAATAAATCTTTAAAATAGTCATAGCAGAAATCTCAAATGTGTATTTGATGACTTATAATGTTAAGCATGTAGAGTATTAATTCATCAACGACATACTCTACAGATGGACATTTACGCATTATCTATTTAAAAAAGAAATCTACTTTGCATCTGTGATGATCACGGGATGAATTTTACGTAAGCCATAAATTTGTAACTAAAGGTTGGAACTGACATTTTACAAATGGTATTAATAGAGCTTGTAAAACGTTTTTTTAATCTTCGTTGTGTATCAAACCCACAACCTTAATCTGGGTAAGAAAACACTCTACCACTAAGCTATACTCGTCACCCAAATAAAAATATAATAAAAATGTTCGTAGGTATTCTTCTTTAAAATTTACGTATTAAACAATTAACTTGGGTTCATCAAATACATATTACAAGAATGTGATGAATCGTTTTTTTGTCCGCTGCTTGTATTCATATGTTGGGTACGATAAAATAATATCTTTCGTCTTAACTAGAGAAATGTGAATATGTCTCATTAAAAAACTCTCAGACACCCTTAAAGCTTTGCCAAAGACACAGAAAGCTGCACAAAACGAGTTAACCCAATGCACCTCCGTAAAGACACGTAACCTGAAACTTAACCGTAACATCTCTAAAGCAAAAACATAACCTGTTTAGTTGCCTCATGTATAATGATTATTTGTTTCATTTATTTTAAGAGCCATTTGTCTTTTCTGTAAATGAAAACTGGAGAATACTGTTAGATAAAAAACCAATCCAAGTTAATATATTATTCTAGATTTGCCACAATTAAGTACTACATTATTGAATGTTTGATTGCGCTATTCAATTTCATTAATGTACAGTAAAAAAGCGATTTATTGGTAATGCAAATTTTTTTCTGATTTTTGTATAAATTTATTGTATGAAAAACCATATAATAAATTAAAAAAGCACTCAGAAGAAAATAAATTAAATAAATTGCTATAGGCTTATCGTTTGCCGTTTCTGCATTCAGCACACTGCCAGAGCAAAATTACACATCTTGCATATAAATAAGCCATTTCTTACAAAATAAAGCCATATCCCACCTAATGCAGATAAATAACGACAATAACCGTAGCAGAATTTGCAGAATCTGTGCCCATAAACCATAAAAATATATCACGCCACAAGCCCAAGCCTCTGGGGTACTTTCATCATGGCGCTTCACCCTCAGGGAAAATTTCTTATCTGTCTGATGCACCCTTAACTCGGTGTGAGAATCTAGAAGCTCTAGGCGAACCCTTTCCACCGATGGGGTAAGCTGCACCCCAACCCTTTATAACGCTCTAGAAGGTTCGCCCAGAAGTGGTAATGGCAAGGCAATGGATAAAAACCCTCCAACCCTGAAAAAGCTAGAGATTTAAATTTATTACAGAAAATGAGAATATTATTCAACAGTTATCTGAAAGAATTCGTCGGATGAACGAGCATATCTAAAGATCGTTTTTAAGAACCGAAATGATAAAAATGTGATTTTTATAATGACGTGATTTGAGCTTGCTTTTTTTCGGATATATTAAGAGACTTAAACTTACAACTGAAAATGATTCATCTTCCTGAAAAAAATCTACAATTTTTATCAATAAAATCATTTTTAAAAATAGTGAGATTTTGATTTTTTAAAACAATTTGAATAGAACATGTTTTTTGAAATATAAAATTATGAGTTTTTCACATTCCTAGAAAGTTATCATTCCGGAACACGGTTAATAAACTCTCTAAGAGTCTCAGAAAATATTATCGTGATATTTTGGAGGCAACGCTTCGTAAAAAAGTAAAGAACTATGAATTAGATATTTTAGGAGTTAATTAGTTTAAAGAAGAAATAATAAAATAATGTATTTTATCCGTTGCACTACAGCGCTTCGTCAGTATTATTACTTAACCTGTTCGCATCGGTACCCGATATATATCGTGTAAGATTCCCCTACCGATGACATCGGTAGCCGGTGATATATCGTTTTGCTACTTTCTTAGAATAGAAAAAATAGAATAGTATATGTTTGTTAAATAAACACAACGCTTCTCGTTATACTAGTAGATAAATAAATAATTATACTTCCATAGCCTTATGAGTATGAGGATCGTTTGGTGAATACCCTCCCTGTCCCGTCCTATTTTTGGAGACCTAGATGAGGACCCGTTACTGGCCACACGCAATAATCCTTCTCGTGATTCTAGGTCCATCAGTAAGATTTCAAATAGACCTTAGTCTGAGGTTGCGAAATTAGTGTACTACAGCGAGTCTCTAATTGCCTTCTTTGGTAACACGTTGCTAACCACGAAATACGTGGGAGTATGAAAATCAATATATTTATCTTATTCTGAACTACACAATGAACGAGTTCAGTATTTATTTTTTAATTTAAAGGGTTAGAACGAGCTATGTTGAAAATGCGTCGCTGCTGGTTAAAAGGATGGTCTTCAAAGTAAAAACATTTAAGAATATTACGCCGTGTTATATATTTTTTTATATCTATCGTTTGCTCATATGTCATGTTACAAAAATCTTTAAAAATTGAAAATATTGAATACCCGATTTATTTTTTAATATTAGTTTTGACATCAGCATGATAAAGCTCATGCTGACTGGTACCGAAAACCTCAATTTACAATCTTTCGTCTTTTATTTCTGTTCGCTTGTCATACATGTATGTGTCGCTATATTGGCATTTTGGACAAGTCCCGTCACGGGTGTGACGTTAGTTATATAGATCGCCACTTGCGGCGCTCGTGTGACCGCTCACGGCGCCGCACGCCAGTCAGTGTGTGCCGACGACTGCGAGAAGGTCGCATTATACGCATGTTATTCCGAATGGGCTGGAAGTTTGTACAGTTATCTGTATATATATGTGCTTCTGAAAAAATCTTTGTGTTGTTAATTTGCTCCTCATCCTGCCACTACGCAATTCAATAATTAACTTAAAGAGAGAAAGTTGTGAGTGTTGAAGACAGATGCTTTATTTTGTATCACTTTATTTAATTAACTGACCTGATAATTTATCAAAACGAACATGGTTACAAAAAAAAATTACGGTAAATACGTGAATACGAAAATTTCACGAATATTAACTCAATTATTGTTGGTTTATTTTATAAAGCAGTGTAAAAGCTCTTAATACAAATGATTCATTACGTCATTATCCGGCTCGTTTTTCAGCAAACATCTGAAGAAAAACTTAAGAGATGATTGAAGCGACACTTTGCGGACGACCTTTTGTTTTCACCTCAAAGTGGCTAAAAGAAAAACTTATCCCATAAAAGAATACCATTACTTGTCAAGTGGCAGAGCAATATACATTTGCTGAAATAATGCCTTGAAAGTTTGGGGAAGGTGCTGTCATACCGTATTGTATTAAAAAAGATTTTTAAATTGGCAAGGTTATTAGAATAAAGGGCAATGAAAAGTATTGTTAATTTAAAAGGATTCCACGGGGAGAAATAAAAGCTTAAATGTCATTGGAACTTTGGTGGTTTTTGTTCAAATTGAAAAGCTTTTTTTAAATTTATGGGCTTAATTTTGTACATTTTTTGTAAAGTTCGCGAAGTTTTTGCTAATTTTTTTACAACTGCTGAAAAACCAAATATATTTAATTACATAAAGGTATATTACGATTCTGTGTACGAGTAAAAATAACCTTATATCTGTATCATACTTTTTATCTTTAGTGCTGTGTAAGGCGACTCTTTTCGTGGTGATCTGATGACAACAAAAGAAAAAGAGGAGGCTGAGTGTAAAGAGCAGATGGGATGGAGACTCGTTCAGTATGCTTTTTTTATTTTATGTAAACACATACAGGACAATGCTAACAGATGGTGACAATAATTTCGAAGTCCTATCTGTGTAATTATATGACGCTTACCATGGTTTATGTGGCTAAGAGCTGCATGTGGAATGTTGAACCGCCAACGTCAAGGCTTTTCAGCATCAGCCTTAAAGAGCCATTTCTTGCTGATATCAATTACTCAAGTCTTTAGCTGTTTGTATATTAGTATTTGTATATATAGTCATGTGTGAACTGAAAGATAGAAACCACTTTAAATAAATCTTCTATGGACATTACAAACAGTTATTTACATAAGGATTAAACATAAAAAAAAAAATTGTTAATGATATCAGCTATATATAGCTCTTGTAGGCCAATGCCAAAAAGCCTCGAAAAACGATATTTGGTCACTTATTTTTGTTCGCTCATCTGACTTGCTTATCTAATAATGTTAGTTTTAATTATATATAAAATTACACGGTGTTTTCATACGCAATTTTATTTGTTATGACAGTTTCTCTATTTCATGTTGGTTCAACTGTCATCTTTAATTTGTTTTTTTACCGTGATTTTCTTGGCGGCGCTGCAAATCACAGTTTTCTGGCAGTCGTCAGTCTAGCCCCGTTCAAACGAGACGATATTAACGTCATGTTACGGTTGAACGGGGAAATTAAGTCTTTATCGAAAGTAAATGCGAATTGTGCATCAAAAACAAGTACTTTTTCTTGGTAATCTGCTTCTTCATCCTTCCTCCATGCGACCACGTAACAAACGTGCGACTTGTAGCGCTTTTTTAAAGACGGGGGATTTCATTATTATGGGGATAGGATGACATATAATCAATCTATGCGCTAAATATCATTACACTTTGTATAAAAATCGAGCAAATAACTAAGACCACTTGAGTAAAAATTACAGTATCTGAAATGGACATGGAAATGGTGATATACGCGAGAGTTTTAAGCTGGTCGAACAAGAATGGAAAAGCATCTATGAAACAAACTTTACGTTTGAAAAGTTTCAGAGAGCTTTCATACTGAAAGGATGCCAAACTGGTCTGTCAAACATATTGAGTTCCATGAGATGTATGAGGAACAATAGGGCTGGCCTCGAAACATACTGAAATGGGCAAGGTTCCTTTGTTGTGCGCCTTTCGTGCATTTAAGGGCCATTGTGAGCTGCTGCAACTATTGCAAAACTCAGTACTTCAGTTTTGTGCTGAAAAATTGCGAAAATGTGCCGTAAAATACTTTCATAAAATCCGTAGAAAAAATTAAAACATACCTAAGAAAAGTTTTTTTTTAATTAAATTACCTTTTTCAATTCATATTAAAATAAATACCGTAATTTCCTTTTTTCTTTTCATCCTTGCAACCCTATCTGTCTCCGTCTCTAATCATTCCTTGATAGACACACCCCTACCTTGTCTCTTATATAAAAATGGGTTAGACCACTAATCTATGCAGCTAAGTTGTCTCTTGAAAAATGATGGATTGAGGAAGGCTACGAGATAGTCAAAGCTGTAGTCTCCTTAACAGAACACATATATTACGTTGTCCATATAAAAACAAGGTAAAATAAAAATATTTATTATTTATAACGGATGTCAAAGTGAATGCCGAAAAATTGAAAAATAATGAATTATTTATTCTGAGTAGTTTTATAATAATAATAAAACACTAAGTAAAATGAAAATATTGAATTATGTTCAGACTAAAACAAAGCTAAGAAAAAATATATATTAAGAATGCGGTTTGTAGTATTTGAAAAATAAATTAATAAACTGTCTACCAGCTTCGGTGACTTGGCTAGAGTAAATGAATTATTAAAATGCAATGGTTTTTACAATTTCAAATATTTAAAGTTGAGCCGCCTCTTAAGAAAAAAAAATCTTAGCATCGGGAGCGTCGGGTTAATCATCTGATTTGCGTTAAAATTCAATTAACAAATCAACTGAAAATTTGCCTCGGATCTACGCCTATCCCCTATTCATCTACTCAGACTTTTGCTCTGGAGATTGTCGGGAATCAAATATGTACCCAGATGGACTTTCAGGTGCAGAAATGTATTGATAAGAACCATGTATAGTGAAAACTGACAGAAACAAGTGGCGGAAATTTTTCTGAACCATGTGTTCCATATATGGAACACGTGTGGGGAGTTATGTTATTAAAATATTTTATTTATATTCTTTTACTTCTTCTTTAGTCTCGCCATTTCCCATCGTCTGGGGTCGGAATTCCTTGTGCACATTCACCATGTCTGTTTGTCCTGCAAGTTTTCAGATCCTTCTCTACAGTTGCAGTCCAGGTTGTCTTCCAGGTCTTCTTCTCAGCGTGGGTATGTTGAGGGTTTTTATATTATTTTTAGTCAAAGAATTAAAATTTTATCAGAAATAAAATTACACTATTAAATATGAAAATGAGATTTTTGTATTATGAATAATAATTAATTTTACGCTTACTATAAATGGTATCATATTCAAAAACGTATTTTTAATACAATTACTATTAATAATTGAAAAACCTAAGATTTTTCATTAATATTTCTGACTCAATCAAACTTTTCAAACATTATTTGACCACGATTAAGTCATATATAGGCCAAAAATGATTATTTTTGTTGTTTTTCATTTTTTTGTTTTATATTTTCAAGTTTTCAGAACAAATTTAACAATAAGATTCATTTAATAATACACTGTTTTTATATCAAATATAAATATAAAAATACTGAAAATACACAACTTCTAACGACGGCGAGTTTCTCGAGCGTATTTTCAGGAATATTTAACGAAAATATATTTCAAAGATTAACCCCCTTATCTCAACCGAAACATTTTAAAGTTTTCATACAATAATAACTTAAATAGGCCCGTCCGCCTTCTCCTCCTAACCGTCTTCTGAATTCTCGCTGACAGTAGCAATAGTCTCTTATCTCATGCCCGTTGGATTTATCGGCACCAGCAAATTGTTCAACAAGTCCCCAGAACAATATAATCTACTCTATGTAACATTGTAGAATTTGGACTGAAGATGAAATTTCAAAGCAAACGTAACGCGGCAGGCAAAACGCATTTTTTTATAATTCACACAGTATGCAGATGTGCCGAGCCCGAGAAGAAAAGGTGGTTGTAGTTTTTGCTCTGTAGGAGAAATCAAATCTTAAATGTCATTGTAATTGTGATGTAACTTTGACGGTTTCGTTCAAATTGAAAAGCATTTTTTTCAATTATGAGCTAAAATTGTGTACATTTTTTTAATGTTTGCAACGAAATTGCAAATTTTTTACAACTCCTGAAAAATCGAGCATATTTGATTGCATAAATTTATATAACGTTTCTATTTAATAAGACACCTTTTATTAGAAGAATATATCTGTATCATACTTTTTATCTTTAGTGCTGTGTGAGGTGACTCTTTTCTTGGTGATCTAACGACAACATAAGAAAAAGAGGAGGCTGGGTGTAAAGATCAGACGAAAGAGTGGGATGGAGACTCGTTCAGTATGCTTACATCTTTTTAAGGGAAACACATACAGGAGAATACTGACAGATGGTGATAGTAATTCTGAAGTCCCATCTGTGGACTTCTATGACGCTCACCATGTTGCATATGACTAAGCGCTGCATTTTAAGTGTTGATCCGATAACGTCATAGACTACAGCCCGAAACTCACGCATCATCCTTATTATTACAGGAATTTACTATGAATGGGTTGTCTTCACGGGACGACTTTCGTCTACCACCAATTTAAATTAATATTCTATGACTGGCGTTTTAAGGGTGAGGGATCAAATTCACACCAACCGGGGTATTGTAGAGCTCGGAAATAAATTAAAAATACTTTTTTTTTTAATCTCTGTCGTGGATCGAACCCACGACCTTTGGCTTGTAAATAAAATACTTTGACCGTCGAGCTATACCCGCCGTCATCTCCTGCGGTATTCTTAGTACATGTCTCAACCAGGACCAAGTTCACCTCATGCCCGGCTATAGTACGGAAGGCAACCGTATCCGCTCTTTCACCTCGTCATTCCATACAAAGTCAAGCCATCGTACTCCCAGTATTCTTCGTAAGCATTTGATTTTGGAACCCATTATGCGGCTGTACTGCGTCTGGATGAGATACTAAGATTCGCAGTCATAAATAATAATTTGAACAACATAGGCGCTGATAAGACGACACTTAGTTTTGATCGAAATAGCTGCTAATGTCATATATTGCGCATAGAGTGCTGGTTAAAAGACAATTAAAAAAAAACAGTAATATTATTTATTATTAACTATGTTTATTTATTCAATTTAAGCTGTCCACAGACCTGCAGACCGCCTCACACTTAAGATCCTGCTCCATGTGCTCAACAAGCTGCACATCTCAAAAACTAATGCCGTACAACGCACGTGCTATCGATGGTACCAGATACTAGGCATTTATAATTTGACATCGCTGACACGAAGAAGAAAAAAAATGAACTGTCCACAACTTTTTATTTCATTATTAGGATTGAAAAATTGTAAAAACGTTGTAATTACAACGTTCATTAGGTTTTTTAGGAATCCTCAAAAATGAAAGAATACAATACATTCAATTGAATAACTGGATATTACAAAATTGCGAACAAACCAATGATCATTAAAACCGTTTTGGTTCAATATGACTGCGGTTTTAATGAAATAATGAAGAATTGGAAATTAAATTCTTGATTAATAATTGGAATGTGCTCAAATTGTGAATGGTTCAGTAAAATAATTACAGCTATTGTGTTAATTAATACTACTTGCGTAGTTAAGACAAGACTGACATGCTTATTTGTAAAAATATACATATATGTGAACTTGACAATAGTTTGCTCAAGAATATTACTGATTAAATGTCACTAGAAAATCGGATAAAAAACCATGAAAGAAAAAATAATACTGAAAGATTGCTAAAATAACTTTTTCAGGCTTAAAACATTTTATTCTTGTAATTGTATTATATTTTGTCGACATAAAAATATATAAGGTGCTAGATTATGTAAAACTATACAGAAAAATGTTCAGCTTTGACTTTGAGATCCATTATAAATAATAAATATTTATTTATTAACCTTGTTTTCAATAGATCATGTTAGATATAGCTTCTATATAGGATACTACAGTTTCAGTTGACTCTTGACAGTGATGGATTGAAGAAGGCTACGAGTTAGTGAAAACTGCAGTATTCTAAATAGAGGCCATAGGATTGTTAGAGCGTCTTTTAGTTCCGTGCGCAATATCTGGGACTCGAAGCTTAACTCGACCAAAATAAAGTGACTTCTAATAGCACCTGTACCGTCAAAATTATCCTTTATGGCTTTGAATCCGTAGATTGGGTTTCAAGAGCAGTTGCCTGCTTTCACTCAAAAAGCAAAGGTTGCAACATGCAACATATACTTCAGATGCCACAGGAGAGCATTAAAGACAGCTTTTTTTTTCTTAAGCCCGCAGGCTAGCACTGTCCTAGAAGAACCTCAGAAACTGTACATAGAATGTACTTGTCGGAGATACAGGAGGCAGAGCTGACATGAGATAAGGCAAGGACCAAGGCGGCTAACAGAGCCTTGTGGCGGCGGCTAGTGATGTCCATATGTTTCACTTAGAGGAACGTACATGGAAATGATGATTATGATGTTGATAATAACGTTTATTGTAAAAATATCATAGTACAATCTTTATCAATGAAAAGAATATTGTAATATTATTTTCTTGATAATTTTGCGATTATTTTCATACATTGGTATAAAAAAGACAGTCACTTATCTCACGGCCGTTGGATTTGAATTGTTCAGCTAAAAGTTCTGAACACTGTAATCTTTGCTTTGTAACTGCTTAGCTACGTTCCGTAGAAGGCGCAATACCGAATAACTCAAATGAACGAAACAATGGTCTGTTCGCCCTACGCCCCAGGGGAATATTTTAGCCGTTCTCTTTTCATCGTGTCGGTACGAATCGTAAAATTCGCCTTAGATTGAATGCAAATAATATTCTTGTATTTACTGAAAGTATGGCAATCGAGAAAAATAATTATAAATACGATGGTCATCTGTAAAATAAGTTTCCCATGACGCTACAGTCCTGAAAAGCGCTGTTATTGTGGATCCCGCGATTTTGTAGTGTACCTTGGTTCCCCCACTCAAAATCCCTTCCCTAGTGAGCTGCCTGTGAAGCTCAGTCTTGGCTTGGCAGCTGAACGTGATGGATCTCCACCTCGCTTCGCCTGACAAGTGTGAGCTGCGCTCGGTGATCCGTTTCTTATCTGCAAAAAACACTGTGAGAGTAGAAATCCATTCTCATCTATGCCAAATCAATGGAGGCAAGTGTATGAGCGTACAACACGTGCGCAAATGGTGCAGAGAGTTCAATAACAGGTGTACTGACGTCCATGATGAGGAGCGTTCTGCACGGCCATCTGTTTCTGACGAAACAATCGCAAAAGTGGAGGCAGTGATGCATGGGAACCTTATTTTTATGAATGAGCCTCGTATACTGATATCAGCATGATATAGTCCTTGCAGGCGGGTACCAAAAACCTCGATCTTTCGTCTCTTATTTTTGTTCCCTCGTCGTACACGCATGTGTTGTCATTTTGTAAATATAAGACAGGCCGATAAGAAGACTAGTTATATAGATCGATACTTGCGGCGCTGGGTGTCACCGACCACAAATGCACGGTGGCCAGTCAGTTGTGCGTCGACCGTGACCACAGCGTGTTGTGATTCAGCTGGGGTATGTGAGCATACGCTCTGCCCCGAACCGAAAGTTTGTCAAGTTACCAAAATATGTATGTCAATGTGATTCTAAGAAAGACTGTGAGTTGTTCAGCTGCTCCTCATCTGTACACCATGTATTCTAATAACGATCTTGGTGACGTGAATTTGTTCTTCATCATGTAAAGGGAATGTTAATACATAGATAATCTCTCATAGTTAAAACATATGAGCGTGTTTGTCATAGTATCATAGGATTTGATATAAAGGATTAACTTCACAAAAAAAAAACAGCCAATGAAAGCGCGGATGTCGAGGAACAAAGAAAAGCATGTTTATTTGTTTTCGAGTTCATATTGCTTATGTCAAAACATAGATGAAAATAATAGCGTCAGAAAAAAATAAGCATAGACCTTTCGTTTTTCTTTTGGTTTTATGAATTGGCGCTGGTGTTGAAGGACACTATTTTTCCAGCGACTAAGTATTTTAAGAATACTCGGGATTGATGGGTTATTTTAGAACCACTTCTACATTATATTGGTTTTAAGTCAGTATCTAATATTTGACTACAGTATATTATGAATAATATTATGTGAAGTTTTTGACCTCTACAAACCGCTGTCAATAATATATATCAATTGCAAAAAAACTATTTGATATTCCTTTATTAAATATAAGGTTTAACAAAGGTCTAATATAAGTCATTTTTTAAATGTAAGTTCTTTATAAAATGTCGGTGTAAAATATTTTTTTATTTAATAACGTTGGATTTTGTTTTATATATATAGTGTATAATAAGTGCGTGCCGGTGGGCATAGCTCAATGGTCAAAACGTTTGATTTGCAAACCAAAGGTCGTGGGTTCAATCCCCGACGGAGATTAAAAAAAGGATTTTAAATGAATTACAGAGCTTTAAAATACCCCCGGTTGGTGTGAATTTGATCTCTCACCCGTAAAATGCCTGTCACAGTCTAAAAATTAAAATTGGTGGTAGACGAAAGTCGTTCCGTGATGACCACCCATCCATAGTCAATTCCTGTAATAATAAGGATGATGCGTGAATCTCGGGCTGTAGTCTAGGACGTTGGCGGATCGACACTCCATATGCAGCGCTTAGCCATATTCACCACGGTAAGCGCCATAGCATTCCACATATAAGACTTCCGTATCACTATCACTATCTGCCCATATTCTCCTGTAAGTGCTTACATAAAAAAATGATATTAAGAAATTTTTTTTTTTAAATATTTGATCCATCTAGCTCTACCGTTAGTTATTTCTCTTTGAAAACGAATAAAAAACATTCTCTATAAGCAAGTGAGCAGGTCTGAAAAATTTTCATTCTTATTTGTTTGGATTATTTAAGTCTGTTGAACTCGTCTTGTGTATTTGCTACACTTCAAATGTAAGTAAAAAATCATCTTTGTAAGCAGAAAATAAATATTTAACGTAAAATAAATACTACTTTTTTTTCCATACAAGAATTATTTTTATTTTTCCCTAACTGAAAGACGTGATCATCGTTGAATGTTTTTTTTTTTAGTTTTTTTAGGTTTAGGTTTTTCATTGCAATTGAACAATTGCGTAATAATTAGTATTGAGCATGTCGATAGTATTTTTTTTTACTATGTATTAAACGGGTTTTGATATCCATGGACACAAATATAATTATTTTGATTTTTTCGATCGATATTTCTGGGTGGAATTCCATAATTTCTCATATAAAATGAAAGATTTTTGAGAATTTATTCCACATATATTTTTTTGACGACATGTTTCAGCCAGGTCGGGTGGCCATTCTCAAGTCAATATCCACCTTTTCCACTCACTCTTTGCCTTTATATAGAGCCAAAAACATTTTACTCATTGACTTGAGAATGGCCACCCGACCTGGCTGAAACATGTCGTCGAAAAAATATATGTGGAATAAATTCTAAAAAATCTTTTATTTTATATCTGACAAATATAATCATTACAATATTGGGTTAATACAGAGAGTACTTTATTCAAGTATTTTAAGCATAAGTTAGTATTATACTTACTTAACGATAATGTATATTTTCATATTTCCAAAATAACATCAGTAAAAATCACATCAAATACACGTTGAAAAATAAATATTTTCTCTGAACTATTGACACATTTGACTGAACTTTAATGGAGAATGTCGAGTTACCTTTCTGTGATTTGGCAGAACGGAGTTTTTTGGGTGGAAAAACAAAATATCATGTTCCTGGAATAGTCAATTATTTGGAAAGCAATACGAAAAATATATTCCGAGAAATTTATTTTTCCAGTACTAAGTTTTTCTTAAAGCCTTACGTAAACTTCTTTTACTTCGCGGTCATATTTTATTTAAATAAATATAGAAATGTTGTTTTCTCTTCTTTGTGGAAAAAGATACTCACTTTTTAGATTTCTAAGAAAATATATATTTTTAATTTTTCCTTAAGATCTATTTAGATTTCGTGGCGAAATGTATTCTACGGTGCTTTCTATTTAAGGATAGATAAGCACTTAGGATAGAAAACCACAAGTGAATAAAATATTTTTTGAAATTTTCATTGGGATCATCTATTAATTTTCGGAATGGTAAGCTAGTGATTTACCTCTAAACCAAACTCAACGATTTTTTTTTAATAATTCAAGCTCTTAAATTACTTTGAGTAAATGTTACACAATAAATGTTCAAAACTTAAATCAAACTTTTGATCAGAATAAAAAAAAACATATGTTACTTTTAATTCAAGACAGGTTTAATAAATTTATACACACATACGAATCTACATCAAATATCATATTTTTTGACATTTCTATGGTGAATTTTAGGAGAGAAAAAAACAGCAGACGCTGGGATTCGAACCAAGAATCATGCAACTCAGTTTTGTTATATGCACAGCGCAATCAAACCTGACTGCATGACTGACTGGAGAGATTTAACGTATTTATATTTTTGTTCCTTTCAAAGATAGGTTAAATATCATGAGTTATTATAGGTTAGGTTAGTAAAGGATGATGAGTTGGTTGGTATAATTTTGTATTTTTTTTGGACCAAAAAATTATTTATTCTATAAATATATATGTTTTGTACTTTGGATCTTGAATCCTGAAACAGAAGTCATCGTACTTTTTAGGGTGATATGTTTATCTGAAATTTTCAGAGTATGAGACGAATTGAACACTTGAAATGACTGAATCTTGAGTGTGACACTGTGTCTCGTATCATTGTGTCAAGATTGACGTGACACTTTGATGTGTATGTCAAAGTGTCACGAATTGAGAGCAGCGATAAACATATTATTACCCAAGTGTCAAAATGTAATGACTCCAAACCACAGGAGAATAAAGACATTCTGTCAAAGTCAATTTTATTCGATGAATTTGTAAGACCTGCAAATCCATTATTTAAAAAAAATAATAATTTTATTGAACACTAAGGTTATTTTAAAATATTGACATCATCACGATGTAGTCCTTGCTTACTGTTACCGAAAACCTCAATACAATTCATCTCTTATTTCGGGTCGCTTTTCACGCATTTAGGTGCGCGTGTTGTGATTTTGGACGGTTCCGCTAACGGGTGTGTCAGTTAAAAATACCTTCGCTCGTGGCGCTAGCGGAAGCTGGGACAGCGCGAAGATCGTTATTCGGTCCCCACCCTTTGGCGAGGCAAGGTTGCATTGCGGCCGCGCGGCATGTCATCCCGCGTGGTCGAAAGTTTGTTATATTTTTAATGTAAATTGATCATGTGCTTCAAAAATAATGTGTTTGTTTCCTGACCTGCTCCTCATCCTGCCCTCACGTGACGTAAAAACTCCCCTTTGGAGAGAGGAGGACGTTAATATAAATCCACATACAAGTGTTGAGGCGTTCTTTATTATGAAATTGTTCAGAACTTGGGAGCGTTGTGCTAAGCCTAAAATATCCTACACGGCATCTGCGACCAAAACCGTTTATACAGATGCATTAAATATTGATGAGATGCTGACATTAACATCCTTAAAGAACAATGCGTTGATCCACCACTTAGGAGAAAGTTGTCCAGCCCTTGAGAGCGTCGGGCTAGTCATCTGATTTCCTTCAAAATATCCAATTAATAAATCACCCAAAAATATGCCTCAGATCCTACATTACCCCCAATTCAAGCACTCGGACATCTTCCATGTTGGTTGTCAGGAGTCATATATGTTCTCTAGTGGACCTTCAGCTTCACATATGTCCTAGAACGAGGAATTGAAAGTGGCAGCAAAAAAAACTAAGTGGCGGCAATTTCTTGTGACCGCATGGGTCAGATATGGAACAGATATGGGAAGAAAAATAAAATAAAATTTGACAAAAATTCTATTATTTTTATGTAAGCACATAGAGGAGAATACCGACAGATGGTGATAGTAATTCTGAAGTCTCATCGGTGGGATTATATGACACTTGTCATGGTGCATATGGCTAAGCGCTGCATGTAAAATATTGATCCGCCAACGTCATAAACTACAGCCAAAGATTCATGCATCATCCTTATTATTACAGGAATTGTCTATGCATCGGTGGTCTTCACGGGACGACTTTCGTCTACAACCAATTTTTAATTAATAGGCTATGACTGGCATTTCACGTCTGTGGGATCAAATTCATACCAACCGGGGGTATTTCAGAGCTTAGAAATCGATTAAAAATATATTTTTTTTAATCTACGTCGAGGATCGAGCCCTCGACCTTTAGCTTGCACAGCAAACGCTTTGACCATTGAGCTATACGCGCCGGCACCTAGTTGACATTCTGCTTCACATATGTCCTAGAATGAGGAATTGACAGTGGCAGCAGGAAAAAAAACTAAGTGGCGGCAATTTTGATGACCACATGATTCAGATATGGAATGGATATGGGAAGAAAAAAGAAAAGAAAATTGTACAAAAATTCAATTGTAAAAAGCATAGCAATAATCAATTTTGTTGATGTGTATACTCGTATCAAATTAAACAAAACAAAAAAATACATGTGTTTGATGTATATATATTTAATAATTTCTGTATAACAAACATATTTAAGGTGATTGACGTCCTCCATAGTTTAATTAAGAGCTTGCGATGACCTGGTAAATCCTCTCTGCGGTTTCGGCCTTCCTGTCCGAGCTCCTGGAACGTTCCAGACTGACTTAATTTGTACCTTGATGTGGTGGAACGACTCGTTAGCCGAGCAGCGCAGGTGGAACTGGATCAGCTGATTAAGCCGCCACAATAGCGTCGTTAACACCTAGATTCTGGGATTATTGTAAAGCGAGAGTGACAATTCATATAGTCGTTGCGCGATATTACGCAACAAATTTGTAGCATTATTACGAACGTAGGCACACACACACGAAACAATAATTAATAAAAAATATTGTTTTATCACTCTTCACTAATGATATTATCTCTAAATACCTTCTTAGGTTTTCACGGCCAGATATGATATTGTGGCTTTTGGGTTTAGCCGTGTGTGGTGAATTTCTTTTAACCAATATTTCGACCGCTATTGCAGAGGTCTTTTTCAGGATTGATGGATTATTTATATTACCTCTGAATACGGTATAGCCCTTTCAGGCTAGTGCTGAAAATCCGCGATATGCGATCTTTTGTCATTTATATTTGGTCGTTCGTCTGACACGCACATATAAAAATGTTACTTTAAATTTAAGATTTTAAGTCGTTTTAAGACGCGGAGCTGCAAGCTCCATTTGTCGGTGGGTATAGCTCAATGGTCAAAGCGTTTGCTTTGCAAGCCAAAGGTCGCGAGTTCGATCCCTGACGGCGATTAAAACAAACATCGATTTCTGAGCTCTAAAATACCCTTGGTTGGTGTGAATTTTATCCCGTAAGATTCCAATCATAGCCTATTAATGAGAATCGGTGTTACACGAAAGTAGTCCCGTGAAGATCATCCATTCATAGTAAATTCCCTTAATAATAAGGATGATGCGTGAATCTCGGGCTGTAGTCTATGACGTTGGCGAATCAGAACTCCACATGCAGCGCTTAGTCATATGCACCATGGTAAACATCATAGAATTCCACAGATGATACATCGAAATAACGATTACCATCTATTGGTTTTCTCTGTATGTATTTACATAAAAAAAAATGTTTTGCAAGGTGGCTGCTATAGGTGTGCAGTGCTTGACTCACTACTACGATGCCTGTCACTTACATGGGATGAGGTGAATACTGTGGCAGCTGACAGAGCTTTACTGTGACGTTTTGTAAATATATGCTATAATCTATATGCTCCAGTTAGGAGAGCAGACATGGTAATGATGTATAAGCAATAAAAAATGCAACTTATTAAGCTTTATATTAACGAATATATATTCATTTACCTTGTTTTTTAGTGGATCACGTTGGGTATGGCCTTTGTTTAGGAGACTGTAGTTTTGACTTACTCGTAGTCTTCTTAATAAATCTAAAACATAGATTTTTTTGTTCCTATAATTTATTTTATTGATAAACTATAACATAGAATAAATTTCACGTGTGACAAAAATTAGAGACGAAAGATCGTAAATCGAAGCTTTTCGGCACCAAGGGCTAGGAAAATAATAAATAAAGCACTCGTAAGATATATATTTTTGTAATATTTGAACCTTTGATAAAATTTAAATAAATAACAACAGAATTCAATAGCATAAGGTAACTTTATATTTATAATATGATTTCAATTAAAGCAAAACAATATCCGCGAAAAATAATTGCAATTCCGGAAATAACCGCTGAATTAAATTCAAATTTAATACCATCAACAATGCGTATTCATTATTTAAAATGAACATCAATAATTCGTTCCATGAAAAATTCTACTTTAGAAGTTGCTTAATGTCGCTCAATGGTCAAAGCGTTTGATTGGCAATCCAGAGGTCGTGGTTCAAACGCCGACGGAGATTTAAAAAAATCGATTTTTGAACTCTAAAACACCTTCGTTTGTTGTGAATTTGATCCCTCGCCCGTAAAATTCCAGTCACAGTCTATTAATTAAAATTGGTGGTAGATGAAAGTCATCCCGTGAAGACCACCCATTCATAGTAAATTCATGTAATAATATGGATGAAGCATGAATCTAGTCCATGACGTTTGCAGATCAATCCACATACAGCGCTTAGACATATGCACCATGGTAAACTTCATAGAATTCCACGTTCTGACTTTGGAATTACTATCATCATCTGTCGGTATTTTCCTGTATGTGTTTATTTTAAAAATTATGTGAGATCAACGACACGTGTAAAGGTGCTGCCATTGACTTTACACGTATTCAAGATAAGACAGAGAATTTGATTTTAATTTTAATATTCATATTTAAGGCTTTTGTATGTCTATATATAATTATCATGTTCAAATAACGTTTTGAACAATCACACTATGATGTTTTGTGTATTTATAGTATTTTTGTTATGATAATATAAATTAAAGCATATTTCATCGCATGATTAATTTTGTAAGAATATCAAATTAAGGTTTAATGCTAATAAAAACTGAAGACAGTCTACATACCGGAGTATGGAAACATTTGAAACAGTACTCCAGTAAATATTTCCGTTTGAATATTTCATAAGGGTCTTTATTATTGCCTTTTGTTGTACTTTTCGACCCGGAAAATATCTTGGATCCACCCAAATATGCCGCATTATCTTTCGTGGATATGTATAGGGTGTTTTAAAAGAAGCTTATAATAACTGTTATCAATTTATCTTTTTATTCTTTATTCAAAATTATCGGCCTTAGTTTTCGAAATCCAGTAATTGAACGTGCATTTTTTACTACATAATGCATAATAGCCATACGGCATATGGCCGTCACAAACTGCCACTACACACCTCTGTTAGCTGCCATGGTTCTTATCTTATCCCATGTCAGCTCTATCTCTTGCAGCTCCGATGAGTACGTCTATGTTAAGTTCCAGACGGCCTTCCAAGATGGGTTCTAACTAAGGGCTCAGATTAAAAGCTGCTATAGTTTATGCTCTCCTCTGGCATCTTTAGTGTATGTCCCAAGGAATTTAGTTTGGTAAGCGTTTGCTTAGCAAAAAATTACAGCGTTTAGCCATACACAACATAGTTAGCGTCCTCGAAACCATAGTTGAGTTTTTTGCATCACTATCATCATCTGTCGTATTCTATTGTATATTCATATTTGATTTATCACTGAATATAGTATGGAAGGCTGCTTTATCCGCTCTCTCACCTCGTCATTCCCCACAAAGGCGTATTTTGTCATTTATTTTCTCACAAAGGGAGACTCCAGATCGCCGGGATCGTCGTCAGGAGAAAAATAATTTGACGTCGCTGACACGAAGAAGAAGAGTAAGAAGATCGAATATATTTAAGAGACAGAGAGAATTATATAATGTTAATATGAAATTGAAACGTTTGTATGAACAGCCTATACAAATGTAACGTAAGCTCTCAATTTTATTGCGGAGCTGTTTCGGCTTCCGGAATAGTCCACTTATACAGACTCAATGCAAGTGGGTTTGGTTTGTTTTGGACCGTAAACCAACTTGATTTGTACCAAACATTGTGAACTTTTAGTTTATTCATTTCAAACCATTTTAACTCTAGTTAAAAAGCATATGTTGCAGATTGCGCTTTTGTGAAGTGGAGTTTGGAGAGTATATGAATTAATTTTACAAAAATATATGTACTCGTATATCTTTAGTTTTTCATTATTTTTATGCTTCTTTCTTCGTAGTATCAATCCGGTGGATTGGTTTGTAGCAACAGAATATTGCATCTTGATCTCCATTCCTCTCGGTCCTCCGCAACCTTCTTCAGCTCAGCATAAGAGCTACAACTCATGTCCTTAAACACTTGCTGCAAATACTCCCGTCTAGAGCGCCCTCTAAAGTTTCTACCCTCAACCATCTCCTCCACAATGTCGTGAAGAATACCACCGTCGCGCATGAAGTGACCGTTCCATCGGGCTCGCCTCTCGGAGATTGTTCTTATTCCTTGATTATTCTAAGAACCTCATTGTTCGTGACGTGCTTTATGCTAGATATTTACAATAAGCATTATTAAATTATAACTGAGGCTTTCCAGAGACGAGCTCTGGAAGTTAATAAGTGAAGAAAATGATTGGTTCTGAGGAGCGGATTAATTCAACCAACAATATGCTTGAAGCTATAGAGAGTGAACCATCTATGATATGGTCAGCATCCATCAGAAGAATAGCGGTAGAGGCCTGGATGCGTATGCCAGAGGATAGAAGAGGATGGAGAATCATGCGGGAGGCTTACGTCCAACAGTTGACGGATAAAGGCTAATGATGAGATGATGACAAATTGATTAAACTTTGTAACATTTTTTTTTCAATAAAATTAACATTTGAATGTGTTTGGAATCATAAATGTTATTTTTTTTCTTTTACTACTTTAGATACGTATCGGATATAGATGGCTAATAATTTTAATATTTCTCAATGAAAATGTTAAAATTAACATGGAAACTCTAGTTATAAGTAACAGGTTCTGTTTTAAATTAAGCTTTGCATTTAGAATTCTGAAAATATTTTCATAATGAAAGTGTTTCCATGTTGTAACGTTAGTTTATATGCGAAAGATTCACCTCGGTAAACGTAGATTAACTAAAAAGTCATATTTTGTATGAATTATGTCGTTTTAGCGCAAGAGTTAATATTTATGTTGCTCTAACATAGATTAAGGACTTTAACCACAGACTATCATAAATTTTTGTGCACTTAAATGGAAATTTTCTATTCTACCTTAAGCATTGGTTAATATACCCAAATAAAGCAACTGCTGTTTCCACACTTTTCTAATAAACCAACTATTATGGCTATAAGATTTCAGAGTAACTTAGAACTTTAATTCCAAATTTAGTTTATTTTTAAAAGATATTGTATTATTACATAAGTCCATTTTTATAATACCGTAAATGCAATTTTGATAAGAGAGTATAAAAATAAATGAAACGCTTTACTGAAAAGGAATTGTTATACTTGTTAAGAAGAGATCAATGGAAATACACGGAATTTCCGCACATAGCAAGAAAAGAAATAAGAACACGGTATAATGTCATAGTAAAATTTTATGTCAGTAAGTAAGCTTAATATTTAAACAGTTTTAAATGTTGAAAAGTTATTTTAAGATATATTTATTTGAATGAAAGCTTTAGTAGCCAAAAAAATAAATTGTTGGAATTTAACACCATTTCTGGTCAGAATTTAAAGCAACTTTTTTTAAATAAATAAAAATCAAGACGAGTTTAATGTTGGCTAGTTTAGGATAGGTTAGTTAAAACATAGTTCGTTTAATATAACTATATTTATAACGCTTAATAATGTACATTAAATATAATATAAATTTAAATTCTCTTAAAAAATATATTCTGCCTTGAGAAATACGACGCTTTTTTAAATTTGCAACAAATTTTCTATACATATTAGCAAGAATTTAAAATACATTATTCTAAATATTAGTATTGACATCTTCCTCTGATTAATGATTGATTGAATGACGAACGAGATTCTATTTATTATCTATTTTTATTAATTACTTTGACATCTATTATCAATATTATATACGAACTGATAAGTACCTTTTATAAAAATTGGATTGCTTGAAGCGGCTGTTAGACACAAAAATGTAAAAAACTGTTTAATACTAACTTGTCTTATTATTTCTATGAAGTTTCTATACTTCCACATTTTCTATTAAGCAGTTAAAATAAATCATTTACTTTAACTATAGTGGATTCCACCAAAATGTATAGATAAAAAAAAGGCAGAATACCGACAGATAGTGATAGCAATTCTGAAGTTACATCTGTGGAATTCTATGACGCTTACCAAGGTGTATATGGCTAAACGCTGCATGTAAAGTGTTGTTCTGCCAACGTCATAGACTACAGCCCGAGATTCACGCATCATCCTCTATTATTACAGGAATTTACTATTAATGGGTGGGCTTCACAGGACGACTTTCGTCTACGACCAATTTAAATTAATAGACTATGACTTGCATTTTACGGGTGATGGATCAAATTAACACCAACCGGGCGTGTTGTAGAGCTCGTAAATCGATTGAAAATCCTTTTAATTTTAATCTCCGTCGGGGATCACACGCACGACCTTTGGCTTGCTAAGCAAACGCTTTGATCATTGAGCTATGACCGCCGTATGATCGTCTGCTTATATAGAGCTTGCTCAACTCCCACCTTGATAGGTGCAACAGTATTTAAAGCATCCTCTGTTGACGGCGATTATATAGGACACACAAGGCAAAAAATAATGGAAAAAACATAGATACCGAAATTGGTACAATTGATAAAACAGAAATCCGCAACAATTCTATAGATCATTTAATTGCTTTCAACTTGTTTCCGTTTATATAGTATTTAAACAATAACATTCTTTATCAAGTCTACCAAGTTGTTATAACTATGATAAAATCCATTAGGAAAACTTTCGCCGCAAGTAATGTATTAATTCTTAGAAATTGAGAACAACTAGCGCCCAAGCGTTTCTAAATAGTGAGGAAACTTTTAGAAACGATAACGCGAATATAATTGTATATCTAGGGAATAATAATTTTATTGACTAATTGGAAAGACTGAAACCTTGTGTTTTGTTTCTGAATAATTTAATGAAGCACGTGTTGATTTTTTAAGATTTAATATTTATTCTAGGAAAATGTGTATTATAGAGGGGTATATTAACATACTTGTATTCTAAGCCAACATGCCCCCATGACTGTACAGTGTTTGTTTTTCCAAACAATGTTCTAATGCTTATGTCGGTGGATATCAAAACTTAATTAACATTTATCATGCAGAGTTATAATTTTAATAACAGATAATTTTCATCATTAACATAATAATAATCATCAGCCTGTATCCATCCACTGTTGAACGTGAGCTGCCTGCATGAGTCTCCATCATCTTCGATCCTCCACCTTCCATATCTAGGTTCCTCCCGCTAATCTTCTTATCTCGTCAGTCCATCTTGCTCAGAACCGGCCAACGCTTCGTTTGCCAGTTCTTGGGAGCCCACTGCAATTCTTTTCTTCCCCATTGACCGTCGTCTCTTCAACAGATATGTCCTGCCCATTGCCACTTGAGTGTCCCTATTCGTTTTGTTGCCTCTACTACTTGATAAGCTTATCGTTGTTTATTTAAGCGATAATTTATATATTTTTTGCAATAAAACTATTTTAACAGTATTTCGAGTACATATTTTTTTTACATAAACATCATAAAATCGTATCGAAGTAAGGTTTGCGTTGCGGCCGCGCGGGCATATCAACCCGCGTGGTCGAAAATTGTAATGTTTTCAACGAAAATATAATCTGTGCTTTTAAAAAAGTCTTTGTCTGCTGACCTGCTCCTCATCCTGCCCCTCATGACGTAATAATTCCCCTCTCTTTGAGAGGAGGATGTTACTTTTTACATGGTAATGTTGAGCCATCTTTTCAAGACAAAAAAGTTAAGGCCTCTGCAACGACGGGATTATCATCAGATTAACTTTAAAAAACCCCGATAATTGAATACCAAATATATATCTGGTACTAAGCCTCATCATATGAAAGCTTGCGGGCTCTTATCCTAGAGGCTCCCAGGAGCAATCCATGTTCGTATGCGAACCTTCTGAGAATAAATGTTCTGAGACAAAGCATATACAATATGAGCTTAAAGAACTGTGAGGTAATTTGTGGTGTTCATAGGGTTCAAATATGAAGCGGATACGTTAGAATATAAATATATATATATATATATTTAAAATTAAAATTAATTATACAAACTTCTTCGTTATATCAATCCGGTGAGTTGTTGCAAAGCAACAAAATCATGCATCTTGATATCCACTATTCTCGATCTTCTACAACCTTCTTTAGCTCAGCATAAGAGCTGCAACTCATGTCCTCGAACATTTGCTGGAAATAGTCTAGGGGAGTTCGTTGTAATTTAAAATTTAACATGTTTTTATAGTTTTTATCGTTGTTCCAAGATTTAAATTAATTTATATCAGCTCTAATTGTGTCTGAAAAATAAAAAAAGTGAGCGACATGCGCTTACACAAAAAGCGCAATTAATGCTCACATACCTGTTCTCTTAATGCACCACTTCATGCCTGAAAAGCTCTGCACTCGAAGCTCCGTATGAAAGCTTTACAGCATTAAAACAAGCATTACTCTCTAAGAAATTGGTTCACGTTCCCACGACTGGGACAGACGGTAGGGATGCACAATATTAATTACACCGCTGTGAAAACTCTGCTCATTCCTGGTTCAGGTAATTTTATACACCTTTACCCCACGGGACCAGTGATCCACAACTGCAAACTAATTGTTTTAATTACATTTATTTTCCAGTTTTTATTAAAAATATATCCTGAAAAATATAAGCCATTAAAAGTATATTATTAATATTATTATATTGGACTATTTGGTAATAATTGGCTAGTATACTCCAGTATGTCAAAAGACGAAGGTGGACCTGGCTGTGACATATCCTACGAATGCCGCAGGATAGCATTACATACTGCTGTATATTCTTCAATCCCCAGGCTCTCGCCGTCCGGGTAGGTCGTCGGGAACTTTATACACAATGTCCTCGGTGGAGATGTGGGAGGTTTTTTTTTATGTAAGCACGTACAGGAAAATACCGACATATTGTGATGTAATTCTGAAGTCTCATCTGTGGAATTGTATGACGCTTGCCATGGTACATAAGGCTAAACGCTACATGTGGAGTGTCGATCCGTCAACGTCATAGAATACAGCCCGAGATTCACGCATCATCCTTATTATTACAGGAATTTACATTGAATGGGTGGTCTTTACGGGACGACTTTCGTCTACCACCAATTTTAATAAATAGGCTATGACTGGCATTTTATGGGTGATAAATCAAATTCACACCAACTCGGGGTATTTTAGAGCTTATAAATTTGTTTTTTTTTAATCTCCATCGTGGACGAACCCACGACCGTTGGCTTGTAAAGCAAACGCTTCGACCATTGAGCTATGACCGTCGGGTGGAGCTGACATGACACGAGGTGAGGACGAAGGTGGTGTACAGAGCTTTGTGGTGGCGGCTCGTGATATCCATATGCTCCAGTTTTGGAAGCAGACTATGGATAAATGAATTGGGTATTGATAAGATTTTTACTAAGAGCTCGTGGATTGTACATGTTTCGGACCTGAAACTATCCTTCCTAAGCTATGACTGATTCAAGTTCGAAACATCTACATTCACTATTATTATTTTTAAATTAAAATTATTATGAGATAGACCAAAATTGGCATTAAAAAATGATATGTTGTGCTAGTTTAAGACTTGAAAGCTTAACATGTAAAATTATATAATATTTTGGGGAAAATGTAATTTTTAATTGTTTTTTTTATTCCTTTGCTTATTCGATAGCTTGGTTCAAAACTAAAATCTTTTTGACGCAGTTTAAGCATATATATAAAATTAACACTGTGAACTGAGTTACGAAATTAATTAACAAATTCGCGCAACTTTTAAGCCATCTCTTAAATAAATGTTATCAAAATTATTTTGTGCAATTAGAAAAAGTTTAAAAAACAAGTAAAATAATGTATGTATAACATTTCCCTTATAATAATGTTGCCTTATAACTAACGAACACATTTAAATCTTAATTAAATACTAACATCATCCTCTCTTTCAGAAGGTTTCAGTCGCGTGGTGGCAAGGTGGAGAGCAGATTAATAACACATACATTTTCTAAAGCACATTGACATATATTTACGAAAAACTTTACAAACTTATGGCCCGACTTTTTCACAGCATTCAGGCCGAGCCACAATACAATATGCTCTCGCCGACGGGCGGCACACAACTCTCCGCTCGTGATGTGTTCGTGCCCAGCGTTACAAGCGGCAGTCTATATAACTACTCCCAAATGCCAATAAGGTGACACATGCATGTCGACAAATGAACAGAAATAAGATACGAAAGATTGTATATCGAGTTTTTCGGTACCAGTCAGCAAGGGCTATAACATGCTGATGTCAATACATATGCTGAGAAGAAATTAAGCCTTCGACATGTATATATTATATGAAACTCGTAGAGTATACCCTTGTCAAGAACAATGCTATTTACGTTATCCATTGAGCTTATTTGAACGTAACGTTCCCTACGTTATCTCAAAGATAATATTTAAGAAGAATTTAAAAACGACTTTACGTAGTAATAAATGTATTCCAAGAAAACATGTCGTAAGCAACAATTGAAATACACATTTTGGAGTTTTTAATTAGTTTACCTGTATAATTACCTGTTTTGAAATTATAAGGTCTCATATACTTTATATTCAATTAACTTTCAAAGCACAAAATTAATAATCCTAACTGCGTAACTTCTCTTCACACTTTCATCATTTTCAGAATTGGTTTTGTTTTTCTTTAGTCGTCCCAGGCGTGTCATGTAAAAGTCGTTAAGTTACTTTTACTTGCTACAAAACAATACATAAAATAAGGACGAACCTTAATAACCTCAGAGAATATTGACAAAGCTTAAGAGAAGAAAAACGTCTGGTTAGTCACCTGCTCACTTGTATCTTCAAAAGTGTATTGATTTCTTCAAGACAATATTTAAAAAATTAAGCAACAATTTTTGATGAACGAGTGTTTTATTACGATAGCAGATGTGATATTAATATTTCATGGAACAGTTATCGAAATACTGACTTTTCGTGTCATTTTTTTGTAAGGTTTCCTATGCTTTTGGAAAAAAAAAATTATCGCAAAAAAAAAAAATTTTGACCGGAAAAATACAAGCCATTTTATAAAATATCATTGACATTATTTGATTTTGCATTGCTATTTGTCTGTTAAAAGAAATATACTTGATTACTTAAGAATAATACTAAATGTAAACCAAAGAGAAAAAAAGGAAATAGTATCACAATAATATCGCTATTAAAAAAATACTACGCCCATAAATTTACATAGAACTGAATAATCATACTTTATTTATTTGTATTCATTTGTATGTATCTCGCAAACGCAAACTTCAGTAAAGAAAAAAATAACCGACAAAATGTTTTCGTTCATTATTCCATCTCTAAAATTGTGTTTTTTTTCCTCGTATCTTCACCGAGCAGAAACATATTGCCCAGGAAAACCCTTTCAAAGAGCTTTGTGGGCCTCGGTAGGTACAGCGTTGGTTTTTCGCCTCATTGTCTTTAACTGTAGTCTCATAAAAACAGGGCCTCCAAAAATTACAATTCCATAAGACGGTACTAGATTGCTTTGGGACTTCTTATTGTATAATAAATTGATTGAAAAGTAATGGGATTTTTTCCCAATTGTATTTATTCCAAACCGATTTCACACTTAAGCAGCAAATTAATTGTGTATTTTTTATCACATGCAAGAGAAGACTTGTTTGAGACTAGCTCTATGCATCGATACAGGGTGGCTGGACGTTGTGTGCAGGAAACTTATATTGCGTTTATTTTTATGTGTGGGTTGGGAAGATTGCAAGTTTATATATTGATATCTTCCTCTCTAAGCTAGATATCGAATTACTGGGTGGCAGGATGCAGGAGCTAGTTCTCAAGCAAAAAAACTTGTATTTGGTTCACAACTCTCGTTTATTTTATTACAGACTTGAGTTCTTGTCCGACCGATATGGCATTCGCCATACCGGTCGAAAACTGTCAACTGACAACTGCCTACACTGTGACATATAGTGCCCCAAGACAGTCGCGGCAAAAAAGGAAATTAAAGATGACAGTGGCACCAACATGAAATGGAGCAAATGTCTTAACAAATAAAATGGTGTATGCAAACATCGTGTATTATTATATAACTAAAACTAAGATTATTAGATGTGCATCTTAGGCGAGCGAACAAAAATAAGAGACAAAATATTATTTTTCGAGGCTTTACGGCACCAGCCTAAAGGATCTATATCAAACTGGTATAAATTTATAAATTTCATGGAATGATTCAGATTGTAAGACACTGGAAGAGCATTTTTGAACTTATGGTGGTATTGTTGAAGGAACTTTGGAAGCTGCCAGTTCTTGATCGACAGATATTAATCATGCTTATATTTTGAACAAGTGTAAGACGAGTTCAAAAATATAAATATTTATATACTGTACAGCAAGCGATGCTTCGGAAGAATTTCAATTCATTTTACGCGTTCGTTTTAAGTAGGCATCGTTTTAAACGTTAAAAGTGAAAAGATGTATTTTTGACATATACTTCTTTTTCAATTTCAAAAAAAGGAAAAATGCTGTTCAAGCGAGATGATAAAATTCGATGTGCATAGAGAAGACGTATTGACAGAACGCAAAATGATAAAACTGACTGACAAAATTGAATTTGTTGATTTTGATGTTGGAGAGTCGCTACGTTTTGAAAGGTTAGGTACAAGCAGGATGAAAACAAATTAAATTATTAATTAATGCAAATTGGGAATTAAAAGCTGTTATATCGCTCAGATTTTGAATTCATTGAGTTCAGTTAATGATAATTGGAGACGCCAAGGTTAAAAATGACTTTTGAAAAATTTAAAAATAAATAAACTATTCAGTGACAATAATTATTACTTTGAAAACAACCATCTTCCATGTACTCACAAATGGTTCATTTTATACAAAATAATAGAAAACAACTATTATGTAAAATATATTATAGTATGACACTAACTTTAGAAGTGACGAACTGATAATGCCCTAATTGAAAGAAAAACGCAGTATTAAATTATGTACTTGGCAGTCCTGTGATCCATATTTAACAAGCTAATAAGTTTTTATCTACTTAATATTTTGCCTCTGAAAAAAAAATCTTTTTTCCCTTAATAATCCCAGATTTGGAGCATATTTTCCACAACACATTTTTGTCAGCTGCCATACTCAAAATATTGTCCCAACACTCTTCTACAACTGGAGTTCCACTTTGAAATATATATATATACAACGAAAATACCATTTTTTAAGTGTTTGAGGCACATTTCTCATTTCTCAGTATTTTGCGAATCCAATATTTCTTCCAATCACGTAACTTACAACATATAAATTTAATTTTATATAATATCAAAGCTACATTTTGTATGAAGTAATTAACCCCTGAAGGGATTGGCTTCGTTGAATGCACTTTGTATGCAAAATCGTTCAAGTCAATCTATGCGTCGCTTAGGCGCAAACTTAAGATTATTAATAGTTTAATTTTATCATTACAATAATAATGGAATAAGTTATAAAAGATGCAATTAAAATACAAAGTAAATTGTTGAATGGATTATTATTTAATACTAAATACCTTGTTTTAATATGGATCACACTGAGCACTGTTTCACTTGATGGAAGACTGCAGTTTACGAAATATGAAAGCTTGATCTAGTACATAATAATTTATTATTGTATCATTTGATATAAGTTCAAAAACTTTTTTTAAATTTATACGACAATATTTTATATATTTTTTAAATAAATAAATTTTGATCTGCTCACATAGACCACACCTACAACTCCCACATATAAACTTTATACCTTATCTCTAGAGAAAAGCTACATTTATTTAATAACATTATCTAACACCCATATATTTCTCTGGAACTACAGGCCTAGAACCGTGGAAGTTCTTGAGAACCATCTCAATGCTCCTACGTGGACCTCTGGGTACACAGGTGTTCTGGAATAAGTCATAAGTTCGATCCCCGTCAGAGATTAAAAAAATCGATTTCTAAGCTATATAAATACCCCGGTTGGTTTGAATTTGATCCCTCACACATAAAATGGCAGTCATAGTGATAAGTACATTGATTAAAAAATAGTAGAAGAAATTTATCCAGTGACTACAACCCATCCATAGTGAATTACTGTAATAATAAGATAAGATGATGTCATTTCAACACTCGACATGCAGTGCTTAGCCATATGTATTGTAGAATTGTAGGACTCATACAATGTACAGTTGAAACTACAGAATCAGAACCATTTGTCGCTATTCTCCTGTATGTGTTTACATACAAATACAAAAAAGACAATCTGAGCGTACAGAATTGTGAAACGGCAATTTGCAGTGTCCATATGCTTCAAATATAGTAAAAAATAAATGAAAAACCTAGATTTCATATCTGGATTCCATTTAGTACCACAGTAATGGTCTAGTATCACTGGTTGGTTTTATGTTTCTCTTCGTTTTCAGAGCTTCTGTGATATTATTTAATTTTAAATGATATTAAATACTATTTGTAGATTATAATCCATCATAAGTAAATATTATGTATGTAAGCGGAATTTATCGCAAAAACTTGCGAACGGCTAGACTAGCATACTGAATTTACTGTACTCAGACTAATTGCAAAAAACAGTTTATAAAACAACTACGATATTTCATTTCAAATTTATCCATTTGATACATATTTCATGAGTGAAGCCGTATTGTTGCCGGAAATAATAAATTAAAATTTATATTGTACATAAATAATCATTTATTAATGATTTTTGTAAATATAATCAGTATTTTGATAATTGAACGAGTATTTATGTAAATAAATTGAAATACATTTCACTCAAATAATATGCCAAATAAATTATATTATCAGGTTATCCATTCATTACTTGTACTAGTGGTATTTCAAAGATAAACAACTACTTCTTCTATATAAAAGACAAATCCGACCTATCCTTGAATACGGCAGTCAAATTTGGATTTAAGCCCTAAAAAACCTTCTAAACCTAATTGACTAAGTTCAAAGAAGATCAATTCGTTTGATAAACAATGAAACTATTTCGTCTTACCTGCAATCAATTGAACACAGGCGTAAGATTGGTTTATTTAGTCATTCCTACCGTTATAACCACGGTCGCTGCTCTTCGGAATTAAAAGAACTAATTCCTCCTGCACCCACCCACAACCGACAAACTCGTCCTTCATTTGCCAAACATTCATACACGGTTAATTTGTGTCGACCAAGAACTGGCAGTTTACAAAGCTCCTTCCTTAATACCAGCGGTAAACTATGGAATGCTCTTCCAGCGTCTGTGTTTCCTTCTTCCTAGAATCTGGATCTCTTCAAGAAACAGATAAATACATACTTGCAATCTCCCCAACCCACACACAAACACGATCGCGATACAAGTTTCCCGAATGAAGCGTTCAGCCTCCCTGGCTGAGTGTCATAGAGTGCACTGGTCTTGACTGGCTGTGCTCTCCTGCATTCAATTACATAAAAAAAACTTGTACTTTTGCAGGAACATAATTAGTTGAGTAAATATTTTCTAAATATTAAAAAATAAATGATATAATTGAGATTTATAATATAAACTTGAAAAGAATCACAACAAATTAAAATCTTGAAATAAAAGTATAAGATACAATGCGCCATTTATTTCTGAACATCGCCACTTGTGGCCCTGAACTGTCTCCCACTACGAGCGCTTAGTGGCGAGTAGTCAGTTGTGCGGCGACCACGACCAGTAGCGAGTGTGATCGGTCTGGGGCCTGAAGCAAGCAAGCTCCGCTCCGGGCCAAAAGTTTGTCAAGTTTATGGAAAATATATATGCTTTTGATTTGATTAATCAAATTATTGATTTACCAAAAAAATACAAAACTGTTCAAAATTCAAACCTTATTTATGCATCAACGTGACTTTAACTTTTTATGTGATGTTTTGTATTTTTATTTTCTGTAATTGCATGGAAACCTCTTCATTTTAAGATGTCTTGAGACACTGCATGGATAATGGCAACTGAGAGAAGCTTTGATATGTAGCATTCTTCTTCTTCGTGTCAGTGACGTCAAGTTTTTTCGGCCCAATATCTGGTAACAACAATACCCCGTGTGCTACCCAGCATTATGCCTTGAGAGTTGCAGCTAGTTGGACACATAAAAGGATCTTAGGTGTGATGCAACCCACAGTTACACAGCAGTATCTCTCCCTAATAAGAATCATCTCAGAGAGGCGAGCCCAATGGATCGGTCACATCATGCGCCACGATGGTCTTCTTCACGTCATTGTGGAGGGGATGGTTGAGGGTATACACTCTAGAGGGCGCCATTGACGGGAGTATTTGCAGCAAGTGTTCAAGGAGATGAGTTGTAGCTCTTATGCTGAGCTGAAGAGGGTTGCGGAGGACCGAGAGGAATGGAGATCGAGATGCAAGATTCTTCTGCTGCAAACCAATCCACCGAATCGATACTACGAAGAAGATCTCTGCCTACCGAAACACTCACCACTGCTCGAGATAGTCCTTTGTTATACTGTTTGAAGTTATAATATGTTCCAGATATGGAGAAGATATGAGAAGAAGAATACAAATGCCAGATGCACAGTTTCTTGATTATAATTCCCGCGGGATGGAAATGATAAATAATTTGTTTCAGTCAGCCCTGGTTTCTCCCGCCCATAATCAAGATGTATCCATCCCCTCCCCTTTCTCTATCTTTAGCCTCCTCTTCTCTCCACATTCTAGCAGTATCTCTGTGTCCCCTCTCTCTATCCACTGCCCTGGGTGTATCTTCCTTCTCCATCCCCCGGCGACGCACACACAGCGTCATTACACTAATTGCTGGAGCGCACTTGCCATTGTGGTGGCTCAGAATAACCGGAGGCGACGTGAAAGGCTCCGTAGGGGGTCACAAACTACGGCCCGCCGCCCAGATATGGCCCACATTTAAAAAAAATATATATTTAATAACTATACATCTTCATTTTATCATCACTATCGTATTGAGCCGCCACGAGAATCAGCCTAATCATCAGATTTCCTCAAAAATCAGATTAAAAAATTTCCTTCGGTTATAGCTCAACAGTCAAAGCGTTTGCTTTGCAAGACAAAGGTCATTCGTTCGATCCCCAATGGAGATTAAAAAAAAACGATTTCTGAGCTCTACAATTCCCCGGTTTGTGTGATTTTTATCCCTCACCCGTAAAATGCCAGTCATAGCCTATTAATTAAAATTGGTGGAAGATGAAAGTCGTCCCGTGAAGACCACTCATTCATAGTAAATTCCTGTAATAATAAGGATGATGCATGAAACTCTTAATGTATTCTACGACGTTGGCGGATCAACACTCCACATGCAGCGCTTAGCCATATACAGCACGGTAAGGAGTCGTAGAATTCCATAGATGAGACATCAAAATTACAGTCTAATCACTCTCCCAAGAGGCATATGTCTTCACATAAGTAATTCTCTCTGTTGCAAAGGTACTATAGATTTTGAATTGTTTTCATTGAGTAAAACTCTTAGTCGAAGATATTGCAAGTGGAGTTGAAAAATGCTCAAGGGTTTCAAAATGTTGAGTAAGCTTCTTCTGCAGGTCTCTGTGAACGTGAGCTTGCGAATGCCTGCCCTTAAGGCACCTATTCCAGGTGAAGCTCCAGTAACTGTGCGCCCATCGCTCGGTGTACCTTACTTGCTTTGCATAGTACTCCGAGTTCCCACCAGCACTGACAGGGGTCATAGAAAATATACCAATTTTTATGCGGTACTTGTAAGTAGCGGAAAACGCGACAGTCCTTACACTCAATTTGTTACTGGCATTATTAAAGCAATTGCAAAGACGCTTTTGTCATTTCGTTTACAAAATTGAATTAAAAAAAAAAAACATTTTTATTATTTAATAGATAAATTGTATGTTTTAAGGTGGAGCACGTTAACCACTGTTTATATACTGATAGCATGATATAGCCCATGCTGACTGGTACCGAAAACCTCGATATACAATCTTTCGTATCTTATTTCTGTTCGCTTGTCGTGCATGTATTTGTCGCCATATTGGCATTTTGGACATCTTTGGTGTGACGTGTGTTATATAGATTACCACTCGCGGCGCTGGTGACCGACCACGGTGCCGCATGGGTCAGTCGTGTGCAGACATCGGCGAGAGCATATTGTATTGTGGTCCGGCCTGAATGATGTGACTAGGTCGGGCCATAAGTTTATAAAGTTTATTGTAAATATATGTCAATGTGCTTCAGAAAAATTCTGTGTGTTATTAATCTGCTCGTAATACTGCCACCACGCGACAACCTTAAATTAGAGAGGAGGATGTAATACATACTAAAATACCGTGGCTTTGCTCTGTAAGACCTTCGTCAGTTTTTCAACAAGTACAAACGTGCTGATAGTGTAAACTACAATATATAAATAAAGTTTGTTTTTATAATGGAAATAAAAAACAATTAATAAAAAATTAGTGTAGCAAGAGATAGTTAAGAAAAGGGTTTGTATAAATATTTTTTACAAATATTTTTTTAATGCAAAATTATGGGAATATATACGACATATCTCTAACCTATATAGGTTAGAGATATGTCGTATATGGATTATATAAAGCTTGTTTTTACATAATGCTGTTGAAGGGTAAATGCTGGAAAGGAGTGGTTATTCGATAATATCATTAGATTTATTAAATCTTTAATCATATAATGTTAGTTTTATATCAAAATCATGTAAATGTATAAATATGTAATACTCTGTATAATTATATAAAACTGTAAAATAACATAGATGAAACCCACGCCACACACAAGATCTTATCTTAAGGTGGTGTGGTAAGCGAATGTAAAAAAAAAAAAGAAAAAAAAAAAAAAGATTGGAATGTAAATTACTATGTAAAAAATGTATCTTTTTATATTTGATTAAATAAAAAATAAATAAAAAAATTATCAATTTATAAATTCTCGGGAGTACGATCACCTGGGATGGCAGAACAAAAAGAGAAGTCAACAGTCGCATACATCAGGCAAGGCTAGCTTTCAATAAAAAAAGAAAAATTCTTGAGTCAAAAAATATTATTTTAAGGCTCCGCAAGCAAGTTGCCAAATTACTTGTTTGGAGCATCTTAATGTACGGCTGTGAGACATGGTGCTTTACTGAAAGTGATAAAAAAAGACTAGAGGCCTTTGAGATGTGGTCGTACAGAAGAATTCTCGGAATTTCCTGGAGAGACCACGTCACGAACAATGAGGTTCTCAGGATAATCAAGGAAGATAGGCAACTAATAAGAACCATCTCAGGGAGGCGAGCCCGATGGATTGGTCACATCATGCGCCACGATGGTCTTCTTCACGATATTTTGGAGGGGATGGTTGAGGGTAAAAACTGTAGAGGGCGCCAAATACTCCCGTCTAGACGGGAGTATTTGCATCAAGTGTTCGAGGATATGAATTGTAGCTCTTATGCTGAGCTGAAGAGGGTTGCGGAGGACCGAGAGGAATGGAGATTGAGATGCAAGATTCTTTTGCTGCAAACCAATCCACCGTATTGATACTACGAAGAAGAAATTCTCGGGCATCGGCCCACCAAACATCTGGCGAGAAGTCACCACCGAGAAGGAGCTCTACAAAGCAACCCACGACACACTCCACCTTATGTTTGTGTGTCAAATGATAAGCACACGGCTCAAATCAAGAAGAAGTTTCCTACAAATGAAAGCCTGGTAGTTGTAGAGCGGACCGACTGAATGTGACTGCGGCGCGGAGCAGACCCTGTCACACCTTCTGGAGTGTGCGCTGTGTCCGAGTAACTGCACCCAGGAAGACCTAATGAAGGCCGGGAGTAACGCCATCGACGTCACCCACTTCTGGGCAGACAGGATTTGACTTTGTTGTTTCCAACACAATTATAATTATACCACATTTAAAAGCACATTCATATTATTAGAAAAACTAACTTAAAAAAAAAATTAAATGCAAACAAGAAAATATTTGCAAAATAGTGAAAGAAAAAACACATTGCTCCAATTTTATGACACCTGCCTTGATTTTAACTGTCTTACTAAGCACTGTGTGAAGATGTTAATCCGTCAACATTTTTATTTTCTCAAGTTCACGAATCGTCCAATTTCATAGTACACCACTATGAATGAATATTTAATGAATATTTACTTTCGCCTACCACTATTTTTTAATTAAATGACAACTAATTTTCGTGTGATTCAATTGTTACACACCAACTAAAGAAATGTATGGATATAAGTGAGAGTTTTTAAAAGTAATTAAAAGAAACCTTCTTTGATAACCTTCTCCGGGGATCAAGCACGCAACATCTCGCATGGCAATCGAGCATCTTTGTTCTCGACAATTTCTCTCAGTTAGTTATGTATCAATAGTTATTCATTCCTTATCAGATAAGCTTGTAGCTGCTAGTTTGAGTTTAAGATAAGAAGCTGAACATAATTCGATTAGAATCGATGCAGAACAACACAGTACAAGTTAGCAACTTGCATCCTTTATCTTATAAGGAGATACGTAAGTAATAAACTAATTATTGGTAAAACTTCTGCATTATGTGTTATTAATATTTTTAGTATTGATTTTGAAATTCATTTTAATGTTTAATAGAAAAATATTTTTAAATTCGTTTTGACCTTGATCGCACAGTACCCTCAAGATACGAGCGTGACCGTATGGTAACAGTGAACTCTATTGTCTATTTATCCCTACTCCAGTCCCTTTTCTACCTGAACATTGTATCTTTCGCTCAGTTTCGGTTAAAAAGTGTCTCCACCACAGTTAGTCTGCAGCCGCAGCAACGGAAACAGTTACCAAGTACCCTTGTGAGTTATTTTATTTAAGGTTGAATTTTTTTTCTACAAAATATATACTTCAAAAGAGTAAATACAATTTTTAATATTTTTAAAAAATGATTTAAGTTATTTTTAATAATTTATTTCGGTAAACAATACGTTGATCTAAGAAGATAATATCATAAATATTTTCGGTGTAGCTGTACTTCAACCCCAAAGGCTAGCCAAGGTTAGAATCCATACAAAAAACAAAATAAAGAATAATGTTTCATACAAAATAAGTTTTCGATGGTAAGGACTAGCGTGACCATACGGTCACAGGTTTTCAACAAGAAAGCATCGTGTATTGTTTTTAAAAATAAATTTTTGCTATATGAAGAAGACTACATGCTGATAAAATATAGCTTAAAACTTTAGTTTTTGTCAAAAAAAAACTTTCGTCTTTGGAGGGTTAATCATTTGTTGGAAAACTGCAGTTTCGCTTTAAGTGAAGGCTTCAGCAGCTTCCAACTTGTATGAAAGTGATTAAATAATGCTCAGTGCGATCCATTTTAAAACAAGGTATGGAATATTTTTCTATTAAATGACGAGGAATAAACTAGTAACAATGTCTTACAACTAAGGCGTTTAACCAATGCATCCTCCCTGTATTAACTTATGGCGCAGACATGGAATCTGACAGCAAGTCTTACCCATAAAATAAAAATCACCCAGCGTGCTATGCAGAGATCCATGCTCGGAGTGTCGCTAAAAGATAGAAACCGAAACGAGGAAATACGCAGAAGAACTCAAGAAGTGGATGCTGCCCAACGAATAGGCATACTCAAGTGGCAATGGGTAGGACATATCTGTAGAAGAGACCACGGTCGATGGGGGAGAAAAGTACTGGATTGGCGCCCAAGAACTGGCAAACGAAGCATTGGCCGACCCCCTACAAGATGGACTGACGATATAAGAAGAATAGCGGGAGTGACCTGGATGCGGAAGGCGGAGGATCGAAGAGGATGGAGACTCATGCGGGAGGCCTACGTTCAAAAGTGGACGGACACAGGCTGATGATGATGATGAATAAACATTGTATTATTTTTCCAGCCTACTTTACGGCTGTAAATCTTGGCATCTCACCGACACTCAATGCAGGAGTTTTGAAATCAGATGCCTGCGTGGAATACTGGGGATACAAATTTTGACTTTGTGAGGAATGACATAGTAAGAGAACTGACAAGACAGCCTTCTTTATTATAGTCGATAAGGGACAAAGTTGGACCTGGTTGGGACGTGCAAAGCAGGTTGACGATGGGAGAACACTGCGTGGAAGGGATCTTGAATCCTAGGCGGGAGCCGGTTAAGACACTTCAGGATTACCAAGCCCGTGACTTACTGGTTGGATAAACATGCTCCCAAGAGGTGAAATAGGACCTGGTTGAGACATAATCAGGATATCGCAGGAAAGCATACACTCTGGCTGAATTTTTTTCAAGCCACCGGGCTCGCACCGTTCCGTAAGGCCGTTGGGTACTATATGTAAAAGGTTCTCAGTAAAGCTGACGTTGGATAAGGCGAAGACTATGCCAGCTGACCAAACTTTATAGTGACTATTCGTGACAGCGATATGCTTATGTTAAGAGGGTGGACATGTAAATGATGAAATATCATCATCATGGTCTCTAAGAAAGCTAGGAAATGGACTTATAAAAACACTTATATAAGCAAAAAAACTATTAAGCTTTCACTGATATTTGACATAAAGTTATACGCTCAATTAATTTCAAATAAGTTTTGTTCAAAAAGACAAAAGGTCTTTAATGTCAAATTATTTAAGAGATGAGCATGAACTTTAAAACACTAATTTACTCGTAACCTAAATACGACATTATACGAGTAGGGTGGTGGAGCTTTCTGCTAAATTATTCAGCGAGGTATAAATGGTAAATGTCAATGAAATATGAAATATTCAGCTGATGGGAATATATTAAATATTCTGCCTGAAATTGAACTTTTCGTGAAATGTCTGAATAACGTGGCAACATTTCGCATTATTTTTTTCATACACATTTTAGTGACCAACTTTACGTTGAATACCGTGTATCGGTGGCATAAATAAAAGGCTCGCATTTTTCCGGTCAGAATTTTCATACATTGTCGGTTATAATTTTTAATACAATTACAGAAGCCAGAACAAATAATTATTCGACAGAATATATATTAAATGCTGAAAATTTAAATGACATTCTTCATAATGTTTTACGACAAGCAGTTTCATTATGACTGTAAAATAATTTATTCTGATCCTGAATATTTTTGGCCAGAAGTTGTTTGAAACGCTTATTATAAATTTACTTACAGTTAATTTTGTTCCTTCAATACAGTTAAATAAAGTCTATTATTTGAATATTTTATTTCTAATTATTTAGACGTTTTTCTTACATCTTTATTGATTTGTTGAGGAATACTCGTTAATTAAAAAGGCAAGAATCTTAAGGTCCTAAAATAAATCTTAATAGCAGTAGGTCAGAATATTTTATTGTATGATTATATTAATTTATATATATGAATTTAATATATTATATGACATAATTTTATCGTAAATGATTTTTCAATAGCATTCTAAGTAAATTGAAAGCTTCCTCTAAAGATGCTCACTTTTTTCGGACTTATACTATTTAAAATATATAAATTCCACATTAAATTAATTACAGTGTATGTTGCAAAAAGTTTTATTGTAACGTAATCCAGTTACTTGATCACTTCATTCATTCGTTTATATAAATTTCAAATTAAACAGGCGTAAAGGATGCGAATAAAATATTCAATATATATACTTTTCTCTTGCTTAAAACGTCGTTTGCTCTAATTGAATCCCGCTCACGGTCCATTTAACGTATCTGGAATACGTCTGTGTATAAATTGCTGAAAAGTACAAACGCTTTGCGATTGAATAGACAGACACTCCGGGGACGACTGGAAAGCTCAAGTAGAGTTCTGCTAAACAAATCTTCGCTTAAGCGAGTCCCAGGTTGGGCATCGTCAGAGGCAACGGTGTCGTAAATCTAGATCATCGACATTTTCGCACCAAGAGTTGGATTAACTTCAGTTCCTGAAAAGTCTAACGATGTCACCTTAACGGTCCATATCTTCAATTGACACCTGAAATTTGTAACTTTATTAAGTATAGCATTATACAGAAAGCATATAAAGATTTAATTTCAATAACTTGTTAGGTTTTCACGGCCAGATTTGATATTGTGGCTTTTGGGCTTAGCCGTATGCGAGGAATTTATTTTGACCAATATTTCGACCGCCATTGCAGGGATCTTCTTCAGGATTGATGATTTAGTTGTGAGTTGGTGTCAGATTATCTTTGTATGAGCGTTATCGATGTCTTCATGGCAACTACATATTCAAGTTTCATTGGTCCGGCGAATCGTGGGTATGTTCTAAGAATACGGTAGGTATGTTCTAAGAATTGTACCTCCACGAACGTAATGTCGGACTGTAGTCGTCCTTGCTTGTCTGTATAGGTTTTAGAGTATGTAGATAAATTTCATTTCATTTGTGATTCAAGGATATTTGAAGTATATACTCTATTAATTTTTTTATTTTCGTTATGTATATTTTTAGCATTCACTTTGAAATCCATTTTAATATTAAATATTTTAAAAATACACCTTGTTTTAACATGGTTCACACTGAGCACTGTTTTACTTGAAACACTGCAGTTCGACACCGAAAAATGTCATTTGGGGTGGCAATTTTTTATTTTATTATTAACGTGAAAAAAAATATGAGAACATATTTGCGCGTGATATTCTACAAATTACACATACATTCAGACAAAGCCAAGAGACAAAAAATAAAAATACATTATATGATTTTATTTCGTGATGTCCTCGTTAACCGCGCACGTTATTCCCACCATATCATTGGGATGATGTCTTCTATGATTTTATTTGTATGAAAATTTATGAGCTTATAAAGCAATGTTTATATTGAAATATATAATACTAATATTTAACCATTAAAAGTTAAATGTAGTCTTAATATTATTAAACATTTTAACAATTATAAATGGTTTGATTTTAATAATTTTAAATGAGAAATAAAATGATAATTAACAGAAGAAAGACATTCGTATCAATTTAATTTAATATAATACTCTCTTTGAGTACAATGTAACTTTTAAGTGTGCCTAAAGTTAAAGCAGATATATTATATAAGCACTTACTTTGATTTAATTAACACACACATGCGCGATAAGGAATTCGTTCAATCGACTTAACATTAATACAAACTTACTCAAATTCTTAAGATGATATCCCACTTTGCAAAGCCGTGTGGTTTCAGGAAGTATCCTATTCACGTACTCTTTACGTTCCTTTGATGAAAATTGTAAATTTTAAGACCACTCTTAATAATTTACAATACGGTGAAAATCAAAAGTCGAGGTAAAGAAAATATTTACAAAAAAAAGTATCAATAAATAGATATTGTGGCTTTTGGGTATAGCCATGTGTGGCGAATTTCTTCTTGCCGATATTTCAACCGCCATTGCAGGGGTCTTCTTCAGGGCTTAGACTTTGTTGATAATCGTAATATCGGAATGAAGAAATTCGCCACACACGGCTTACCCCAAAACCCACAATATCAAATCTGACCGTGAAAACCTAAGAAGTTATTTAACAATAAATCATTAATTAAATCTTCTTGCTTTGCTGTACCATATCGTTATCACAAGCTACTGCCAAAACATTGTGTCAGATGCCATGCTCCTTGTATCAAATTATAAGCGGTAGTATTGGCTTATTGGTAAATCATTTGCTTAACATGCCGAATGTCGTGGGTTTGACTCGCGACGCAATTTTAAATCTATTTCTATGATCTATGAATTCCCTGATTGATGTGAATTTGATTCCCTCACGCGTTAAAGGCAGTTATGGCTTATTAATTATGAAATTGGTCTAGACGAAATTCAATTTATAAACACCACTCATTCACAGTGAATTTGTGTTAACAATGGATGAGTACTTGAATGCGGAGCTGCATTATATGAAGTTGGTGGATCAATACTCTACATGCAGAGCTTAGCCATAAGTATAATGGTTATTGTCATAGTTGTAAATCTTCGGATAAAATTTCTCCACCATGATCCTTAGATATTTTCCTATTTATATTTACGAAAAAAAACATATTTTTCAGTACCCTTATATACTATATTCAGAGCTCAAAGGCCTGAACTAAAATCAGATGAAATTTATGCTCTCCTAAGGTTATAAGCATGCCATTTGCGCACCTTAACTTATTAATTTTACAAAGTCAAGGTATCGTACCTTCAGTATTCTACGCAACCAGATGTTTTTAAAACCCACTTTTGAATGCATTGTTTTTTATAATCATGAGAAAGGTAGTTACTCCTATGAAGACATAGAGAGGCGACTTAATGTATCTACATTGGAGAGACGTAGAACAGTGACTGACTTGCTGTTTTTTTTTAAATTCTGAACTCCATAATCGATGACTGATTTTTATTGCGGGAAATTACGTTCAATGTTCCCTCCTACTTCACTAGAGGCAGTAATCTGTTACATGTAGGGGCATCCAAAACCAACTACGTTTTCTATTATCCTATGTTGAGAATTTGTAGACTGGTTGTCTCCTATAGTGACTTGGACTTTTTCGGGCTGGACCTTCCGTCATTTCGCAGATCCCTCTACGTGCGAGATGTCTGTTTTATTTAATCATGTTCATGTTTTGTCCAAATTTATTGTGTTACTTTTAAGTATTTATTCTGTTTTACCATTTTTTTGATTGTGTTTTCTAATTAAAAACTGTATGTTTTGGCCTAGGTCGTTAATAAACAAAATAAAATAAAATAAAATAAAATAAAATAAAATAAAATAAAATAAAATAAAATAAAATAAAATAAAATAAAATAAAATAAAATAAAATAAAATAAAATAAAATAAAATAAAATAAAATAAAATAAAATAAAATAAAATAAAATAAAATAAAATAAAATAAAATAAAATAAAATAAAATAAAATAAAATAAAATAAAATAAAATAAAATAAAATAAAATAAAATAAAATAAAATAAAATAAAATAAAATAAAATAAAATAAAATAAAATAAAATAAAATAAAATAAAATAAAATAAAATAAAATAAAATAAAATAAAATAAAATAAAATAAAATAAAATAAAATAGGAAATAAAATAAAATAAATTTATTTAAGCAAATACTTACACTTTCAAAGGATGTACCAATTACAAATGAAAATCATATTAAAATGTAATTATTCAAAACTATAATCATCTTGCGAATATCCTGACGCTCCCGAATCCTGACGCACAGATTTTTCCTACTGAATTCGAATTTAACAACAGCAAAAAATATTTCAACGAGCAAAAAAATTCAACAATAGAACTTTTTTCAACCTAGGAAATATTCAAGCTGAATCTGTTGTTTCGCTTAAAAAAACCTACTTTAATTAACTCGTTTGCTCTATTGAACTTTTTTCGGTCTGAGTTTTTGATTGTATTGCTTATTATTACCGTAAGGCTTATCGCTTAGTGCTGACTTTGTAAAATCTCTTTTCATGAAAGTTGTTGTATATTGGGATTACCGGCACTCTCTATTTAATTGGATTACCCAACCAGGGATCAAGAGATTTTAGCCGAAAATGAAAAAAAAACTCATTTAAAATACGTTATCAAAAACTATGCATATTGCCTGAGCTTAAAATTGATATTATTTAATTGCAATATCAATTAAGTACTTTTAGAGACTTTTTAATCACAACAGTCAAAAACTTTGAATAACGCAGAATAGCATAAGCTGCCTCTTTTTTCAGGCAGCCGGTTTGCAAGCTGTACATATAATTTACTCGGAGAAGCTTTGGGAGGCAGAGCTGATATGGGATAAGCAAGCACAATGGCAACTAATAAGGCTTTATAGTGGCAGGTTGTGACGCCTATATGCTCCAGTAATCGAATATAGAACGATTATTTTGAGGTATATAGCATGCGGCTTAAGCGCGATCCTATCTGAGGCTGCGATTTTTGAAGAAAAATAAAATGGTAGGTGGACAGTTTTTATTATTTTGATCTCAAGACTATTCTATCATCAATTTTAAATTCAGTATTGTCGTTTTTTTGAACATAAAATTTATTGAGGAATAATATTAATTGTCTTGAAATTTTAAATCAAAATATTTTACTTGTAAAATAGAGACCAATAATTATTCAAGGTCTGGTACAAAAGTCATGATTTGTAAAATACACTTATGACGCCGCCGATTCTTTGACACTCACAAATATTACTCTTCCTTTCTGTGTATAGACTCTAGCAAGTGAGGCTGAATGTCTTACTCGTGACTCTACTGGAGGTTCAGATTTCTTGAAATGTTATATTTCATTGTACGGTACAAAATTCACCATAATGTTTTTGTCTTTGAACAGGCGTCACATCTTTACAAAACACGATGGCATTTCGTCAATCGGTGGCGACTATATGAGTCCACATAAGGAGTTGATATAATAGAAGAAAAGAATGCGATCAAAAGGACGTTGTAAAAAATATTAATTAAAAATATTTCCTTAAGCGGCTTCGACTATATGGTCCACATAGGGATTTGATATATAAGAATTAAATAGTCCTACAAAATATACTCGAATATGTTAAAAAACTTAAAGATAATTTAAATAATAATTACATAAGAGTACATCGAGGATTATTTTACAATATAGATGTTTTTTTTATTCTGCTTATTTAAGTACTTACGATATTTATTTGTAAATATTATTATGCAAGTAAACTAAATATAATACAAAATGTATTATAAGTATACATTTATTATGTTTGTTAGGCTACAAAGTATTTCATGTATGAAATATACGAAAAGGGTGAACTTATTTTTTGAGTAACTTCGTGCATTTTAAGGCGTGATAAATCTCGTGGTTTCTTAACCACTCAAGTGTTTCCTGCAATATCCCATTATTAATAAACTCACTCACTAATTATTATTCAAATGATTGTTAATCGCTGGTTAATAAATAACTAGCGGTGGGGTTGAAGAAAGTACATTATACGCGGGGCGCATAGGCGTAACATAAAATAACGAAATACATTATAAAGGGTCCGCCAAATAACTTTCCTTTTTTGAAAATGGGGCGCAAAACATCGAGTGTAGCTTCGTCTGTGTGGCACGTAGCGCCGTCTTGTTGCAACAAAATGTTGCCAATATCCTCCTCTTCAATTTTTGTGAACAAAAATGGCCCGATAACGATCGCCATTGACTGTAACGGCCACTCCTTGCTCATTTTCGAAGAAAAATGGCCTTATTTTCAAAGTAATGTCGCAATATTTCCTAGCGTTGTTCAAGCGTATACACAACCATTTTCGTTTAGCGGAAAAATAAAACTAATTCTCTGTCAAATCAGACATGAGCTTAATGTTACCATTCACGAAATAAACACTAGTTGAAAAAAAAACGTTAGATGGCGTACCCATTATAACTTACATAAAATGCCCATTTACTTTTGGTTTATAGATTTTTTATTTTATGTACACACATACAGGAGATTACCGACAGATGGTGATAGTAATTCTGAAGTGTCATCTGTGGAATTCTATAACGCTAACCATGGTGCATATGGCTAAGCGCTGCATGTGGAGTGTTGTTCTGCCAACGTTATAGAGTACAGCCCGAGATTCACGCATCATCCTTATTATTACAGGAATTTACAAAGAATGGGTGGTCTTCACGGGATGACTTTTTTCTATCACAAGTTTTAATTAATAGGGTATGACTGGAATTTCACGGGTGAGGGATCAAATTCACACCAACCGGGGTTATTTTACAGCTCAGAAATTGATTTTTAAATCTTCTTCGGGGATCGAACTCACGACATTAGGCTTGCAAAGCAAACGCTTTGACCATTGAGCTATACCCGCCGGTTTGTTAAAATGATCTTGAAATTTAACTTTAGTACAATTGACATCAGTACATTTAAATGATCTAAGAATGTTGCTGTTTATTATTTTTAATTGCCTTCTGTGATATATAGACATATTATTTTATTATTTTTATAAACAAAAATAGTAGGAAAGTTCAAAATTATCAATTACTTTTAACATATAGCCTGGTTCTCAATATGTTTCCAGAAAAATCGCTCTGTTCAACAGTTCCATCTACAGGTGTCTCTAACACTTCTCCTCTCCCTTCCTTTTCTCTTTGTAACCCTTATTAACTGTTCCGTATTTAGGTTTAATTTTTAGTAAGTGGCCCCTGACAATGGTAACATGTGACCAAATGCGGTAGAGTAATTAATAATTAAAAATAAGTGGCTTCATACAAAGTTTTACATGCCTCAGTATTCACAAATATGATCAGCTAGACATTTTAAGACTACAAATATAATATTTTATTTAGTGAATACGCAATAAATAGATGAATATAAGAATAAAATAATTTTAATCCACATGGCTATAAAAAGACGTTAAACGATCATATTTTAAATTTTTTACCACAGCAACAACCTCAAGAAAAAAAAACACAAGCAGATAAACAGAATCGTTCTTAACCTGTTCGCATCGGTACTCGATATATGCCATGTAAGATTCCCTTACCGTTGACAACGGTAGCCGTGATATATCGTTTTTCTACTTTCTTAGAATAGTTTTTTATGCATCATATGATAGTAAAAGGATACAAGAACTAATGCAATATATGAAAATAGACCAGATAAGTACATTTATGCTTCAAATACTAGTTTAATAATTGACAGTATAATTAGTATTCCACCGAGCCTCAATAAAAGGGTAAAAGCCATTTTTCAGTGGGCGGCTCAAGTGGATTTTTTTTTTAAATATATCTTGAATACATTGACGTTTGCTAATGTGAGATTTTTCAATTGTATCTTTTGGATGCGCCATTGTGTCTCGGCCAGGTGGCTTGGTTATTTCATTAGGATAGTTTAGGTGTTTGTCTGAAGGTAGCTCTCATAAATATTCAATTTCACAGATTTACGGAGGTTCTAGCCAGCAAGAGAGGCAACGAGCAAAATAAATTATTATTGTTGCTGGGTTTCCTTTAACACCTAAATCTACCCTGAAAATAGATAATTAACATATTTTGAATTCTTTACAAACATTCAATAAGAACTTTTATTTTAATGAGTGTTATGATTTGTAAAGACAATTATTTCAATTTTACATAGATAAATATTTCGTACAATTCTATGTACTTACAAATTCACAGCAAACATATAATTCTATAAACTGAATTAAAGCATGAATATACAATATCAAAAAGTTACCATGTGGATACTTTAAGTAAAAAGAATTTTAGTAAAAAATCGTAATACTTTCGAGAAAAAACATACAATTACAACAAGCACTCATAAATATCAAAAAATTAATTGATAGTACAAATACGTTTTACTTTCTCGACTCGGTTAGGGGAGCAAGTGGCAATGGGTCAACGGTGAGTAAAGAATAAATATTGGTTGCAAAGGTTCTTGATTTGACTCCCGGCTTTTGCCGTTCATTTTTTTCCAATTAATTGATGAGAAAAATGACATAAAGTTTGTTTTGAAATGTATTCTGAAAACGATCAAAAAATATTAAATTTGATTTAAGCAAGTTTTTTGGTCTTAAAATGGATCTCACTAAGCACTGTGCTCAGTATATTCACTGTAGTCGTAGAATATCTGACAGGTCATCGATGTTGCCAAATATTGATCTGAATCTATTTCACTTTGAAGATCTAATAAAATCGATGAAACGAGTGTTAAGGATATGGGATGAAAGCTTACGAAAAATGAGAAGTAGGGAAAAAATGTGATAACTGGTGAAATGTACTTTAGTTATGAAAATAATATTTATAAAAAAATATTTATTAAATAAAAATTATTTAAATAACTTCTTAGGTTTTCACGGCCAGATTTGATATTGTGGCTTTTGGGTTTAGCCGTGTGTGGCGAACTTCCTTCAACCAATATTTCAACCGCCATTACAGGGGTCTTCTTCAGGATTGATGATTTATTTAGTTGTGAATCTGACACCAACTCACAATTAAATAAATCATCAATCCTGAAGAAGACCCCTGCAATAGCGGTCGAATTATTGGTTGAAGAAAGTTTGCCACACATGGCTTAACCCAAAAGCGAAAATATCAAAAAGTATTTAATTTATTTTTAATAATCACGCTATTAATAATAATATCAGCTTTATTTGAATTATTGGAATTAAGTCAGCATAAAAATTAAATACGCATGAATGCTGATGCGATGGACTATTAACATACAGGTATATCATTTTCATATAATCAAACGTAATTAGCATAAGGGTATACATAAACATCTTCTTTACCGTCTTGTATGTGCTTATTTAAAAATAATTATTCTTTTACATATAATATGGTGTGATGGAATATTGTGGTCTACCACATAGAAGTGATACTGAAGTACAGTTGAATGTTGCATTAAAACCGCAGGTTTCTGGTCAGGAGTTCTACCTACCTCATGTACGAGTTTCTTATGTCTATATACAATATTATAAACCACCTGTCTAGCCTACAGAGTACAGCTACGATGTTATATAAGCAATTATTGCTATAAATACGTAATGAGCAACAAAGAAAGTTGGTATACAAGTGGTACATTTAAATGTTAAAATTTGGAATTTTTGACTTCTTCGCTAAAGTTTCCCGCGTATAAAGAAAAATTATAGTAATTAGATTACGCAGAAATGACGTCAAAGTATCCAACTGGTACAGGCTTATCTTGGATTGCGCTAAAGAACCTTTATCTACTAGACTCTAATATTTGACAATGTCGTAATAGGTGGCCTGTAAAGGGCTACATCATAGGCAGCTTGCACTATTAACTTGAAGAGATCAACCTTCAAATTGCCGCCTTAAATTGACTTTTCCAATGATTTGGAATAAGCCATGGTATCTCTTCTAAATGAGTAACCAGCATACCTCGGTCTTCCTCTCATATTATTTTACTTTTTTGTCAATGGCATTAGTTTAATTGACTATAAAAAGTATGTTAAGTGAAGTGTTTTGACAGTGTTATTATATCTTTATGTCTTTATTATTATTTTCAATGCTTTCCTAAAGCTTTTTTCTCTTATTTAGATTTTTAATGTATTCAACAAGATATTATTTCATATTTTATTCAATCTATTGTACAGCTATTTATATATTTTTCTGAAAGATGGAAGAATTTGCAGTTCATTTACAAATATTTGAATTCAAAAGCATTTTCAAAAAATACTCGATTATTTCTAGTTAGTTCACACTAGTTTGTTCATTTTTCTTGAAGGATGTTTTGAGCTTATATAGCCCTGGATTTTACTATGTTAAGCTTTCAATTTAATATAATTCACGTTGATTATAATTTATTTATTCTGCGAAACATCCTGCACACTACATTTCTCTGCATTAGTATGCACGTGCCTTGGAAAACGTTTGTTTTGCTACCGGCTAAGGCAATATTCGCGATTCTAAGGCTCTATTGCGATATTATCATTAGCTGAAGGCTGTTGTCGTCGCCTGAAGGAACACAGAGCGCTAAAAGCATTGCATTATTAATTAACTGAAATAAGCAGCCGACTGCCAAAGGCGAAATACTTCTTTGCAGAATTAGCAAGATATTATTTTATGCCAAGAAAATCTTGAGATAATTCATCATTTCATATCTACATTTCAACTCAAACATGGAAACTCAAATAAACAGGCACACTCAAGTGACAATGAGAAGGACATATCTGTCGAAGAGATAATGGTAAATAGGAAAGAAAAGTGTGAGCATCTAAAAACTGTCAAAAAGAGCGTTGGCCGACCCCCTTCAAGACAGACTGACGATATCAGAAGAATAGTGGGAGTAGCCTGGATGCGGTTGGCGGAGTTTTAAAGAGGATCGAAAATATAAGCTAGAGTCCTACGTTCAACAACAGACGGACACAGCTGATGATGATTGTTTCTTTATTCAAAAATATCAGTTTTCCTAATTGGACGTTCAGCGAGTACATTTTATTTAAAGTTTCTGATGGTTTACTTTTCTTTAAGCCATTGTGGAAAAATGACTTATTTAATACACGCATAGCGGTAGATATAAACTGGTATTTATGAATGTATCTTTATATTTAATTAAGAAATCTTCAGTGAAAGTAAAACAATGTGCCTTTCTTAGAATGCATTCCGTAAAAAATTTCGAAGCGCTATACACGATCCCAAAACTTTCTAGTATTTTATGAAACGAATCTAACCCGAAGCAATAAACCTTATTTTTTATTATTTCGAATTCTAGTTTTGGCTCGGTCTACGCCGGTACTTTATTTTTCCTTCGAAGCCATTTCCCGTGGAACTGGGTCGGCCGGAGTATTCTGATACATTTATTTTGTTGCTTTTGCCGCGGAAGCATTTCTTTCCCCTTATTAATTGAACCGATACCGATTATTATGCTAAAATTCTGAAATCTTGGATTCTTTTGGCACAATATTTCGAAAACTATGCTTTGGATTATATTATGAATATCAACGTGCAAGCCACATTGCATTATTAAAAAAAACTAAGCTTATAGTTTAAAATTTGTTGAAAATCTTTCAAACCATCAATTTACGGTTGTAAAGAGCGGTTCTGAGAAGAACTCATAATTTCATACATTTTCTAGTAATGTTGTAAACATGATAATTTTATGAGTCCTACACCGCTTTATATATAATTTGTTTAACGAGGACTAAAAAGAGCGTAGTTTGCACCTTTGTCTCGCACTTTTATTTCTATGGGCACAAATACGATGAATGAGCCTTTCTATGTCTCTTTCTAGACCCTAGCGCTTTCATTGGCTGTCGTAACTCGTAGTATCGTTTCATCGAAATTTTGGATTCTAATACAGATTTGCTCCAATACGCAAATATTGAAATATATTTAATACATTCATATTATATAATACAAAATAAAACAAAGAGTATAAATATGTCCTCATGTTGGAGAAATGATCAGGTGAAACATCAGTAAAGTCAGCCATCTTAAAGTCAGTCAATAGACAAAGGTAGACTTGGCAGAGACGTGGCTTTTTCTGCAAGCATCTGGGCTATCTTTATCGTTTATACTCAGTTAAGATTTGGAATGTTAGATAAATATGTCAATTAGACAAACAGTATGGCTTTTCATAGACCTTTTAAAAAAATATATACAAAATACAGAGTGTATATGGAGAGTAAAAGTACTTGAAAAGTAAAAAAATGCAGTATAGAGATCGGACCGGTAACAAAGGTATACCCTATTGTTGTAGAGTTCTTTGTCCAGCGTACATTCACCATACGATTGCCACAAAAGGTATAAGTTAAATAATAAGACTCTGCGATCCCTCAAAAGAGGTCTCGAATAACTTTTATCTTCTCTCTTGAGCGGAGATAAAACTTACATTTCACTGAGGTCGGATCGGGGAGGGAGGTCCTCCGAAATATCAAGCATTTCTATACCCCGTTGTTACGGTTGTTCAGGGCTTATCTGCTTATTTATTACCTTTAAAGCCCTGCGAGGAATAAGCTTTTGAAATTGAACCGGAATAATATATATCATTCGGCAATATTTATGACGATTATTTATCTGATCAAAAGACACTCCAGGTAAGGAGGCTGTACTTTTATTGTATTTTCGATACTTGATAGCTTCATTATCCGCTTTACGCGAATCTACCTTTTATATTACAAATAAATCATCATTACAAAAGCATCAATAAAAATACTGCAAGACGGTGATGGAGATATATTATCAACCAAATCGTCTCGAATGTTGATATATTTCACGTAAGGGAGGCCCAACTCAGACATGAACTCCACGAGTTTCTTTGGAGGAATAATTTGTTGGAGTCGTCTGTTTGATGAGCATTGGGCCTTCTGTTGCTTGTATTTATTGCTTTGTTCTTAGTACTCAATCATAAGTACCTATATTATTATATATTGTATTTTTTTATTTTATGATTAATTCTAATTGCACTTCAGAAACGAATTGAGTTGTTCAAATTTGTAAAATTCTGTAAGGGATAAAAATGAAATTAATTGAAAAAATTTAAATTTAAATTATCTGTGGTTTATATGATGTTTGCCACTTTTGAGTATGTCTAAGCGTTGTAGTTATTATAGTAATATCTACGACTGTCTAAATTCTGTAATTATAGGTGATTGATATAGTTAAATGTTGATCTAATATCTGCATTATGAAAATGCAATCAGGTGGTAGACGAAAGTCGTCCCGTGAAGACCACTTACTTAAAGTAAATTTCCGTTACAATAAGTATGATGCGTGAATGTCAGGCTGTAGTCTATGACGTTGGCGGATCAACACTACACATGCAGCGCTTATCCATATGTAGAAATGTAAGCGTCGTAGAATCCACCGATGAGACTTCAGCATCACTTTCACCATCTGTCGGTATTCTTCTGTTTGTGCTTACAAAAACAAAAAAAGGTAACATTCACGAAATGTCTTTTTTTATACTCAGGATTTTTTAAAGGGAAATAATCTATTTCACATTAACCATCATCATTTATTGGAATTTTTTATTGAGTCTCAAAAGTCAAATATATTCGTAGAAAAACTTCTAGGAAATCGAACGAATTAGGCTGACAGCATATTCGCTAACGTATATTCAACCGACATAAATTTAACAAATGGACATTTAACTAAATGGACAGCTGTCCGAATGGACATTTAGTGAAATTAATATTTGGTCAAAATAATATTTGTCCGAATGTACACTTGGAATTATCCATTGACTCTACTATACTCGAATTTATTATATCCATTACGTCCATTTCGTACATTCTGCCCATCATAATAATTTTAAGTATTACATTCTTTATGACCATAATATTCATTTTTTTGACACTAGAATTATTTCTATAGTGATAAATTTCTATAGTGATAGCTGGCAAAACTGTCTGACGAAGATTTGTAACAACCGTATGATTCAGTTTTAACCATTTTATTACGGCTCGGTAGAATACAAATTTTTAAATGTCAATTCGGTGTGAATTTTTCAAACCATTTCTTTTTCAAAAACTTGTATTTGAAGCATAAATATACTTATCTGACCTATTTTCATAATTCACATTGGTTCTTCTATCCTTTAGCTATCAGATGATGCATAAAAAACTATTATATTTAAAAAACGTTCATTATGTAACTCCATACATGTGGTGGCATTGACACATGTTGCTTACAGAAAAATCTCTCCTATGACGAAACCTCACGATATTTATTTACATGCTTGAAAGTTTCCTGTTAAGAATAGACGTAGGTTCATAAAAGGAATGACTGCACTTCCAATTTTCTACCGTAGATGTCACAATGATTACTGAAAGGAGCAAAACAATATATCAATGCAATTGATGTCAATGGGCGGAGAATTTTTGACGGCATATGCCGACAACCGATGCGAAAAGTTTAAAATAAAAATGAATTTATAGTTTACCAGTTACTAACAAGGCTCAGTAAGCCATCTTAATGTCGCTAACAAAATATCTTAAGCATATTCAAAGAAGAAATGCATTGTTAGAGCTTTGTACCCTTTATACGTTGTCGTCTCGGAAAACAACTTTGTCCAGGATAATTCTCGCAAAGTAGTTTGTTGCGTAGTGTCGTGAACTGCGCTCGAAGACCGCTAGGAAAATTAATGACGATGCCGGATGAAAACTCCAAAATTGCGATGAAAAACATCGCACAATCTACAAGCTTATTATTCATGTGTCATAATTTCTGCACATGCAAGTTTGTTTTAAAAATTAACAATAAAATATGGGGATCAAAAAACAGACTACTTTTTTTTCCTACAAATGAGCATTTATATTTTCTTCACGGTTTTACTGCGGAAAAGCTTTAATATCCTCCTCTTTAAGTCTGTTATTAAATTGCCTGGTGGTAGGATGCAGGGGCAGATCACAAAGCAAAAGAACTTGTTTTTGAAGCACAATTTGCATTTATTTTGAATAAAGACTTGATTTCCTCGTCCGACTTTACATGCCGTTGCGCCGGGCCGGACAAAAGTTAACTGGCGACTGGCCGCGCTTGTAATGGGCTGTCGCCCAGCGCCGCAAGTGGCGATCTACTGAATCAATGGCGCACCAATTACAGCAGCCATGTACATACTCACGTCACACCTACTTCCCGACACATACATGTACGGCAAGCGAACAGAAATAAGGGCTATATCATGTTGATATTAGCTTATGAAATGATGTGTTAATCACATTTTGTCTTCTTCTGGATGCTCGAAAATGTTGTTTCCCAAATGCTACAAAAATTAACTTATAACTAAGACATGGGTCACTGAAATTACCTTTGAGGTCATTCCACGATCAGGAAAAGCTGTTCTAACAAAAACCCACTGATATCTTGTCTACTTTCGAGTGAAACTGCTCTTCTACATTGATTCATTGCTTAATATATTTTAGCATTATGGGCAAAACTAGTTTTGATATCCATCGAAAACCTTACTACGTATTAACTTGCCTAGATTAATATTTATGAAGATTATTATTATTGCCGGTGGGTATAGCTCAATGTTCGAAGCATTTGCTTTGCAGGCCATAGTCGTGGGTTCGATACCCGAAGGAGATTAAAAAAAAAAACGATTTCTGAGCTCTAAAATACCTTCGGTTGGTGTGAATTTGATCCCTCACCCGTAGAATGCCAGTCATAGCCTTTAATTAAAATAAGTGGTAGACGACAGTCATCCCGTTAAGACCACCCATTTATAGTAAATTCCTGTAATAATAAGGATGATGCGTGAATCTCGCACTGTAGTCTATGACGTTGGCGGATCAACACTCCTCATGCAACGCTTAGTCATATGATCTATGGTAAGCGTCATAGAATTCCACAGATGAGACATCAAAATTACTAATACCATCTGTCGGTATTCTCCTGTGTGCTTACATAAAAAAATATATTTTTTTTAGGATATGTAATATTTTTATCTAATTACCGGCCTGTTGATAACTCATTTAAAGTAAATTGCATTTTTTTCAGTGTCAACGACCTCATACTCTAACTAGTGACGAACTAGTGTCGAAATATTTCAATGCAAATTGTTGGAATTGCAACAACAAAAACCATGCTATAAGTTTATCATGGTGGACACACAAATACCACGGCATTATTGTTACAAAAACAAACGTCCAACATTTCATATCAGTCAAGACCTGCACTGAATCCGAAGCAATAACACACTAAATATGTCAATATCTTCACTCAAGTTGGGTTCAACCACTGTTCACTGCGATTCTTTCGTCTTACACGTATCCAGGGTTGAACGATGGTCCCTTCAGGCCACACTTCAGGCACCATAAGAGACTCCAGCGAAGTCGCAATGACCCCGACTTTGAAGAATGTTGACAGCGTCCGTCTCCTGACAATCCTCCTGATGGTCATCCAAGAGGGATTGAATGCAGCGGTCGCTGCCACAAAGCTCTGCAAGTCATCAGCCGTTGTATCTAGGTGAAGACCATTGGCGTGAAGATAAGCCATCTCCACCCCAGAAACATTCTTTGCAGAAGCTGCAGAGCCACGGATCACCAGACGTAGTGAACGTTGATGCTTTTCCCCAATAGGAGAGGCGCGACTTAAGCCGGAGTGATGTACTTCCCCGGAAAGATTGCTCGGGTAAGGGAGAGGGCATCCAGGGACAAAGCATCCAGGTCCTCCAGTTCCTCGAATGATGACTCGTCCTGGCATAGAACGGGAGTCAATGGGAGCCTTGCTTGGAACAGCAGGGGCTTCTTGAATAGTAGTAGCGGCTTCAATGACAACAGGCTTGGAGTTTCTGCTGTCACAGCTGATCGACGGCGAGACTTGGCGAGGACTGCTGAGAATTTCAGCGAAGGTAGCCATTTTCTTACACGCTCGGGGCAAGCGATTTCTTCGGGAATACGGGAGACTTGTTGGGTTGAGTGGAGAGTCCACACCAATGGACGTTGATGTGTCTTCCTTTCCGCATCCAACAGCCTTTATGAGCCGCTCCAGCAGCAATCAGTGCTCGCCTAAACGCCGATGCACCTGCGCAATGTCACAAGTGCAACTAGGAGTCATTCTGTAGGTAGGATGACAGACACGTCCGCACGAATCGAGAGTCGAGCCACGAATGATTAAATTATCTTCATTTGGGATTAAAAAAAATCCAATATAAAAAAGTTAAATTTTTTAATAGTGTGCGGAAAGGGTAATTTCTTTATAAAATATATGAAAAAATAAATTTTCAAACATGGATATACTACATTGTTAACAAAATTAATTAGATATTTTATATAGAAAACGGGATTCAAATTTTGTATTTGTAAGCTTAGTTACATCTTTATTTAGTTTGGAGACGCTAATCTATATCACTTACAAAAAATGCGAATGAAAATAATGGCTTAAATAAGAAACTAGCAACAGAAAAAACTACAAGTTTTTCACATTTAAAATCCTTCTTGTCAGCAGAAGCGTATTAATTTTCATTTGAGGCAGAGTTTTTTTTTCCACGCTGCAGAAGATTATCTCGTCGAAAGCTCCTCGTATTGAAGTGTCTGAGAGCTTTTTAGCTTTTTAGCTGTTCAAACGGACAAACTGGTCGCTTGATAATGCCATAAGCATGTATCGTGCTAATAGCTTTTCGCCCAACGTATACAACTGACCGGTCCATCAGGCAACGGGACGATCGTTTCCTTTCAGTCTTCGAAAAGCTTTGGAGAATGAAGTGAAAAAGCTCGCAATATGAAAAAGACTTGGTTGTGTACAAAAATTTGTGTTTTCAATTCACAGAAAAAGTTTAAGAATTAATAAAAAAGTTGTTGTCGTTTTTTCTTTAAAGAAGAAATAAATAATGTTTTTTAGTTGTTTTATTATTTCATACAAAATTCAAATTATTGTATTACTCTCAATTTGCTTATCACTATTAATGGTGCATTAAACATATCATAGAGAGATCGGAATATTTAACGAATTCATCCGATTAAAATGTCGAGTACTAAACGATGCTAAAAATAAATATGTAAGAAATTGACGAAGCCTGATATAGAAGTTTTTTTGCTGTGGCCCCCAAGTCACAGCAAAAAATGGCAGGTGGGTATAGCTCAATGATCAAAGCGTTTGCTTTGATAGCCAAAGGCGGTGGGTTCGATCCCCGACAGAGATTAAAAAAAAAATTTTTTTTTGAGCTTTAAAATAGTGGTTTGAATTTGATCCCTCACCCGTAAAATGCCAGTCATAGTATATAAATCGAAATTGGTGGTAGACTAAAGTCGTCCTGTGAAGACCACTCATTCATAGTAAATTCTAGTAATAAAAAGGATGGTGCGTGAATCTCGGGCTGTAGTCTTTGACTTTGGCGAATCAACACACCACATGCAGCGCTTAGCCATATGCAATATATTGAGCGTCATAGAATTCCACAGATGAGATTTCAGAATTACTATCTGTTGCTTTTCTCCTAAATGTGCTTACATGAAAAAAAAGTACAGATAAAAGAACGTTTGCCATTAATTGAACGAGTATTTACCAGACTCAAGCCGTGATAAACTGATGACATCCAAAGAAAATCGGAGACATGCGGGAATTCATCACTTAACAGTAGAAGAACATAGGTTGATTGTGATTTTTGAACTGTTTTTCTATTGAGTTGCTTAAGTTTTCAGTTCAGTTAAGATCACATAGTGTCTTGGTGATCAACTTTCTTTATATATTTATTTATTTTTACCATCTCGGCCATAAAAGATACGAAAAAAACTTTTAAAGAGTTTTATAAAGTAAGTTCTTAGTGGGAGCGTTGTCTAGCCAATTCGATTATAAATATTGATACCAACTCAATAAAGCCTTTTCAGGCTGGTGCTGAAAAGCCACTGTCATTAGTTTCTTTTTGTTCGCTCGTCTGAAACCCAAAAATAAATGTGTCCATGTATATTTAAAATTGAAGTTCATATAAGACGCGGTCATATTGTTTATTTGTTTCTGAAAGTCGCGTCATGCGGCGGCGGGTAGTCTTCAGGTGGTCGTCACTGCACGCTGACGGTCACAGTCTCCGTCCAGGAGCCACTAAATAAACAGCATTTTTTGTTTTCCAGGTCTTTTTGTTTTACGTAAAATAAATTTCAAATGCGCTTCTCGATGAGTTCCTTGCATTAGTGATCTGCTCATCATCCATCCACCATGCATGCCAATAACAATCCCGCGATCTGGAGTCACTTTAACTAGACGGAAGATGTCATTTTATTTGAGACATTATGACTTATTTTTCAAATAAAAGTATAAAAACATAGCCAACTATGAATCTTATGACGCTTAAATATTTTGACTATAGCTGAAGCCTGTTCGTGAAATGTTAAATTGCCAACATTATTTAACCTCAACCTAGCATTAATAAACTGTTAGAATGATATTCCCGCGGAGATTTTTGTAACTACTGTTTTAGAATTTATATTTAGTCACAAATAAGTGTTAAATCAAAGCACTTACATTTATAAATATGTTTATTTATATTTTTCAACTTTAAAAAAAGCAAAAAGTTGAAATCTTAATGATGAAATATTTCAAATAAAAATGAAACTACCATAGCCATTCGTAATTTAACCCTTTCATTACGGCTCGGTGAAATACATTTTTTTTTCAATTATAAAACTAGTATTTGAAGCTTAAATGTAATTATCTGGTCTATTTTCGTATATCACATTGGTTTTTGTATCCTTTAGCTATCAGATGATGCATAAAAAACTTTTCTAAAAAAGTGGCAAAACGATATATTACGGCTACCGATGTCAACGGTAGGGGAATCTTACACGGCATAAATCGGGTACCGGAGCGAACAGGTCAAAATAAATGTGCGTGTTATATCGGTGGTATGCTTTCTAGGGAGTCGAATTGTAGACACACAATTTCAAATTTGCAGGAACGTTATTTGAATCCGCGATATTGGAGATCAAACAGTTGGTGCGTTTGCTGAACTTGTATTGGATTGATGTCACCACATCAAGTATGGTAAATCTATGTCGGCCACGAACTAGCAGTTTCTAAAATGTATTATCAAATGCCACATATAAGCTATGATACTTTATCAGTCTGTGTTTTCTTTTTCATACATTTGAGATGTTTTCAAAAATATTCATATTCCCTGCATGCAACGTTTGAGCTTCATTTAACCTACTGATTTCAAGTGTTTATTAGAGTCTTAGTATAGTGAAAATAATGCACCTTTCAAAAATGTGTACAGGCAGGTTGCAAGGAATAATTTAATAAGAACTTCCAATCGGTCATTTTTTAAAAGGGTAAAACTTTTGTTATTTTAAAATATCCGTTTCTTAACTGGAGTATAGACCCGTAGTTGCCACACAACATGGACATTTTTTCTTCAACAATCAACTGCCCGTGTCAGCCCATGTCTGAAGTCTCCATCCGACCAATGCCCACGATACAACATGTAACGGTCGGTTGAGAAAATCGAAGTATTATATTGGAAATAAACTCTCTTTTAAAGATGGCGGATGTCATTTTCTGTTCTCAAAATCCTCTATATTGAATATAACACCGGATCGACAGACATGATACAAGTACACTTTTTGGAATGTTCAGTGTATTTGACTACCAGTATACAGTAACAAATAATAACGACTGAACTAATAGCGAACTATTAGTTCCTCAAATTTAGGTATGTGCTGAAAATCTGTAAAATTCTAGCAGGATTTGATAAATAAAATTATTGTTACGGAACCGAGGTCGCGGTCCCGAAATGACGGCATCAGCTTAAATGGTGATGCCAGAATCCCAAGGTTCCGGCACTGAGGATAAGTCCACAGACCGGAGTTGAGTTGGTACTGATTTATTTGATAAGACCCCCCTTTTTATACCTTAGTTTACAACATGAGTAAGCATTTATAAAACTAATATTAATACATTAAATGTCATACACCGCACATTCGTCGATACCATTTTGGACCTTGATCTCTTCAATTTACATAGAGTGGCAGATTATTGGGATGGTAAATGCTGCGTGTCGATGCGTAAGGATTCTTTATTTTATAAAAGTAATATTATTGCATTGAATTTAATACACCGCAAATTCCTGGATACTTATTGTATTGGACCTAGATCACCTCAATTGACATAGAGTGGCAAAATGCCCTGTGTCGTACTTGACTGTATGACTCGACACACGATTCCATCTAAGATAAAGAGTTTGATTATAACAATTACTTTAAAGACTTTTGGGTGTTTAATACAAAATAATTATGTTCAAAATAACGTTTTAGTTTAGACAATTCTTCTTCGTAGTATCAATCCGGTGGATTGGTTTGCAGCAACAGAATCTTGCATCTCGATCTCCATTCCTCTCGGTCCTCCGCAACCCTTTTCAGCTCAGCATAAGCGCTACAGTTCATGTCCTCGAATACTTGCAGCAAATACTCCCGTCTAGGGCCCCTTCTACAGTTTCTACCCTCAACCATCCCCTCCACAATATCGTGAAGAAGACCATCGTGGCGCATGATGTGACCAATCCATCGTGCTCGCCTCTCTGAGATGGTTCTTATTAGTTGCCTATCTTCCTTGATTATTCTGAGAACCTCATTGTCCGTGACGTGGTCTCTCCAGGAAATTCCGAGAATTCTTCTGTACGACCACATCTCAAAGGCCTCTAGTCTTTTTTTATCACTTTCAGATAAGCACCATGTGTCACAGCCGTACATTAAGATGCTCCAAACAAGTGTTTGGGCAAGTTGCTTGCGGAGCCCCAAAGAAATATTCTATTAAACAATTATAGTTTTTGAAATCCACGTTTTTCAACAACAAACAAAACATGTCGTCTTATTTGTTTGTTCGCTAATCGAATATTATTAAAATGGCGACCAACCACAGTAAAGAACAAACCTACCCAAAAAAACCTTTCATCCGAATTTGTTTTACGATGCCAATCCTTCAACATAGAAAAAAGTCAGAGTGTGTATGTAGTGCGTGCAATCTGATTTGATTCCACCCGGCCTGCATGATTTAGTCATAAACGTATCTGTTCTTCCGCCGAAACCTTTTTCAAGGAATTATTTCAATACTTAAAAGGCGTAGCTGATATCCAAGCTGTTTCATGTTCGAATTTCATCAAAATATGTGCGTATCTAAATGTGTATACGAGGGCTGTTTTAAAAATAAGCAGATTTTTTTTTTGTAAATCATTAATTTATTACTAATTTTTAATTGTCTTCTTGAAAGAAATCCTCATTTTCTTCAATACAAAAATTGGTTTTCCTGCTAAGACTTATAACTTATAATAGCAGGTTGGCATGTTTAGCTCTATGGTTAAAGCATTAGCTTTGAAAGCCAAAGGTCGTGAGTTCGATCGACGACGGAGATTAAAAAAAGGATTTTATTCGATTTCTGAGTTTTAAAATTACCCCCGGTTGGTGTGAATTTGATTCCTGACCCGTAAAATTCCAGTCATAGCCTATTGATCAAAATTGGTGGTAGACGAAACTCGTCCCGTGAAGCCACCCTTTCATAGTAAATTCCTGTAATAATTAAGGATGATGTGTGAATCTCGGAATCTAGTCTATAGCGTTGGCGAATCAACACCCCACATGCAGCGCTTAGTCATATGCAGCATGATAAGCGTCATTGAATTCTACAGATTAGACTTCAGAAATACTATCACCATCTGTCGGTATTCTCCAGAATGTGTTACATAAAAAAAGGTCACATTTTTGACCTGTTTTATATCAATGCGGTGGAAATTTATGATAACCATTTGCTTAGGATATGAAACTTATTGGAAATAAATTATCTGCAATAGTTTGGTTGGACCATATTTAAAATCAAACATCTTTTCATCAACGTTAGATGGAATTCTCCTTTACGTGTTTGCATAAAAAACTTTTTTCGTCTGCGAATAAAAAAGTTTCCTATCTATGTATTAGGCTGTTCAGAAAGAAATGTCATTGTTTTCCAGTTTAAAAAAAGACTGTTTATTTCATAGATAAATCACACTTTAGCTTCATAACTATTATACGTTATGACAGGTGATATAGGAAAGCTTGTTACTACGCTGCAAATTTTGCTTCATGCTGTTTCAAATACATAAAGTGAAATTCAATATTTTCAGCATATTTTATTTATTATTGACATTCTCATCTCTACGGGAGAAACAACTTCACGTCGCCGGGATGATTATCGGATCGCTTTGTGGATGTATGAGGAACAGATTAAAAATACAGACTTTTTCCGAAGCACGTTGACATATATTTTTAATAAAGACTTGGCTTCCCCGCTCGACCGTAACATGACGTTACTTTTGCCTCGGTCGAACGTGACTCAGCTCACTGCTGAGCGCGTTCGAAATCAGCTGTCGCCGAGCGCCGCAAGTAGCGATCTACAGAATCAATCGCACACCAATAACAGCAGCCATTTACATACTAACGTCACACCCGTGACCGGACTTGTCCAAAATGCCAATATGGCAACACATACATGTACGACAAGCGAACAGAAATAACAGACGAATGATTGTATATCGAGGTCTTCGGTACCAGTCAGCAAGGGCTATGTCATGCTGATGTCATTATTATTAACAAAAAGTGAAAACAATTCTTATAAACCTAAATAAATATTTGATTTTAATAATGATGTACTGATAAATAGGCAGTATTGTAACTTGCTTGTTTATTTTTTAATATTTTTTTTCAAAGGTTAAGTTTCCACCACGTTTTAGGAGGACAATTTAATCCGATGAAAACACAATAAAAGGATTGTTTCAAGCAAGCAATCAAACTAACAAATAACAACTCATCATTAAAAATATTAATACTTTAGATTAAGATAGGTATTTCATACTTTGTTTTTACATGAATCACACTGAGCACTGTTTCACGCTGGAATACTACAGTTTTGCGATCTATGAAGGCTACATCAGTTCCAACATGTTTTTTTTTCGAAACACATACAGAAGAATACCGACAGATGCATGAGGCTAAGCGTTGCATGTGGAGTGTTGATCCGCCAACATCATAGACTACAGCCCGAAGTTCACGCATTATCGTTTTTATTACAGAAATTTACTAGAATGGGTGGTATTCACGGGAAGACTTTCGTCTACCACCAATTTTAATTAATATGCTATGACTGGCATTTTACGGGTGAGGGATCAAGTTCACATCAACCGGAAGTATTTTTGAGCTCAGAAATCGATTAGAAATCTTCTTTTTTAAGATCTCTGTCGGGGATCGAACCTACGACATTTGGCTTGCATAGCAAACGCTTTGAACATTGAGCTATACCCGCCGGCGAATGTTAAATTGTACTGACGTAAAAAAATATATTTACTAATAAAGAAAGAGGTAGGGAAATGGGTGGAGATTAGGAACAGGAACTAAAGGAGTGCTTAGTGTGATCCATGTTTAAATAATACATGAAGTATTTAACTATTTTATACTCAAATGGATCTCAGAGTAAATGCTAACAATATGAATAACGAATGTATTTTAACTTCTTTTAGCATGGATTATACCAGACGCTTTTAATGAACTAATGAAACTTTTGCTTAGAGCTAAACTACAATTTTTCAGCTAGTTATTACACAGTGTTCAGTGTAATTCATGTTAAAGCAATGAACGAAGTATTTGTCTATTTAGTAAATGCTTAAAAAGTCACTTATAATGACTCGTTAGTTTGATGAGAGTTTAAATTTAACTAGCTCAACCGTCTCGATTATAAAACTTTAAATTTATTTTTCGTTTAATACTAAATTATCCGAACAACCTAATACTTTTGCGTTGGACGGTATTCCCGGCACGCACTCTCTCAGGGTTCGTAGAACAGGGCAAGGGATAGGAACATAGATGTTGCTCCCCAGTAACATACGCCATACAATGCGAAGCTCGAATTTTAACTCGCTTAACCGAAAGTTTTACATGAACTATGGTTTTTTTAAAGTGGCAGCAAGGATCGAATAAAAAAAACTGCGTAATTTAAAAAAACATTTTACTGACTGTATCTGACATGCAAAGGTATCGATTTTGACCGTCCGTGGTGGCGGCAATATGTGGTGACTACATTTTTTCGTCTCAGCATCTCATCAAGAGACAATGCAGCCTTTTAATGGACTTCAAAGTAATGTATCTACGTAGTTTATATATCTTCAGTTTATAATGGTTTGATTATTTGAGGAATGACAACATGAGAAAGACAAAATACAGCTTTTCATATAACAGTTGGTCAAGGGACAAATTTGGACCTAGTTGAAACATATTATAAGTATATTGAAGTAAACCATAAACATGCACCAGTTTTTTCTTTAACTCCTTAGATTCACGACGTCTTGGAAGACCAACAGAAAAAAAAATTGAATTTACTGCCGGTGGCTAAAGCTGCTTTGCGACTTCAGTCTGGGTGTTGGACGATTAATATTAACGTAAGTATACAAAAATAATTATCTTAGTATTAGTAGTAAGTAAACTGAAACCAGTTTATTAACAGGCAGTCCAATTGAATCATTTTGGTGTTTTTCATGATAGCGAAAATAATTTAATAATGACATAAAATTTAATTTTCAATGCACTTGGGCGTTTATTGTATGCGAAAAACTGTTATTGAAATTTAAACAAATATAGCGTTCAGCATGAAAACTGAGTATTTATATATGATATTTGAATTTCAAATCAAAACCGGTTTCAGTGAAATACATCTATTAACATACGCTATTTTGTTTGGTTATTAACATATTTGAAATATAAGTGTAAACAACAAGTTTGATCAATATTTATTTTGAATACATTACTTTCATATATGAATGCCATATGTTCCAGTTAGGCGAGAGAACATGATAATAACATGTCCTAACAATTAAGATAATGGTCAATTTAGACCTCTTGAACGACTAGTATGGAAGCCCGCCTTGTCCATTTTCTCACCTTGTCATTACCCACAAATTCAAACCATTCTACGACCAGTATTCTACGCAATCCTGAAATAAATTTTATGGCTGTTGTTTTGTGGATTGAAATTTACGAAATTAAATAAAAATAATACTACATTAAAAGTTTTGAATTTTTAAAATTCAGCTAATTGACGGGCAATTAAAAAATTCAGTCTAATTGAAACTTATTTATGTTTTTCATAAAAGCGAATATAATTTAATATTGATATGTGTATATATTTTTTTTATGTAATTTGTGGAATGCCGCAAAATAACATAAGCATAAGCTGCTGCCTTCTTTCTATAGAATTCCTGAATGTTGTCAGTCTGGTAAGCCATCAATAACTATACATATGATATATTCAGCGGAGCTCTGGAAGGCAACATTTATGTGGAATGACAGAACTTTGTGGCGGCAGTCCGTGGCGACCATATGCTCCATTAAAAGAAGTATGAACGAGCATACTTCATTAACGGGTGAAATGTCTAAACAGCATTTCGCATCAGATGGCTTTTAGTATATTCTAAAATTAGAGAGCATTACAATTACGATGAAAATGGGCTTATTACTGCAATATCCTACTGGTGCGTACATAATAACTTATAGGTTAAATAAATACTATCTAGAGAACAATTTTTGAGACTAAAACTGGTTACTCACAACGTTTTTTTTCATACTCATTTCTATTTTAAATTTACAAACATTATAAACGTTCATTTATTGCGATTATAAATAATGAAATAATCAATATAAATCAACACAAAACAGAAAACATAAAAAATAAGTTCTAAGGTATTAGGTATGTTCTTACGATTAAGCACTGAAGTAATGGAAAAGGTGAAAGTCATCAAATATTATTAAAAACTCCCGAGTCCATGTCGAAACAGTAACCCTACTTACTAACTGAATATCATGACATTTTGTTTCACAATAATTAAATAGGCAAATTTATGCAAAAACCATGTATTTTATTAAATTATATGTATTACACAAAGTAACATTAAATTGCATATATTGTAAATATCAATTATGCTTGCTACTCGCTTATAGCAAAACAGCCCAAAATACTGTTCGTCTGGAAGGTAGACTGCTATTGCATTATTACAAACTTATGTGGTTATATTATTATTTAGATTTTTGTAACCATATCTGCTCCATATTTGGATCTTATGTCTATACTTTGTCCAAGAACACATTTTACAAAACACGTTCACCTGGAGCTTCAAGTAATTCCCGAGAGCCTCCAGGGCAAGTGCCCGCAAACATGCGTAGACTGCATCTGTAAAACCAGAGAAATATTTGGGTGCTTAACGGGGTTTTTTTACGGAGATCGGTTTCTCAGCTTGACGCTTCTAAGGCCTGGACATTTTTTGTTCTTAAACCCTTTTACTACGGCTAAATTAAGCTTTTAGTTGTAAAACTAGTATTCGAAAAAATAAAATACTAATCATGGATATTTTCATATATCACATTGGTTCTTGTATCCTTTAACTATCAGATGATGCATAAAAAACTATTCTTATAAAGTAGCAAAATGATATATCACGGCTACCGATGACAACGGTAGGAGAATTTTAGACGGCATATATTAGCAACCGATTGGTTCTTGTATCCTTTAAAGGCTATATTCAATTAAATTATTTTTTAACAATCAAGCACGGTCGCGTTTTGAACTGACAGCTACGTGTGACAATAAAATTATCTTACTACTGGAATTTGCTGCCTGGAAATGTGAATATATTATTATTATTATATTAGTATTTGACCTACGACCGAATGATCATTCCAAAAGCGCTTCTTTGCCTCTCTGAGTAAATGCCTCTGCTTTAAGCACTTATGTTTCCGGTAGTGAGTTTCAGGCCATTGGCGCAGCGTATGAGTGAATATTCTGTCAGATAGCCCGGTGCAGTTCCCCGGTGCAGATTGTTGATATAATGATTCAGTATTTTTTGCTTGCGTTACCTTACAAAAAAGCAAAATGGTCAAAAAATAAACTGTCGAATATAAATCAACAACATATACGTATATGACAAAAATACTGTCAACAAAATAAAACAGCTTGTGTTAATACCGAGGTCAAATGCCGCACAAGTTGTGGGCTTTATTGCATTATGTATTTACGGATCATTGGATTTATCTCCTGAAAAACACATCGCGTCTGACCGCAGCTGAAAAAACAACGCTGAAAAAACAGACGGAGCTTTTTGTCATATTTCTCGGTATTCTGAACGAAGCTTTTTCCAGCGTCTTGTGGTTTACACGGACGCTGAAATGGATGCCAAATAATAAATTGGAAGAGAGATTTTAATTTTGAAGCTTTTTTTGACTCCAGTTTATAATTTTAAATACAATTAAAGTATGTAAGTACTTGTCATTAATATGGATCAGCCTAAATTCATGTTTCTATTTAAACGTACCTTTACGCAAAAATTGACGTTTTTCTTTTTTCAATGTTTTCAGCATTCACTATGACATCCATTATTAAATAAAAATATTTATTTTTTCCCTGGTTTTTACATGAATCACGTAATATACAATTTAAACATTTTTAAATTTATTTTCCTTCAATGACATTACAAAATATATTACAATTTTAATTCGTTATTGAAGTACTAACGTAAGTGTGATGATTTAAATGTATTGACACATCTAATGTCAATGACCTCACACTCAGAACGAGTGACGGAATATGCTACGCAAATGGTCGTGTTATAAGATATGGCCTCTGTGTAGGTGATTGCAGTTTCAACTTACTCATAGCCTTCCTCAATCCATCACTTTCAAGAGACATTTATCCATGTAAAAATAAGTTAAATAAATAAATATTTTATATAATTATTTTTTTAAATTCTGTATTGTAAGTTTAGCAGTTGTTTTGATATTGTCAATTTACTTACCAAGACATAAGTTGGCACTCATTTTAAGATTAAAAATAAAGTGAAAAAAAATAGTGATGGTATATTGATGTATGATAATATTCACAATTTTCTTAATTGAAGTGACGAATTTATTTAAATGTTTTTTTTGATATATTTGATGATAAGTTAATATAATACTCTTTATCTGAAGGATTTTAGCATTGAATCTATAAATGTAGACCTTTAAATGTAATTTGTTTAATATTTTGTCTTATAAATTCAGTCTTTCCCCATTTTTCGTTATCCATAAGTAAAAAATAAATCAATAATAATATGCATAACAAAGTCTAGTAGTCAATTTGTAAAAAACATATTTCTAGTTAGTATTGTGATGAAAAAATGCTTGTATAATCAATGAAATTACTAATGTATCAGTTTTTCAATGATCCAATATCAATGTTGCATTTCATAGAAAAAATAAATAATTTTCCTAATCTTGATACGACTATAAAATGTGTACTATTTGTTTTGAATGTTGTCAACGTACATCATTTATACGGTCTATTATTTAAATCGGAATTTCATGTTTTCTCATATCAATGTATTCCACGTGCACAGTTAATTATTCATTTCGTATTGGACTTCAGCGAACAAACAACCAAAAACAACCTGAAACAAGACGAAACAACCTGTCAGAAGCAACCTCTGACCTTATAATTATACCACATAACGTTTTAACCTTTGACTTTATTTTACTTGATACGCGTATTATACAAGTATTTACAATTGCATACTGCACGTTTGTATGCAAACATAAAATAAGTAAATTTATTCTTTACCACTGAAATGATTTTTTTTATATATAAGATGTATTTCTTATACATTAAATATAATAAATATAAATAAAAATATAAATTGGCATGTACACATACACTACATTATAATTATTGTACTACTCAGTGAGTGGAGCACCGGATCCCTTCTGGATGGCCACGTGAAGACGCATCCAGTGCCACACCAACCGTGAGTCCCACCTATCCGCCCACTCAGCAAACATTGCGTTGGAACTGCTGCGAATGCGCGCCCGCAGAAAAGCGCAACGATGGCATGGAATCCATCCACTCGTACCTCCGTCAACATGCCTGAGGCACTGCAGTATCGCGACAGACCTAACAACGTTCGGAAGGCGTTGTTATACTGGACCCGGAGTGCACTGTAGATCTTTTGAGTATAGTCAGACCATAGGCCGCAGGTGTAGAAAGAAAGATAAAATATGTTATGTTTGAAAAGTTTTTAGAGTCTTAATGTTTAAAATAATAATAAAATCTTCTTCTTCGTGTCAGCAACGTCAAATTATTTTTTCCCAGTATCTGGCAACATCGATAGCTCGTGTGTTGCCCAGCATAAGGTCCTGAGATGTGCAGCTTGTTGTGCACATGGAGCAGCATCTCGGGTGTGAGGCGGTCTGTAGGTCTCCACAGTAGCACAATAGTGTCTCTCCCTGCTAAAGCATTCTCCACCGCTCATGGTTGTCCTTTGTTCTACCAATTCCGGTTATTAATCTGTTCAGGGATTTCCAGGTCCGCCAGTCAAGGTTCTTGCCAGTTGGGAGGCCTTGCTTTGGAGTAATGAAATCCTCTGTTGCGATTTGTTGCCAGAGCTGAGGTCTCTCATATTCAGGGCCGGATGTGAGAGGTTGTGTGGATTTCAGAAAGCTGCTTCGCGACTTCAATCTTGATGTTGGGGGTATCTTATTATACAATCAGCTGGACGGTTGGTTGATTGCCTTACGCATTTCTTCGGCGCATATGACTCTGCGTCTTATGTGTGGTGGTGCGATGTTTAGAAATGGGTGTTGATTTGAGGCAGCCTGGGACGACTCTGCATGCATCATTCAGGGCAGTATCCACTTGATTACAGTGGGCTGATCGACCCCACACTGGTGCCGCATATTCTCTGGCTGAGAAACAAAGTGCTTGAGCTGAAATACGAAGAAAGGGTGGTTGGGCTCCCCAGTGAGTGTTGTCAGTTTGCGGATGAGGTTGTTCCTTGTTGCAACTTTCTGTTTGGTGTTGCTGCAGTGACGCCTGAAGGTGAGGGAGCATGAAAAGAACCTCCACGCGGTGCCCCCTGGAAATGGAATTTTGGACTTCCTCTTCCGGCCAATCTTCTTAACCCAGCGACAGCAAATTGATGAAATTAGGAAGACAAATAGAATAAAAAATTATAAGAAAGGCAGAAAAAACTTGATACGCTTAAAGCAGACCTTAAAATAGGACGATTCAGAGTGCGTGAAATTATTGATCAAGAAGACCATCTTTTGTTATAAATATAATCGTGTCGGAAGCAACAGGGTCAGATGTCTGCCCAGAAGTGGGCAACATCGATGGCGTTACTCCTGGCCATCATAAGGTCTTCCTGGGTGCAGCTAATCGGACACAGCGCACACTCCAGACTGTGTGACAGGGTCTGCTCTACGCTGCAGTCACATTCAGTCGGTCCGCTGTAAAATGCCATCTAATTTTAAGTTAAATTATGGATTGTCACAAACTTATGATAAAGACAGTTATTTAACAATATATTGACACAAAGTGGTGCGTCTGTACCGAAACATGTAATAACCTTAAAAAATATTTCTTAGTTTCAGACAGTAAAAGATTGCCGGTGGGTATAGCTCAATGGTCAAAGCGTTTGCTTTTCAAGCTAAAGGTCGTGGGTTTGATCCCCGATGGAGATTAAAAATAAATAAAAAATTTATCGATTTCTGACCTCTATAATACCCTCGGTTGGTTTGAATTCGATCGCTCACCCGTAAAATGCCAGTTATAGCCTATTAATCAAAATTAAAAAAACAGCCGAAAGTCTTCCCATTAAAAAAACAAATATATTAAAATATTGTGCTCATAATAAGTTTAATATAAAATTTCAAATATAAATAAACGTTTTTTTATGCAATATGTGAATTTTTACGGTAATATAATAATTCGACTTTTTTCTGTAAAATATGTATTTTAAAATTACAATATTTTTCTTTTCATGAACTAATTTATTAAAATTTATAATTGAGTTATATACACTTACAAAATAAAATCTTTTAAAAAATACTTTTATTTATTTTTTAAGAAGCTTCTAAAAATCCCGGACCTTCGCTTAACATAATTTTATAATGTTTCAGGTAATATCATGCTCAGATTGTATTTTCAGGAATGTCCGCTGTAAATCCGGCCGGTCTTTGAGGCTGGCTGCTGGGCGTCTGAGGCTCGTAAATCTCGGAGGCTGTGGGGCGAACCTGAAAAATAAAGGGAACCTTCCCGGCCGGCGCCACCTTGTATGATAATTCAGGGGGCCTGGACTGAATACAGAGAGCTTAAACTTACCCAGGAAACTACTGGGAATACTGAGAGCTTAAAGCTCCCACAGCACCTGAACGACTTTTGATTCCGACAGCGAATTATTTACTTTTAAACGGGCGTGCGACTGAGTGAGTTTGAAGCGATTAATAATGCAAATCGAATATTTTATTGGAATCAATAATGCGAATCGCGTTGCAATGATTTTAACATCAACTTGATATAGCCCTCCGGTGAAGAAGTCAAAAAGTTCAAATTTTAACTACTAACTTTTACACCCACGTTTGGTGCTGCTCACCAAAGCCCATTACTTGTATAACGAGAAATTACTCTGAAAACAATGCCTTGATAAGTGCTCCCAAGGAACGCAGGTACAAGGCGACCAATCCGGGGGCTTAAAGCACCAAAAACAATATCTCTTGTAGACTGATGCCAATTAAACTCAATATACGATCTTTCGTCTTAAATTTTCGCTCATTTTTTTGACATAAAAAAAGTTTGCCTGTGTGAAAAATTTAAGAATCATTGAACATTGCGCTTGCATGCACCATTTTGATTGTTTTGAATGGTCGCTACCTATCACGTAGGCGTTACCTGTCACGTAAACGCCATTATTTCCGTAAATAAGCGTTTGTAATTAATTTCGGGCAGTAGCTGTCATTACTGCTGACGGTCACAATCAGAGTCTATCTAGAACCTGTGAGGAACGCAGAATCTTCCATCCCGGGCAGATGACCGAAGATTGATAGTGAATTATGTCAAATAAACTACAATATGCTTATCGACAAGTTCTTTGCTTCGTGACATGCTCTTTATTCATTCACTCACTACGTGTTCCAATGACGATTTCGTCAACATAAAATCACCTTTAATTAACGGAGGATGTCAACTTAATTAAGAAATATGCAACGGAAACGGCCAATAATGATATTTTTTGAGGATTATAATGTATTGACGAAACCTTGAAAAACGGTTAATACCTTAATATGAAACATTTTTTAAATGGTGTTTTCTAAGACTTTACAAAATGGACAAAGTAGTCTTCTTCGTAGTATCAATCCGGTGGATTGGTTTGCAGCAACAGAATCTTGCATCTCGATCTCCATTCTTCTCGGTCCTCCGCAACCCTTTTCAGCTCAGCATAAGCGCTACAATTCATGTCCTCGAATACTTGCTGTAAATACTCCCGTCTAGGGCGCCCTCTACAGTTTCCACGATGGTCTTCTTCACGATATTGTGGAGGGGACGGTTGAGGGTACAAAGTAGTATGCGAGCATAATTTATTAAGGTCACTATTGAATAAAACAGACATACTGTCAGGCCATATTTCTGATTTTTTCGATGTAAATGAGAATGCCTTGGTATTATAGGACTTTTAAGCTATGTGGTTACTTTAATCAATTTCCAAGATCTTACGATTTTTTTACATTTCTATAAGACTTGGGCATTTAAGCAATAAGAATGACTTCTTAATAGTAGAAAAATTAGTCCCTATATATATATCTTTGATCACAGCACACACACATCCACTAAAATCATACTATTTAATAAACTGTCACATTTCACTGAGTTCTTGAAGAACCAAAACATCCAAAAAGGGCAGAATCTTATTAGTATGTGATTGATATCAAAAGGAGTTCTACTTGAATGTTTTTTAATATATAAACAATTGACATCAGTATGATATAGCCCTTGCTGACAGGTACCGAAAACCTCGATATACAATCTTTCATCTCTTATTTTCGATCGCTCATCCGACACGCGTGTATTGTCATTTTGTAATGCCGTTAGGAGGACTAGTTATATAGATTGCCACTTGGGGCGCTGGGTGTCATCGACTGCAGCGCCTTGTGTGCAGTTAGTTGTGTGCCGACGGCGGCGAAGTTATATTTACGTTGGCCCGGCCTGCATGCTGTGACTAGGTCCATGCCTGAAGTTTGTACAATTGTCGGAATATATATGTCAATGTTCTTCAGAAAAAGTTTTTGTGTTGTTAATCTGCTCCTCATCCTGCCACCACGTAATTCAATGACCAACATAGATAGGTGGATGTCATAATTTAATCAATATATTTAATTATTTCTTTGAGTATTTTTTTTAAATAAAAGAACATTTAACCATAAGGTGGAATTGACGCAGGTTTATTGTGATTTTTTTTGTAATTAACTAATTCCAAAATTACTGAGTAAACATGATGACTTTATATAATTGGATTTTCTAATTATACATTTTCTTCCAAAAATATCATTTTACCAAATTAATTCCAGGTAAAAATATAATATTTCACAAATAAATACAGCAAATTGCTTCGTTTTTTTGCCATTCCGTGAAATTAACTTTGGACAGTAAATAAGAGAGCCGGCACGTGTTTTTATGGCATTGTTTTTTTGTAAAAACAAACAACAAAAAACATTATTTATAACAATGACAATAAACATAAACATAAAACACGCTGTTTTAGACGACCATTTTACTATATTACAATCAAATCATCATCAGCCTGTGTCCATATTCTTGGTTCGTTTACCAGTTCTTGGGTGCCATTCCAATACTTTTCTTCCCCATCGACCGTCGTCTCTTCGACAGATATGTCCTGCCCATTGCCACTTGAGTGTGCCTATTCGTTGGGTAGCATCCACTCTTTAAACGATTCCATTTACGACACTCGAGCATGGATCTCTCCATAGCACGCTGGGTGACTCTTTTTTTATTACTATCTGTACAAAATATATTTGACTTTTTTTTTATCTAAACACATACAGGAGAATACCGACAGATAGTGATAGTAATTCTGAAGTCTCATCTGTGGAATTATATGACGCTTACCGCGCTGCATATGGCTGAGCGCTGCATGTGCAGTGTTGATCCGCCAACGTTATAGACTACAGTCTGAGATTCATCCTTCATTATTACAGGAATTTACTTTAAATGGGTGGTATTCACGGGACGACTTTCGTCTACCACCAATTTTAATTGATAGGCTATGACTGGCTTTTTACGGGTGAGGAATCAAATTCACACTAACCGGGGTATTTCAGAGCTCCGAAATCGTTTTTAATTTTTTTTATTTTTTTTCAATATTTTTATCATTGTTTCATTCATTTGTCGCTTTAGTTGGCTGTAAAAAATACAATTTATTCCTTTGCCATGAATTTTTTTAAATATTTTTAAAAATATATCGTTTCAACTTGACAACCAAAATGTATAACTTACACTTCCGCTATTATTGCTTTGATTTTTTTGAGTGTGGGTGATTGACCTTACGCAACAAAAAAGGTGACAGTAAATAATCTCTTAAATAACATTTTTACTGACCATGTTGTGTCCGTAAACAGAAACATTATTTGTATTATAAAAGGCCAATAAGAATATTCGTCGCATATTTCTTGTTGTACTGTCAGGGGTCTTAATCGAGTGCTACAGAGTCCACCCCTTTTCCTGAGAAACTTCACAATACTACATGTCATTATAGTCAACACCAGTGATAACAAACCTTTCTTGAATCTACATTTTGACTATTATTTTTTTATACACATGAAGGAGAGTACGATCAGAGGATTTTTTTATGCAATCGCATACAGGACAGCAAAAACAATGTTGCTCTATGATTTTTATGTAACTAGGGCGACTGGACGCTACATTCTGGAAAAGGTGATGTGCTTGAATTTATTATTTGATATAGATTGAATGAAAAAAAAAACACTCGAATAGCATTCCAGAAGTACTTATTTCACAATTACTTCTTTGGATGTGAGACTGGTTTTAGACTAAATCGATTCAAGATATTGCAAATCCAAGAATATTGATGGGCCATTTGCTGCCATAAACGATTAATTTGTGTCTCCTAAGAACTAGCATTTCAAAAGATCCTTCCTGAATACAACTCGTAAGATCTTGACCACTGTCTATGTTGTATCATTCATACTGATTTCAACTCGATAAAGCCTTTGCAGGCTGGTGCTGAAAAGCCTCGATGTACAATATTTCGTCTTTTTTATTTTTGTTCGCTCGTCGGACAGGCGTATATAAATATGTAAGCCTATGTTTTATATTTAAGTAGCATAAGATATGGCGCTTGTATGCGTCATTTTACTTGTTTTTGACAAGTAGTGTCAAATGGAGTGCCATAGTTCTCCAAGTGGCCACTATGTGTGTTCGGCATGCTGTCTGAAAGTCGTGGAGTAAGCAGTGTTCTATTCCAAGCAGCGGCTTTCGAATTTTATCGGTCTTCTTTCACCAAAAATAATTAAAATGTGACTTTTGACGAGTTCTTTGCTTTGTGATCTGCATCTCATACATTCACCACGCGTCCCGATGACGATTCCGGAGACACGGAGTTACTTTTATTTCGACGGGGGATGTCAACACAAAACAGATCTCTTCAAGTAACAGATACATAATATGTTGCACTTCAATCTCTCCAATCCCCGTCATCTAGCTGCCTTAGTAAAACGCCATAAAAAACACTGGACTTTTAGTGCGACTATAAAAATCTTAATTTCTTTACTATTTAATTATAATGAAATGCGCACTTTTGAAAAGTTTGTTTATCGCTATAGCGTCTCACCGTTGTAGCGTGTCGCACACAGGAAAGATTGATTCCCACTGGAGCGAACAGCACGCACCCTCCACTCGGCCGCAGATCTCTTTTGATAGGAGTGATGGGCGGACCCTCTTGAGGTGTTGTTGTTGTTGTGGCCGGACCTGCCCGGGCCATTATTCACCCCGGGCAGGATGACGCATGGCCAGAGCACTCGACCCTAAAAAGGATGAGCGAAAATCGGAGACGACTGTACAATACATCTGGAGTGTGTCTAACTCTAAAAAAAATAGCGTCGTGATATATTTTAACTTAAAGGTAAAACGCGTACTTGCCATAAAAAAAGTCGTGCTTTTGAATATTTTTTAGTCTATCACGCAAGAGAGCACTAATAATTGTCCTGTGGGTTATTTGACGTCTGCCTCATATGTGGAGCAAATGCATACTACAAATTTTCGTTTCACTGATCTATAAGCTTAGGTTGTCTATGCCTTGTCGCAGAACACTTGTCTACCCCGAAGTCCACACGGGAACAATGATGGTTCCCGGCAGCCTTCAGGGCAAGAGCCTGCAAACTTGCATAGACTGCGGCTGTAGTACCAGAGAAATATTTAGGTGTTCAATAATCAGCGTTTGTAGGGAGATCGCATGATCACTCCGACGCCGCGAAAGCCTGAATATTTTTTGTCCTTTAGGGGAGGAGCAATCCTTCTAGGGGCGTCTATAAAGCTCAGATTTGATAAAATATTTTTTATATCAAACTTAGTTGGGATATGAATCGACAGCATCTTAACATGTGTGTAATCGCCAGGCCGAACGATGAAGGCGGGTCAAACAACTTGTATGTGATCGTTCCGCCAACGTTTAGTGGCCGACTATACACAGCTTGTTTTATGTTTTTTCAAACGTTTAGTGGCCAATCACATAACATATGTGTTGTTTTTACGTTCGACCATAATTCAAAGATCTCAAACCTTTTTAGTAGGGGTAATATTTAATTTTATTTGAACACATGAAGATAAAAAATTTAAAAAAGCATTTTTTGTAAAACAAATAGTAATGGGAGATAGGACTTTATCGTTTTTCTCGATCAATATTTCGATTCTATGGATTTAAATTTTATATGTTTGTTAGCAAAATAAGTATTCCCGATGACGCCGAGGAGATCGAAGACAGCGACGATGATGAGATGGATATATATAAACAAATAAATATATGCGAATTTTTTTTGTTAGCAATTCTTAATACAGTCGGCCTCCAGCGTAAGTTTAATCGCGTACCGCGCGGACTGGATAGTGTTAATGACAAACAAAATCTTTAACCACTGGACTATGCTGCCATATCTATACAAGCATACTTTTTGGAGATCTAGATTCAAATGAATCAATTAACATATAAATAAAAAATTGTCCTGGATTACAAAATAAATTTTGAAAGTGAAACGACAATTCGATGATAAATTAAATTATTTCGTTACTACAGCATTTTTGTATTCGGCATAATGTTAGCTTTGTCATTTCACTTCGAATAGAAATACAAAAAGTACGATATTAAGCATGTTTTTATTGACAAAAAGAAATTACACGAGCGGAAAATATGCGAAAAAAATATGTTTTAATGCTTATAATACAATTAACGTTAGCGAGCGTATTTTTGACCTAGGAATGAGTGAAACGTGGCGCCGGATCGCGGAAACACAAAAATTGAAACCGGAAACAGAGTGTGTGTTGTCTGCGTACTGTAAAAATAATTTCCATTCACAATGATGACCGCAGACATTGCGGGTAGAATGCCACCAAAGGGCAGAGAAAATATTCAATTTTAAAATAGCTGCTGAAATTACTCGCCGAAATGGTTCGCTGTGAAGCCTTCAACAAAAGAGCTTTCGAAATTATTTTATGTACTGCCATAGTTTTGATAAATTCTATGGCACTACTTTTACTGTTGTGTGGTTATGTATTATTAGGATAATTGATATTAAACATTTACGATTTGTGGTTCAAATTCCAGCATCCGATGTTTATTCTTTTACGATTTATTTATAACGTAAATATCATAATTGTATTTATACGCTTTTTATTTGACTAAATGGTGATTTTTAAAGCACTTCTTTTCCTCTCAAGTATAACGGCGGGTCTTGAGTGCCTTTTAAGAATGCCTTCATTTTCAGCTCTCATACTCGTATACCTTCCAGCAGCAAGTTTCAGGCTGTTGGTGCCGCTAAACTGAAAGCACAATTGCCAAAAATTGTGCTAGTACTACCTCTCGTCAGCTGCAGGGAGCATTTACTTATTTGGGTGTTTCTGAATGTTTCACCTTGCGGACTTATGGATGACTTAATAAGCTCTATTAAATAGCTTGATGCAGTTCCGTTGAGTGCTTTATAAGCTAAAGAAGTCAGAGCTTGTACTGTTATCTAGCCGGGTCTCTCAACCAATATAGTCAGCGTAATATTGGAGTACTGTGACAGAATTTAAGCACGTTGTACATGAGTGATGTCACGTGATATGATGTTTGCTGAATATTTTATGAACATATCAATTGTAAAATATTTGGTTAATACCTTCAATTATGTAAAGAATATGTGAGTATTTATAAAAAATCAACTAAAAATAAATTTATATTATAAGTACATTATAAATAATGTATTTGGTTCAAAGCACTCACCAACGCACTCATTTTTGAGAGATTTGAGAGTTTCAGAAAATATCACGGTGTATTTTTAACTTATCATCATCAGCCTGCTTCCGTTTACTGTTAATCGTAAGCCTGCTGTATGAGTCTACGTTCTTTTCATCCTCCGCCCACCGCATCCAGGCTACTCACGCTATTATTTTGATTTAGTCAGTTTATCTTGCAGGTAGTCGGCCAACACTCGTTTGCCAATTCTTGGACACCACTCCAACATTTTTCTTCTTCACAAACACTCATCTCTTTGACAAATATGTTCTGCCCAAAAAATGTGTATTTAACATCACGCAGAAAAATAATTATTTATTGATTCTCTAAATTTTTTATACATCCTTTTAATTTTTTCACTCGAGTGTTCTTTAGTCCCGCCATTTACAATCATTTGGGATCGGCTCTCTTTGTGCACCTTCGCCATGTCTGTCTGTCCTACGTTGCATTCTCGGTCATACCCAAAATTTTCAGATACTTGTTTACTGTTGCAGTCCAGGTTGCCAGTGATCTTCCAGGTCTTCTTCTCAGCGTGGGTATGTTGAGTTATCTCTTCACCATGTTGTCCTCGTCTCTGCGTGTCATATGCCCATACCATCTTAGGCGGTTTTCCTTTATATTTTCAGGTATAGGGGCCACCCGAAATGAACATCGAATAAGCTCATTTCGAACTCTGTCCACTCTAGTCGCATCGCCCGCCCACCTCAGCATCTTCATCTCTGCCACATGAATCCTATCTTAGTCACGTAGAGTGAAGTACAAGACATTTTTTTTTTTTAAATGTTTCAAAGGTAAGTTTTTACACTCAAGTTTTTCCAATATGTTGGAATCTCCATGTATTATTCCAATAAGTCGTTTTTTTCTTTTCTACTTCGTATCAGAGCAATATTCGTAGGAAAGAAAAGAAAGAGAAATTTACGTCTGGGATGAATAGTATCTTAAATAGTAAAGCTTGAATTTAAAAACGATTTGTGAAACTTATTATGCGCATAATATATTCCCATTTCTCGAATTGGATCTTTGCGGACTTTTAATATAAAGGAGAGACTATTTCGAGAGATCTTGGAAAAAAACTTTGCTTTGCATAAACTTTACACGATAACCTGCGGCCCGCGGACTAGACGCGGTCCATGAATATTTTTTCATCATTATATCTGACATCAGCGTGATTTAGTCCTTGCTGACTGATACTGAAAACCTCGATATACAATCTTTCGCTTCTTATTTTTGTTCGCTTGTCGTCCATGTATGTGTCGCCATATTGGCATTTTAGAGAAGTCCGTTCACGGGTGTGACAGTAGTTATATAGATCGCCACTTACGGCACTGGGTGTAACTGACCATGGCGCCGCACGGCAGTCAGTAAGTGTCAACGACCGCAAGAAAGTCGCATTATGGCCGGCCCGGCATGTTATTCCGCTTGAGCCGGAAGTTTTCAAAGTCATAGCTTCTGAAAAACGTCTTTGAGTTGTTAACCTGCTCCTCATCCTGCCACCACGTGACTGAATAACTACCTTTTTAGAGAGGATGTTGTTATATCATATTTGCACACCTAACTGGGGCATATGGTTGTCATGAACTAGTACCACAATGCTGTGTCACCCGCATTGTTGTCGCCTCATCTCATGTCAACTATGTTTCTTAGATATCCTTCTAGTAGATTATATTCGTATGTGTAGTTCCCGTTGACTTCGGTGACCTAAAATAGAAGAATATAGTGGTACCTTAACATACGAATGACGTTTTTATTACGAACAACAAGTTTTGTGATATGATATATAGATATAATCGTGTCGGAAACAACAGGGTCAGATCCTGTCTGCCCAGAAGTCAGCGACGTCAATGGCCTTACTCCCGGCCATCATCAGGTGTTCCTGGGTGCAGCTAGTCGGACACAGCGCACACTCCAGAATATGTGACAGGGTCTGCTCCACGCCGCAGTCACATTCAGTCGGTCCGCTGTAAAACTGAGATGCTTTCATTTGTGTCTTCGTCTTACATACTTTGGTCTGTTAAGGGAACTCAAGATGGCCTCAGGTATCACCAGTTCCATTAATTTAATTTAATACAACTAAGACAGACAAATATAGCTTAAAGCAAGTGTAACATTTTAAATAATATATATACATAAATATAAAGACGAAAATTAAAAGATAACTAATATCCTTCCAAAGTGATACAACTTTTATTTGGTCAAAAGAAAAATATTGTGAATTTACCGCATTTCTTTCATATTCTTTTACACTTAAAAATAAACAAGTAGGTGTCATCCCTTTTTTAAGGTCTGCGCTTTCTTTGGCTGTCAAAAAGCATTCGTTAGTGAAAATAATTAGGTGATAATATTAAATATTCGTCATGCTACATATTAAAAACCTCATCTTGTATCACTTGGAAGCTATCGAAATTCTACTTAATATATTTATTGAATAAAAGGCTAACAACGACTGATTTAAACTACGCTTTCAGAAGCGCATGAAAAAACGTACGGTGGCTGATCTCCTTTACAAAAGTATATCTGCGAAACTTTTTTATGCTAATTATTTATATTCCCTCACTGTAGAAGTTACAAAGCTTTCTAGAAGATTCTTGAATGTTGGCTTCAGTACATTTTAATTATTACATCAACCGGCCATAGAAATCTACTTTCCACAGAAACCATCTCAAAAGAAATTGCATATTTTCTTATAATATAAAATAATTATGTAACGATGCATTTTGTGAAAAAATTAAAAGCTGTATAAATAATAATTTGTCTGTACGGAAAGAAAGTTCATTCTCTTCCAACAGATTTCTAATTTCTTTTATTACAAAAAAAAATCACACTTAAAGCACAAAACTGCACTGTTTGTTTTGACAGCTGATGTATCAAAACTTTTATAGAAAACTTTTAATTGATTTTACACAGTATTTCTTTCGTTGGAACGCTTTCATATATGAAAGCAGCATTTTTATCGTATTTAAATATGAAAAATGTAAGAATTATGTTCAAACAAAAAAAAACGTATTTATCTCCAGTATGTATGGATAAGATGTGTACTGATATAATAAGAGTGCAAAAACTGGTCAGCTAATTTCCATGCTGAAATTTTGATGTTGAAGAAGCACCACGATCCCGGAGGCCAGTTGAATCTGATGAAGATAAAAAAATATTGATTAATGCCATTTGGCGAAAACAACTCATGACATCGCCGAGAATTTTTTTAAATTGTCTGTTTGTGACCATTTGAAACATCTAGAATAAGAACTATTTTTTCTTTAAATCAAAATGGAATTTGGAACTAGTTTATGAATTATCTCTAGTATAAAATATTTTTTTGTGTTCATTAAAAGCCACGACTATTTGGCATAACAGTGTATTTTTTTTCCTCTTATTCTGACACAATGATCTTCTAAAGAGACTTTGATGTAATTTCCTCAAAACTAGTTAAAAGTAAGTTATTTTTCTGCTCATCCAAAATCTCATTGCTGTATCCAATAGTTGTGATATATTTTGTAAAAATCCGTGCCATCATTTTCTTATTTATTAATATTTTATTGAAAGCTTTTCTAGCTCCAAAAAATTTCTATAACCATAGTTTTTATGTTGTTTTTTTAATAGTATTTATTTATTTTAGACATATAAAAATTTTTGTTTACGACGTTCTTGAAAACAAAAAGAAACCACTTACATATAAAGGTTTTTGTGATTAAGTAATAATAAAATAAAACAATAAACACAGGGAACATAGATTTCCACTGCTCAAACAGGCGCATCCAACAAATTCGCGGAGTTCGTATCTGAACTGGGCCTCCCTTGCGAGGAAAATATCAACAATCGATATTATTTATGTATAACATATCATTGTAACTACGCACTCACTGCTAACAAGGTGGAGAACGCTTCGGCAGGGAGAGTAATTGCTGTGTGACTGTAGAGACCTGCAAACCACCTTGCACCTAAGATCCTACCTCATTTGCCCAACTAGCTGCACATCCCAAGACCTTATGCTGGGCAACACACTGGCCATTGATTTTGCCAGATATTGGGCGAAAACAGTTTGAAGTCGTTGACACGAAGAAGAATAAAACTGTTAAGAAACTGCTTTCTCACTGTCTCTCTTTCTCTTTTTAGAAGTTTCTGGTATTTAAAGTAAAATTTGTAACGGAGGAAGAGAAGTTTTCTAAGCATTATTTATTGATTTTCCTAAGAAACTTAATTTATTGTTTAAGAAATTATATTCTGTTTTATCTATTAGCTACATAAATTGTTTCAGCGGCTAGTTTTGTAGTAGCTAGCAACATTGTATACAATGTTGGCTTCACTCTGTTTATTTGTTAGCCGCGCTTGTTTATGCTCAATCATAAAATAGACAGTACCGCGTGGTTGAACCGAAACCTTGAGAGGAATGTTACCGGCAAAGCGTGAGAGTCTGCTTTACGGCCTAATATTGTGCCGCCTGAGAGACAGTTAGTTAAATTACTAGCTCAGTTACTCAGTGAGTTATAATAGACATCCTAAATTACAACAAACGGGGCGTCACGTTAATTATCTTAACTTATAAAAATATCACATAGATTACGTCATCACCTCACTGAAACATCAGTTTTCAGCTTGCAAAAATTTCCTGATATGAATAAAAGAATAATTCTGAAGTCTAATCTGAAGCATTCTATGACGCTTACCATAGTGCATAAAGCTAAGCGCTGCATGTGTAGTGTTGATCTGCCAACGTCAAAGACATATTATAGCCTGAGATTCACGCATCATCCTTATTATTACAAGAATTAACTATGAATGGGTAGTCTTTACGGGACGACTTTTGTCTACCACCAATTTTAATTAATATGCTATGGCTGGTATTTTACGGGTAAGGGATCAAATTCACACCAACCGAGGGTATTTTAGAGCTCAGAAATAGTTTTTTTTAATCTCCGTCGGGGATCGAACTTACGACCTTTGCCTTGTAAAGCAAACGCTTTGATCATGGAGCTTTACCCGTCAAAACTAAGCAATGTAAAAAATTAAAATCTACATTATCAATTGAATCCGAAACAATCAATTACTTTTAACGTATAATACATGTTTTCAAACGATCCGTTCACAAATGACTGTGACCCTTTCCTTTCTTACACTTCTCTCTTTAACATTGATAAAGCGTTCTGAAATTATGCTTGTAAGTTTTATGTTTGACTTCAAAAAGATATGATGTCTCAGAAACAAGTAGACGAATAATTATTACTGTCAGTGGTTCTACAAAGTATATCATAACATTTCCTTTTTTTAAATTTAACGAAAATATTTTGCTATATAATGTTTTTTTTTCTTCATTTTGTTTTATCCAACGACACTTTGGTCCAACAATGAAATACGGCTTGGTGTCGGGTATTTGCTGTAGTGAGAAAAGCGAACCGAAGCGAGCTTCACATCTTCCAGTCGCCATAGTTTTCATTTAATCAAGGGAGGAAAATTGTTTACGCGGGAACCCTCAACGCTAACACTCAGTTATCCGGGATGAATTTAAAGACAGTGTTTACACGCATACTAATATTTTGAAGGCTTTTCTTAGTTATATGAATGATCTATACGTTATAAAATTACCTCTATAATAAAAACAACAATCATGGAATATAATTATTTAAAATTCTTACTGTATTTCATTAATTTTTATTTCCGTACACTTCTTAAATTTTTGTGTTTTTTAATATTTTGTTTTTAACTGTGTTTTCGTATATTTATTTTGACAATTTCTTCTGTTAAAATAATTAAATATGTAAACTTGAAATACTTAACTTGTAAAGCATTCATTGACAAACGTTAGTCTACTTTTTCCGCCATTCTTCACAAATTTGTCTTACACCCAGCTATCACGACATCTTTTTTTTCGTCTTTCTTGTTTCTGAATTAAAGTGGTATCTCACCAGCTACTATGCTTACCTCTTTTTCATAAGACATTTTTCCAACGTGTACTCTCCAGTACCACTTTTATGATCCTTTTCCACCACACGAAATTTTTGACGCTGCAAGTCTTCCTTATTTAATGATTATCCTTTTTTGAAGATTGCCAGTTCTGTAATCGGATCAAAAGATCACATCTAAGTCGTTCTCAAGAGATTTTATTTATATTATCAATGCCGTGTGTCGTAATCAGGCGTACATAGGTTTAGTTACTAAACCTCTGTACTAAACTCATATCTTGGATTATTCCTAGTTTTCAGCTAAAAGCTTAATTATATCCAAATACACTGTTCTGCACTTCTCCTTAAGGTTTTATGATATAATTTTATTGTTTCTTTATACAACATTACTCTATCATAAAGATACACTAGCAGATATGTTTGTTCGTTCTGTAACTTCTTCGTATAAGTCATTGCTGCTAGATCTTAACGACTTCGTACTTGAGTCGCATTACTTGCTTTATTATTTTAAAATATATTGCAAGCTAACATCTTAATGTAAATCGTAATTACATCACTCAAATTATTTTAAAATTTTACAACTCTGCTGTTCATTAGAAAGTAATTGATACTAGCTTGATATAGCCTTTGCAGGCTGGTGCCGAAAATCCTCAATATACAGTGGTCGGTGACACCCAGCGCCTTGAGTGGCAATCTATATAACTAGTCCTCCTAACGACATTACAAAATGACAACACATGGGTATCCGATGACCAAATGAAAGTAGGAGACGAAAGATTGTATATCACGGTTTTCGGTACCAGTCAGCAAGGGCTTTATCATGCTGATGTCACTATAAAGAACAATCCAAATTGTATCTAATGGGAGATGGAAATAATTTCTGAATGAATATTCACAATTGGATTCATAATTTTATTTTATTTACATTCCGATAATTAAAGTACATTTAAATGCTATTATATACATTTCTTACACGTACATTTTATTTAATAACAATTGTCGAATATTTTAAAATAATAACAGTATATTTTAAAATAATCTGTAACTGAACAACAGACAAATAAATTTTCAAAAAAAAACGAACACATATAAAAAAATAGTAGGCATTCATCATTATATTTTGAATAACCAAGTTCCATTTCAGTAAAATTGAAAGTATACAAAAAATACGTTTTGTGAATAATTAAGTAAAATTTTGTTTAATCCGTAGTCAGACTAAGACCTTTTATTTAACAACATTATTTTATGTCTTTTTATGTTAAAGTGATATTTTATTCTGAATATTACAATACAAAAATTACAATACATTTCAGACCCGAAATAAAAGATTCTTTAGAATTTATTCCACATATATTATTATTTTTAACGACATGTTTCAGCCAGGTCGGATGGCCATTTTCAAGTTGACTTGGAAATGGCCATCCGACCTGGCTGAAACATGTCGTCAAAAAAATAAATATATGTGGAATAAATTCTAAAGAATCTTTTATTTTATATCTGATATTATGGAATTCCACCAAGAAATATCGATCGAGAAAATCGAAACAATACATTTGCAATGTTATTCATTATAGTACTTATCAACAAATAGAGTTTATATAATTATTTCAAATTTGAATAAACTATTCTGGGAATAAATAATATTGTTATTACAAAATAAGGTTTCATAAATCCCACAGTGATTTCCATGTTTCTTAGAATTTATTACATTTACTGAATTTCAGGAGTATTATTATCTTTTTATTCAAAAACATATTATTGGAAATTAATATTATTGTGGACTTTTGAATAAGATATACATAATTAAATTGAAAAATACGAAAATATTTCACAAATACTATAAAAAAAATTACGAGGCAATAAAATTTATAAAATTAAAAATATCGATAAAAAAAATCATTTCTAAAAGTTTTTTTTTATGTAAATAATTTGTATTTGATAAAAAGAGGAAATATTAATTTTTAAAATGCAATTTATTCAATTTTAAGCAAACTGCGAATACGTGGTGTTTGTGGGTAGGTTTTAATATAACAAAAGATAACCACAAGGCTCAAATTAAGAAGAAATTTCCTACATTCAACAACGGAACTGGTGATATCTGAGGCTACCCTGCGGCTGAACATGTGGTGGGGAATACTTGGATTGCCCCGAAAGAGGACCTAGCCCCTGGACACGACCAGAGGTGGAATATATGGAGGTCCCTTAACAGACTTTGGACTGGACTTTTGCAAGACGTGGACACAAATGAAAGCCTGGCAGTTTTACAGCGGACCGACAGAATGTGACTGCGGCTTCGAGCAGACCCTGTCACACCTTCTGGAGTGTGCGCTGTGTCCGAGCAGCTGCACCCAGGAAGACCTGATGATGGCTGGAAGTAATGCCATCGACGTTACCCACTTCTGGGCAGACAGGATCTGACCCCGATGTTTCCGACACGATTTTATTAAATATAATATAGCAAAAAACATATAAAAGTTTTCAAAAATTTTAAATACCTTATTTCAACAACAGTATTTTTTCATTCATATTTAGTTTATCGCAAGTTTTTCCAAGACAAAAAGTATTCGTATTAATTTATTCATACATAAAAAAATGTGTTCTTAAATGTGTTTTTTAAGAGAAAAGGTTAAGAAAGGGCACTCCAGTTAAAATACTATTGTTTATCCAAAAATAAATAAAATCTATTCGAACTATAAGCGTTGGACTATTTATTTATGATTATTTTGAACGCGTTATTGTTCAAAGCAGCAACAAAAATAACATCTGTGGAAAAAAATACTTTTTCTTATGATAGGGTAAACAAAACTGAGGCAATCGAAAGGCGGACTCGAATAATAACGTAAATATATTTACAAAAGCAGTTTGCTCGGTTGCTAGTTGTACTCGAAACAGATTTTTTTTCAGGACCTCTGAGGGGCTGAAATTTCAGCGCTGTCCACGAGGCGTAAAATTAGGGATGAAGGTTCCGATGTGTTTCGCTGAAAAAACTGAAAAAAAGCGAAAAAAAAACTTTTATTCGACGAATCGACGCCGAATCGGATTCCGCATTTTTCGGTGTCTGTTTGATTTATAAATAACGCGATAAAAATAAATAAAAGTCACAATTTAACTGATTTATACTTCCGCGTGTACGAAAAGGTTTGATTTTTTAACAATGTCTACATGATTCGTTTTTAAATGCTTGAATTGATAGGCTTTTCATACTTTTTTTTTTTTCAATCATTATTCGAATATTGAAACAATCAGCAAGTTAAGTTATAAACACATTATCGTTGATGTGTGACAAATAGTTTTTATTTGTGTCAAATAAATTGCTGCAGTAATAATGTTTATGCGTGAATGTCGGACTGTATACTATGTCGTTGACGTATCAACACTCTACATGCAGTGCTTATCTATATGTAGCATTGTAAGCGCCATAGAATTCTAAATCACTCTCACCATCTGTCGTTTTCACGTGTATGTGCTTACATAAAAAAATAAAAAAACTGTGTCTTTTATAGTATATATGCTGGACACTACATGCGGAAAAAAAGGCTGGAAAATAAGCCAAAAAGCATATGCTACTTTTATTAGCTAAGTACAGATAGCGGGGGAAAAAGCTGATGGTTTTAAATCTAAACAATGACGAAAACCGTCAGTTCGTTTTGCCACTTCCTTTATTTGATGTATAAGCAAGAAAAGTAGTATGGTTGTATGTTTGAACAAAATAATGTTTTAATTGAAACATAAATATGTTTTTAAATATCATTTTTTATAATATATGTAAAATCTTGTTGTAACCTTCACACTCGTAATTGAACTTTGAAATAATTTAAAATATGTATTTTATAATTTATTTATGATTTAAAATAATTGTTAAATACATGTTTTTTATTTACAATAGATACAAACTTAAGTTTATTTAAGGATAGACTTTTTACTCGTTAATAATTAATAAATAATTTTATTATTAAATAAAATCTTAATATTATACACTTATTTAATTTGATAAATTATACAATTTTTCTACATTGTTAAACATATTTTAATGATTATAAAACAAATTTAACCACTTAATGCCCACGTTCGTACCGGTGCGGGAAAATTGTCCACGTCGCACCGGTACGAGCGTTCATTTTCCGTTTTTGCCGCTCTCGCATATTTTCGATGTTTACGCATATACAAAAAAATGGGTAGGCTTCCAGCTGTTTTCATCAATGAGTCACAAACACCACACGTCTTACAGATAAAAAAACCCAAGCATGAAGTGGTTAAATATTTTTTAACATTAGTATGAAATGGTGTCCATTTATCACAAAAATATGAGTAAGCTAAGCTAAATATATTATTATTTTTGCTTAAAATTAATATTAATTAAAAATGTTTTTAATCGTATTTACAATAGAATTTAATTTTAAAAATTAAATGACATTTCGCCCATTGGCCTCAAAATAATAAATGTTTTTATTATAACAAGAAAAGGTAATTCAAATTATTATTACCAAAAAAATACCGTCTAGATAAAAATGAACCAAATTAACTGTACCAAAATAAATGTCTTTTAGATTTGATTTTCGCTCATTATTCTCAAAATAATGAATGTTTTTATTATTACAACATAACGATCATACAAATTATTATTACCAAAAAAATACCGACTGTATAAAAATTAACCAAATTAATTGTAAAAAAATAAATGTCTTATAGATTCGATTTTATCGTTTAATTTATAGTACAAATAATATAACTGAAGATTTTTTTAAATTTCATTGATAATTATTAAATAAATACAATGAAATAAAATGTTTGAACATTCATCGATTAAATTTTTATATTAATATAATTCTGTAAATAAATAACTTCTTAGGTTTTCAGGGCCAGATATGCTATTGTGGCATTTGGGTTTGCGAATTATTTTCATCTAATATTTAGTTATTTCAACCACCATTGCAGGAGTCTTCTTCTGCGACAGAATCATCAACCATGAAGAAGACCCATGCAATGGTGATCGAAATATTGGAAGAAAATAATTTCGTACACACCTTTTGCTAAGCTTAAAAGCCACAATAGCAATTCTGTAAATAATTTACAATAAAATTGGTTCAAGTATATTTTTCTCAAGAGAGTGCTCTTGGTTCACAAATCGCGTTTTCATGAAATGTCTTCAGTGTCATTACACTTAAATTATTTATTTAAACACACTGACTTCAGCTCGCACATCTGAAAAAAACACCAAGGCTTCGCAGCATCGAGCCAGCCTGGATGGACACCGCAGCAAAGTAGATCTGTATGAGCCACATGACTGATAGTCTGCTGATGTAAGCAGAACAGCTTCTAGGAGCTGAATCGTCCGACATGACACTCGACGCTACTACATCCGGTCTGATGGCTGACGATGAACCGGATCCAGGCTCCGAGCTGGAGACGCTCGAAGGTCTGGACGCGGAACCAGAAGTGCTCCGGAAGTCGGGAACGTTGCGGGCAGCTTCGCTTTCAGGACACGTGGCTGACATCTGTTGAAAAAAAATTACAATTAATAAATAAATAAAAATACAAAGTTTGGGAATATTAATTTAAGGCTCCGCAAGCAACTTGCCAAAACATATGTTTGGAGCATATTGATGTATGGCTGTGAAACATGGTGCTTATCTGAAAGTTATAAAAAAAGACTAGAGACCTTTGAGATGTGGTCTTACAGAAGAATTCTCGGAATTTCTTGGAGAGACCACGTCACAAACAATGAGGTTCTCAGCATAATCAAGAGAGGTGAGTCCGATAGATCGGTCACATCATGCGCCACGATGGTCTACTTCACGACATTGTGAAAGGGATGGTTGAGGGTAGAAACTGCAGAGAGTGCCCTAGACGGGAGTATTTTCAGCAAGTGTTCGAGGACATGAGTGGTAGCTCTAACGCTGAGCTAAAGTGGATTGCAGAGGATCGAGAAGAGTGGAGATCGTGCGCAAGATTTTGTTTCTCCAAACCAATCCACCGGATTCATACTACGAAGAAGATACGTGATATGAACAGAAAATTATGAACGACATTATTTGAAAGAGTACATCAGATTAAATAACTTAATATACATTTTGTGTTGTTAGATTCTGATGGTCCCTTACTGTTGAACAACAAATAAAATGTCGTCAGGATCACACAATGTTTAAGTAACATGACCAATAATGAAATTTAATTTAATTTTTATTTTTTTATCACTTTTACATAAAGTCTTGTTCTCGTACTTTCTATGGTAGCCAATATTTTTTCTAAGACGAGAGTTTGGCTGCGTAGTAAATACAAATGCTTAGCAGGTGAATTAAGGTAATGCGTGGAACAATTACATTTTTTTAATTTTTCATTGTATTATAGTGCCCGCTTACCCGACAAATGTGATATTTGTTTATATTATATATCTTGCAAAAAAATCATCTTCAAATGTATTTGCAGTGAATTCAAAGTGTTTAAATAAACTCATGCAGAAAATAACGAAAAAGTTATCAAATAAAATAGTACAAATTCCATTCTTGCTAATGAGCTTTTATTTTTCACCAGAACCCGTAATGTTCAGACGTCACGAGCTTATGGTCTTAAAACAATATATTTATACCAAAAGTGAATTAAATAAATAATAACTATTTAAAAAAAACTATACAGCTCTCATCAGTCAATTGGCAATGTATTGATTATATAATTCATATAATTTAGAAAAAAATCTCTTTATATATATCTGCTCCTTAGTTGGAGCATACAACACATTTTTTAACGGCCGCAATGATTGCCTTATCCCAATTCATCCACTAGCCAAATAACCAAAGAGAATAGGATTTTATGGATTTCATGGATTTTAAATATTTTTTAGAACATTATCTAATTTTTCCAAAATTCTAATCTGAATATATACCATAGAGACACCTATCGTTATATGATGGTAAAAATGGTTTAAATACAACTTATTCCGCGCAACAGTTCGGGCAGAAGATGGTTGAGTGGTCTAGGGTAATGAACATGAGCAATGGTTGGTTCCAAGGCTCGCAGGTTCGCATCCCGCTTCTGCCGATATTTTTTCTGAACCAATTGATGCGTATAAAGAATTTGATGTATGATAGTATGTGTATATTTAATTACTAAGAATAAGATTGATTTAAAAATATAAACACTTAACTAAAAAAAAATACAATTTTCGAAATGTTCATAAAAATATTGATCATTTCAAAGATAAAAATTCTGAACAACTTAAAGTTGACATCGGGTGAAAGCGATGGTAAGTGATGTGTGTTTTCTTCAGGAAATTTCTTAGGCAATAAAAACCTCCTGAAAACATGATTATATCACGTGCTGATGCGTCGCTGATAAACCTGTGGCCTGAAATTCGTTTTTAATGCGAAAATAAATATTCAACACGTTCATTATCTTTTGTCGTCAGTCAAATAATAGCTTTCGCGATAACATGCTTCACGGAGCTTTTGAAATTCAAAATCACGTTATTTTCCTATATTTTTGTTGTTGTTTTTGTTTTATAATATTTAGTTTTGGATAGGAAAACGTATTTTTAAGACAACACGCATAAAACATTAAAAAAAAATCTTACTGAACATAAGAAGAAGAATATAAACAGAAGACGAAAACAGTGTAATTCACGTACTTAAAATTACAAGTACGAGTATATTCTAAAATTCATTTGATCAACATAATTGGAAATCTATTATGACAGTACACTTAGCTTGCGATAAGTTTGCTGGTGTCTAAAATTCAAATACAATTTTACAGAATTTATGGAAGTATGAATAAGCAATTATTTGTTTTAAAATATTTCTAAATTATTTAAAAATACAAAATAAAATATCTGACGGATGTTTTTAAAATATTAGAATATCTTCTTATCCGATCAAAAAATATATTAAATGATTTATATCGCATTTTTTAATCATAAAGATAGGATATAAAAGTGTTGGCGTAGCGACCATGAGCTGGCAAGCGAATTGTTAGCTGACACCTTGAATTATGAACTTTCAAAGCAAACGATTTGACCATTGAGCTTTACCTGCCGGCAAAATTATATTTCTATTTATATATATTTCAATTGAATATTATCATGACAGATATTATCTTCATTATTTGCCATAACTCGGTAAATTTTAGACATTATAGATACATTTACTCAAGTACTTTGATGCATTTGTACTGAAATTTGTATTTGTTGGTCCGGACAAATCCTTCCTTGTCCCAATAATAGAACAGTTGATTCTTCCAAGTGACTAACTTATCCCAGTAGTTTTAACGACGAAAGTTCTCGAATCGAAGAACTTTGATCGAGCCTAACAAAAGGGGATTAACCAACAAAAGCCTACTAATTATTGACTACACAAATAAAGTACACAGCCTTTTGTGTACACGTTAAAAGCCTTCCAAGAAAGCCTGAAGGGAGACTACATGCTTTATTTTATTTTATATCAGTACCGTGAATTGCAGCCACATAGCGTGTTAAAAAAATGCTTATCGTTTGAATATCGAAGTAAAGTAGTACTAAATACGTAGTTTGCACTGTCCACTTTGTATTAATGTTGACATCAACATGATGCCCTTGCGGACTGGTATCGAAAACCTCGATCTACAATCTTTCGTCTCCTATTTCTGTTCGCTTGTCATACATTTATATGTCGCTATATTGGAATCTTGGACAAGTCCGCTCACTTGTGTGTTAGTTATATACATCGCTACTTATGGCGCTGGTGACCGACCACGTGTACCAACGGCTGAGAAGATCGTATTACGGCCGGTGGCATGTCATTCCACCTAGCCAGAAGTTTGTAATGCTTATCGTAAATATATATCAATGTGCTTCTGAAAAAGTCTGTGTGTTATCATTTTGCTCCTTATTCTGCCACCACGCGACTGAATAACAACCTTTTGAGAGAGAGGAGGAAGTTAATGTTTTCAGAAAAGACACCACATACAATCACACAATCCAGACGTTGCGAATATTTGACTAATCACTTGATATCCTTAAAATAACTATCATATGACGCCTAAATATAGAAAAACTGATAAACTCACAAATTCATTGCAAGCAGCATACATTATGATGGAAGTATTTATTTTATAAATTAATACGAGAAAAATAAACTTCGGACACGGTTGTCTTCTTCTTAGTGTGTCAGCGATGTCTAATTACTTCATTCAAGTATCTGGCAACATCGATACTCCGTGTGTTGCCCAGCATTAGGTCTTGAGATGTGCAGCTTTTTGGACACATGGAGTAGAATCTTAGGTGTGAGGTGGTCTGCAGGTCTCCACAATCACCTTTCCGAAGCAAGGCCTACCGCTTGAGCTTGTACTTTGTTCAACCAACTACGGTTCTTAATCTGTTCAGGGATTTCCAGGTCCGCCAGTCAAGGTTCCTGAGTAATGAAATCTTCCTTTGGAGTAATGAAAACTTTTGATGCGACTTGTTTGCAGAAGACTTTCAGGTTAACGAAATAACTTAGGTAAGGTTAGGTTAGCAAGACATCCATTGCACCAGTTGTTTTTCAAATTTCCCGTGCACCAGTATTCCAGTGCGCCGCACGTCGTTACCGATGAGTCGTTGAACGATATATGGGAATGGTAGGTCGTGATACCATATTTTATGTACTCCCTCTAAGAGTCAATTGTAATTTGAAAACACAAAAATTACACGCAATTCATGATTATAAAATACTCCATCAATATGTGTGGCTTATCTTTGCTTCAAAATTTCACATTTATCTTAAAAACACTTTTGAATACAAACAAAACGAGAATTACAAAGCTTAGATAAGTTCCCGTTTGAGGGAGCGCTACGTGTTTTCTGATTTACTTTTATGCAATTTTTCTTAGATGTTTTCGTGTAGAAAAAAACAGGGTATAAATATTCATGACAGATATTGCGAATCTTTGCCTTTCAAATTTGTATGGATCCACAGTAAACACGATAGGGGCATAGCAAAAACGAGGTTAGCCTTTGCATGCTTTGTCTGTAGAGCAATCTCCTAATGATCAATGTTTCAGATAATGATATTAAGATAGTGGAATGGCCGCATCGGTAGTTCAGGACGTCTTAAACCATTTTCTATGATGTAAAATAGCAAACAACAACCTTTCTTTACCATACAATGTTTTTTTTTATTTTTTATCACAACAAAATCATGCATCTCGATCTTTTCTCTTCTCGATCTTCTGCGACCCTCTTTAGCTCAGCATAAAAGCTACAACTCATGTCCTCAAACAATTGCTGCAAATACTCCTGTCTAGGGTACTCTCTGCAGTTTATTATCGGAACCATTCCACAATGCCGTGAAGAAGACCATCGTGGTGCATAATGTGACCGATCTGTCAGGCTCGCCTTTCCTAGATGGTTCTTACTAGCTGCCTATCATCCTTAATTATGCTGAGGATCTAATTGATCGTGACGTGGTGTCTCCACGAAATTCCAAAAATTCTTCTATAAGACCACATCTCAAAGGCCTCTAGTCTTTTATCACTTTCAGATAAGCACCATGTCTCACAGCCGTACATCAAGATGCTCCGAACAAATGTTTTTAACGTCTCTGCAATATTCTAAAAATGTTTATTATATAAATAATTAAAAACTTTATAATCCAAGACCATAAGTTTATAACTAAATAACTAGAGGTCGCAAACTAACGATGTTATTTTTGGCTTGAAAGTCCGTTTCACTGTTTTCTTCGCTCAAGTACCGGTTGGTTAACGCTGGCATTAAGGACTCTCTCTGAGACTTTGAATTTTTCCTTTATTCCCAAGAAAAGTTGCTCGTTATCAAAGAGCTGAATAACAATTTACTCTGAAAGAATTAAAACACTGAAAACTATACTTAAACCAAGATTTACAGTGAAAAATAAGATGTTATTATATTTCCTTTTTTGAAAACCGAGAAATAAAAGATCCTAGATTATTTTTATCTACCCCATATATTTTTTAAATCTGAAACATATTTTCCTGCAAATTCACTCAGTTCTGTCAGATTGCCATTGTGAATAGAATACTTAACACATTATAAGTTTTTTTTTCAATGTTTTTAAATAAATAAAAAATATTTTTATTAATTTTAACTTTTTGTACATGGATCACATTGAATATGACCTTTGTTTATGAGATTGATGTTTAAACTGACTCGTTTTTTCTTCTTCCTTCCTTCCTAACCTTCTTCAATCCATCACTGTCATATCCACTCTTGACAGAGACGGATTAAAGACGGCTACGAGTTTGACGGAACTGCAGTCCCATAAAAAAATGGTTTTACTCCATGAGATATATGTAAAAACAAGGGAAATAAATAAAAACTTATTACATTACGACATGCAATGTCAAATGAATCTCAAAAGAAGTACTAAAAATACAGATTAACAAGACAAAGAACGTGTTTTTGAAGCAAAATTCGCATTTATTTTTAATAAGGTCTCGATTTCCTCGTCCGACCGGTATGGCGCTTCGCTGGCCGGACGAGAGTTAAATGACAACTGCCAGAACACTGTGAAATGCAGAGCTGCCAAGACAATCACGGCAAAAAAGCAAATTAAGGATGACAGTTGAACCAAAATGAAATGAAGCAACTGTCATAACAAATTAATTGGCTTATAAATGAAAACTAACATTATTAGGTGTACATGTCAGGAGAGCATACAAAAATAATAAACACAACATCGTTCTTTGAGGCTTTTTGGCATCGGCCTAAAAGAGCTATATCAAGCTTATATCAATGGGTATCTTCTGCTTCAAATTGTCATACCATTGATTTTTAATATAACAGAATATCCCGACGTCTTTGTGATCCAGTTTAAAAAGGAATGTATATGGTGCCTTAATTTAACACTTGTTTTTAATAGTACAACGCACGTGTCAACAATGGCTGATACAACCTCTCCGTAAGACGGGCCAAGCTCTACTAACACTTTGATCTGCGCCAAAACTTCACCATGTCATCTCAGCGAAGGGAGACCAACAGTCAGTGTTCCGCACCACATGGATGAATGAAATTTGAATTTTATTTAATGATGAAGTATGTATTAAAAGGGAGTATATATCTCACCTGAGGTTGAGTATAGTTATCAGGCTCGTCACATCGACTAGCCTGGTCGCCTAAACAAGCTATGTAGGCGACGGCATGTGGAATGTAACTCTGCTCGAATGTCCCGGAGAATAGCACTGTAGCCAACGGTCCTGAGGAAGATAAATTACAATAGTTAATTTCATACACAAGGATTCGGCATTGACAACATGTTTTTCATCATATAAACTATTATACCCAGGAAGACCTAATGATGGCCAGAAGTAACGCCATCGACGTCGCCCACTTCTGGGCAGACAGGATCTGACCCTGTTGTTTCCGACACGATTATAATAATAATCATATAAACTTTTGTTAACCGATATTTTAATATTTTAAGAAAATATCTTCTACCATATACTGTCGTATTATATCACTACACTAGTAATGCGTTACTCAAGTAAACAAAGTATGCAGGGAAAAAACGGTCGGCTACACGGTTCCTCGACTTTAAAAGTAAGTATTCATTATAAATATTTATTTATTTATTTACCTTGTTTTCACATGGATCACGTAACAAAAGTTCTCTATTAGGAGACTGCAGTTTCGACTAACTCGTAGTCTTTCTCAATCCTTCTATAGTTAAGAGATAACTGAGCTGCGTTGTACTTATAAGTGGTGTAACCCATTTTTGTAGGGGAGGGGGTGGGGGTGTGTCTATCAGGAAAGGAGAGGGAGATAGGTGGTGTTGCAAGGATGAAGGAAGAGATAAATACATAAAAATGCAGCTCAGTTATCTCTTAACTAGAGAAGGATTGAGAAAGACTACGAGTTAGTCGAAACTGCAGTCTCCTAATAGAGAAGTTTTGTTACGTGATCCATGTGAAAACAAGGTAAATAAATAAATAAATATTTATAATTTATTATGGATCTCAAAGTGTATGCTCAAAACATTTAAAATAGTAAGTATTCATGTTTTGGACTCCATCGAGTTTGTCCAAAGCAATGGCTTAACTCTGAACTGACAGTCAATGTAACAACCAATAATAAACCATATTGTTTATTATTAAGCCTTTGTGGCTTTTTATGCCACGTAACAACTGAGTATTTGATAATAAATGTTTGATCCATCTACAATAATTCTCTTGACCGATTCTAGAATGCTCGATTTTCTTATCAACTGTTTCAACGGAATTGATGATTCCTCATTCTCCTATTAGTAACATGCACTTCATGTACACAAAAACCATGTTCAAGTACATCAACTTTTGGTAAGAAAGCTGGATTAAGAGCCATATAAAATAAAAGGGATAAATGAGTCCCAGGTTTTACATATGAATTGATAAATATTTCATTGTTTTTAAAACTGCCTTTTCTCATTCTTATCTCTTAAATCCATACAAAGTGAAACCATTGTACCCATAATATTTTACGGAGTAACTTGTCATTAAAACTTTTAATATGCTAGCATTGTTTTTTTTTGTTTTGTTTGAAATTTACAGTTGTCTAATAAACATAAGAAAATAGGGGCATTCAGTTTTTAATAATTGATAAAATGATCCTTTAATCTTACAAAGAAAGCCAGCCTTGAATTCTTGAAACATAAAATGAATCCGTGGAGGTATAAAAGTATTTTTTTTAATTTTTGAAATGCCATTCATTTCCCGGAACGGTGATTCCTCTTTATTCTCTAATCTGATTTAATCTGCAGGATTAGAGTAACTTGACACTACGCAGGTCCGCTTTTTAATTTATTTATTTCATCGGCTGTGAAGCAAAGGCCAAAAGGTAAGCCTAAGTGGTTAAAGCGCTTAGTACGGACTACAGTGGATATGGGTTGAAACTCAAATAAAGCTCAAAAACTAGAAACCACACCATCAAATTTAGTCGGATCACACACAAACACTTGAAATCTTAGAATCACTAAGCTTTTACTCCCATAAAATTTCGTTATGCCATTTTAAAATATTTTTTTTGCCAAACTCCCGCTTTGTCAAATATCCGCTTGCCAAAATGTCAGATTGCCTTATTTCCAATTTGGATAATTTACCTTCAACTAAAAGTCTTTCTGTTGAATAGTTTTTGGTCAAATGTCCGAAAACTAGACGAGTGTCGTTCCGTGAACAACACACAATAAGTAATTTATTGTTAAACATTTACAAAGCGTGAATTTCAGAGCGACTACAACAGGATATTGTAAGCTTGGTTCTTATTATATTACTGAAGTAAAGTGACATTGAATGAAGACCACGACTAGTATGAGCTTTGTCCTGTTGCTTACTGCGAGTCGTTAGTAAGGTTGAGTTTATAGGACCGAATATGTACGTCCATCTTTCAGATTCGTCGGCTTAATAATCCTATCTCCTGAAAAATCTATTTGACTAAATTAACAAATCAACCATAAATGTGCTTCAGATACAACAGCTATCGTTTCTTCATGTCGCCGAGCACCTACTGTTTAATAAGCTGAAAACCATTTATGTACAGGAGTATTATTGGATACAGAAATGTCTTGGGACAATGCATGGATACAGAACATATGGCATTGAACAAAACTGAGTGGCAGCAATATAAGCGGATAAAAGACGGACGTCCAACAGAATTTTAATGACGTCATCGGACCAACACTTCCAAATACAGATTTTTGTAAAATTCGCTTATTATTGTTTTGTGGTATTTTCCTGTATGTGTTTAAAAAAAAAATACACAAACATAAATGTCCATCATCGATTGTCTCGCAAACTCTTACTCACTCTCGTTTCTTTAAATCTCTCTTTCTCCCAATTATTTATTCCTCTTTAAACTCTTGAGAAAGTTAATCTACAGTCTTCCTGGGGGAATTCTCCCATTTTGTGAACAATACAAGTCACCGTTAAAAACAACCGCTTACTGAAATCTTGGTTTTAATTACTAATGATGAAAAATTCTAAAGCTGTTTTTAATATCTCTTGCGTAAAACATTATTTTTCTGCTTCAAACTTTTTTACTTTCGCTTGTATATTCTGGTCACTTTTATTTGAACTATACATTTGAGATTGCGCTATTCCATAAGACCGAATTGTCCTAGAAAAGAATCTAGATAATCACAAAATCTCTTTTTACTTCCGATTAAGCAATCACCTAAAATGTGCCTATGCCTCAAGTTATTCAGCAGCCATTGGTTTCTTATAGGCATTCGGAAACCATACACTTTCCGATTTTTTAAACTTCGATTCAAAAACGGTACAAATGGAATAGTCGCCAGAAAAGATGAAATAAAATTTGAATTAATGTTTTCAACATTAAACGAGATATCACTCTCAAGAGAAACTCAATTAAAGTACTTTAAATTGGAAAAACTCTCGGTCTAGATACTCGCATATGGATTTGAAGCTGGAAAGCCAGTAAATAGACCATGAAAAATAAATGGGATTATATGCGGGTACGATGAATTGTTCAAAGTTTATATTAAAAGCACTTGGTGTATGAACACGAACATCAAATAAATGTCCACGCTCTTAAAAATCATGAAATTTATTTTAATAATAACTATACGAGTATATGAACTCAATATAGTCCTTGATAAGCGATCTTTCGTCTCTTGTTTTTTTCGCTCGTTGAACATGCATATATAAAAATGTAAATCTAAGTTTTAGATTTAGGTAAATTATTAAAAATTTGCATGGTGCTTTCAGGCATTTTGTTTGTTTTGACAAGTCCTGTCGTGTGGAGCGCCATAGCTCCCCAAGTGGTCGCTAGGTTATTTTCGGTGCAGTGAATGTCACATGTCACGACTACCAACGATCTCGTTTGCAGAATGTTCCGACCCGGGCAGACGGTCAAAGTTTGTCAGTATTATTTGAATAAAATAAATTTCAATATGCTTTTCGAGAAGTTCTTTGCTTTCTTGACATGCTTAATTTGTTTCATATCAATGCCTTTCACACTAATCAAAATTTTAATTCGTGCTTGCACATATGTTTATGCACTGTGTTGGAAATGAGTTTCTACCTGTCATTGTTTTTAAGAACCAAATAAACCCATAAATACTCGATTATTAAAAATGAATTCTATTTTTTGTGACATTATCTAGAACACGTAAAGTTTATGCCTTAATAAAATATTTATACAAATAACTTCGTAACTTAACTATGGAGAGGTTTTGCTTTAATTATTTTACACTCGAATGAACCGTAAGAAAGTGCTTAAATTACAACCAGTGTTTTTTAATTTAATTTTCACTTTTAAAGAACAGCATTTGTTTTTACAATATTATTATTAATATTACATTTTACTTTTATCGTAAAAATAAATGGTTCATTTAATAATTTGTTAATAACTGAATGAAATTTTAAATTAACTTAACTCGGACATTTGTTTTTCGTAAAATCCTTTTGATAACTACATTTACAAATTTCTGAGTATGCTGAACGATGTTTTGAGAGTAAGAATTGATAAAATTAATTTTTTGTAAGTTAAAAAGTAAAAGTTAACAGATCCTTTTACGACTATATTTCTACCGAATTTTAAATAGAAAAAAATGTCTAGTTAGAAAGTAAGTACTTTGAAAAAGCGAATTCCGATTTATTGGAAAAAATCAAGGAAATAAAAGATTGCAGTTTTTCGCTGCTATTCTTTTGACTGGCTGTTGAGAAAAATATAAAATAAATCATACAAATCATTTGTACCTCGATGCTCAAAAATAAGCCAGAAAACAAGAGAAAAGAAGTATGGAAATGCTTCTAGAGATTACATATTTTGTTACACACTCACAAAATAATAAAATATAAAATAGGGAGACTGTAAACAATTTCTTCTTTTTAATCGTATTAAAGATTCTTTTATTTTTTTTTTGTTTTCTTAAAATTTAAATAAAGATAGAAAATATTGTATTTACTAAATAATTTATAAGAAATGATTCTAAATTTTCTCATATACACATCATTGTACACATCAACATTGATATTAAGTGTGCCAGTTATTGTTTTGACGATGTGATTTATTATTTTCTAATATTCCCATAGAAGTCTATGAGTTTGAATGATTAGCTTACAATGTTAGAAAACACTCGAAATAAAATTAAAAATAATAATGCATGCAGAAAAAATAAATAATGTGAAATAAATTTATAATGTTCCATTATATTTCATGTTTATGGTTTTTCCCTTCGTTTAATGAAAATATTTTTTTTGTATTAGAATTGATGTAAGCTCACCACCAGTGTATCTAAGAGAGGAATATAAAAAAAATCGTAATGCACTAAAAATCGTCTTCAATTTTAAATTTTGCCCGTTTAATGTTACTTGTTAGACATCTGGCTTAAATAATAAATGACAATATTAATTTCCGTTTTTTTTAATTAAAAAATATATGAATTATATATTATCGCAGGGGCCAAAAAAAACGCCTCAAAGGAATTTCAAATAACAAGTTCACCATTCGCACCCCCCATGAAATTTATGGCCCCTCTTCCTGAAACATTAATCAAACGTTTTAGAAAAACATAGTTCTGGCCGCAATTTTTTTTCAGCTGAAAAAAATATCGGTCCCTGCCAAAGACTTGAAGTTTGAAAAGTTTCAGCCGGAAATCTAATTTGCCAAAAAAGCCCACTTAATAATTCACGGCGACGTAAATTAAAGGAGGGGGGCGCGTGCTGTTTCCGAACCCAATTTATTGGATTATGAGTAGGGTCACCATGCGACAACATCAGAACTTCAAAACAAAAATGTCGAGATGAGATATTGTAGAATTTTGGGATTAAAAATAAACTAAAGTTTTCCAAATGCTGCTCATCATAACTATACAAATACTCTTAGGAGATTGACTCAAAAGTTTGGGAAAACGTGACTATTTACAATGTTTTTTTTTTAGTTTTATCCATTAACAATTTCAAAACAATTTCGTTCGACATTTCATTAGGTTGTAGAGCATGTCTTAAAGGTCATCTTCTGATGATTCAGTTATAAATTTAATATCATCTGCAAATCGTAGGTGGGAATGTGTTTATATTAATTCTACATTTTTTCCCGGATATCATTTTAAAATTATCTACTAAAGCGTTTGTACAGAACTTGGTAGGCATTAACATCCTCCTTTCTTTCAAAAGGTTGTTATTCATATATTTACGATAAGCTTTACAAACTTAGGGCTCCACCTAGTCACATCATTAGGCTAAGCCACAATACAATATGGTCTCGCCGACGGGCGGTTCACGACTGGTTCCGCGCGCTTGATGGCGTTGAGGCTCTCGCCGAGCGGCGATGTATATAACTAACACACCCGTGAGCGGACTTATCCAAAATGCCGATATGGCGACACATAAATGTATGAAAATCGAACAGAAATAAGAGACGAAAGATTGTTTATCGATGTTTTCGGTACCATTCAGCAAAGGCTACATCATGTCAGTATAATATCTCCTTGTCTAAAAATTTTGCTTACCTTAATATTATTAGAGCTATCATGGAGATGGACTGTTATTGTTGCTTAAAGATGTGTAAACCGATATTCAATTATGCAACAATTTGTGGTGATTATATGCATCAACTAGGGAATTCGATAAAGCGTGATAATGATAATTATTACTTATGATATTTGGTCATATTTCCAGAAGCAAGCAAAGAGACGGTATTTTTTAAGAAATTTATGGAAAAATCACTAATTCCCGCTCTGAAAGTGGAGTAAATTTAAAGGAACCACAACCGGATTTCTTACCACAATGAATAGCATTCTTAACGGTTTCTGCCAAAAGGGTATCAAATATAAAAATGTCTACGAACGGAAGAAAAAATACGATAAATATCAACCCTCTAATAGTGAGCTTTTAAAAAATACGATACTGTAATAAGATATAATATAAGAAAAACAATTTATAAATACAGGTATTAATAAATATTGAAATAAATTCGTGAAGCTAATGTCGAAACTGGGCTTCTCTCAAGTGGAATATATTAATATTCGAGGCGATATGATTAAACAGTCTGATCACTCTCCCAAGAGGCATGGTCTCTGGCAGGTTAGTATTACTCCTAGGAAGAACAAACAATCTGTGCCTCCTTATCCTTAAATAATTGTCTGGTACAAACAAACCAATTTCCAACAAAATATCAGGATTTCTGAACACGCCGCGCACTAGCCGAAAGAAATTCATATTCAAGCATACCCCGTATAAAATTAGATGGGTACAGCCACGGATAATATGCACACAATGATATTTTTACCTCTTTCAAACGTCGATTAACTAATAAACGTAATCTATTGAATAGTTTTTCGTACCTTATGAAACAGAATACGATTTTCAATACTTATTGAAGAGTAGTACTACCAGTATTCAAATTAAAAAGAAACATAATCATTTTATTTTTAGTTTGTTGTTACCCTAATTAAAAGGCAGTTGTCCGTCCCTCTACTGTATAACAGAACGGCACGAAAAAGACCCGTATAAATATTTAAGAAAGCGTTGTAGAAAATCTCACTTAGTAGTTCGTGAGTTCTATAGTTAACCATACTAAGACCTAACGATTTCTTAATATTCACTTGGAACTCAATTTGAAGGAAAAAAATATGAATAGACCTAATTGATCTGAAATCTAATGCTTTCGGCCGTTAAATTTTTAACTTACCGTTAAATAAAATTATTTGATACATATTTTTATGTACTTGGCTTGGAATTATAATCAAATGGGAAAATAAGGAGAGACTAAGTAATGCATTAGATGCATTTGCAGAAGTAGCGTTTTACTTGATCGAGTTTATTGTTCCTTAAAAAAATCTTATATTTATAAATCTTTAATTTATAACATTTAGAGAACAATATTTTTAACAAAAATAAATATCAATAAACTTAGTGAATTTTTAACATTTAATGTTGTCAGATAAGCGGCTTCGGCTCTAAAGAAGGTAAGCTTTTCATCATCATCAGCCTGTATCCGTCCACTGTTGAACATAAGCCTCCCGCATGAGTCTCCATCCCATTCGATCCTCCGCCTTTCGCATCCAGGTCACTCCCGCTGTTCTTCTTATGTCGTCAGTTTATCTTGCATACCAATACTTTTCTTCCCCATCGACCGACGTCTCTTCGACAGATATGTCCTGCCCATTGCCACTTGAGTGTGCCTATCCGATGGGTAGCATCCACTACTTGAGTTCTTCTGCGTATTTCTTCGTTTCGGATTCTATCTTTTGGCGATTCTCCGAGCATGGATCTTTCCACAGCACGCTGGGTGAGCTTTTACAAAGAATATTTTTTTCTCTTGGTGCCACTTATATCTTAGACATATAAAAAAATTTATTCATTACTTTAATTAATGTAATATATTTTTAATTTCATTAACTTTAATTAACTAGAACACAAGACACGTATAAAGTAAGTCGTTACTTGGTTACCACTTCATTTGATGTGAAAACTATCTATATATATGTTGTAAAATTATTTTGGTTATCCGTAAGGAGGCTTCTTTCTGATTCTTTGTATCTTGTCAATATATTTTGATAAGGCACAATTGATTATTTTGCCCGAGCAAAAAATATGCACTCTATAAATAGCCCCCCACGAAATTCCGATATTCATTTTCAAATACGAGTATGAAGGAATTACATTTAATACAATCATTGAAATAAAAAAAATATTACGTAAAGTACATTTGTGTGATTTTAACGAAGACTGCGACTAGTAATTTGAATATAAATCAAAAATATATTTCAATTAAAGTGGTACAATATATTTTTACTTAAATTTTTTTTTACCCCACAAAGGATGTTTTTTTCATATTATACACATTTCAACATTCAAATCTTTCGAACATATTAGTTTTTGTGTAATATCATTAATTAAATTGATTTTCTACGTTCAAATGTCTTGTTACAATATTTAGATATTTTCTAATAAAATGATTTCATTGATTGATGTCGAATTTATGTCAAAGTCTTTAACCCTGAACCCATGCAAAGGCGGTCAAAATATTGGTACAATACAATTCGGCACACACGGCTAAGCCCAAAAGCCACAATACCAAATCTAGCCGTGAAAATCTTTGAAGTTACTTAGAATTATAGTAAATATTCAAAAACAAAAAATACTTCGTTTGTGAAAAAATAAAAAAAATATTTTTATTTTTAGCAACAAAATGGAATATTTATTAGTTCATATTCTAATTAAAAGTTAATTATCTTTCACGTATCACATATATTCACGAATAAAAATTAAACACTAATTTATGACAGTAATTATATTATTTAATATATATCATAAGTATTATTTATACTCTTGGACCAGTAAGGGTTACAACTGTTTTTCTTGGAAATTGTAGGTTTTATATATTAGATTTTCTTTGTTTTTTTCTTCCTGGAAACAAAAGTAATTATTTATTTACGTACTATTTACAAGAGCAAGTTCCCGGAACAGTTATTTATGGATTAAAGATATACCGGTCAACATAGTTTAGGGGTAATGTTCTTGTTTATATTGTAGAATCAGTATTGATTGGAGTTGTTTTTATTTTCGTATCCGTTCAATATCTGGAATTTATAATAAATAAAAATTACCGTTTTACTGTTTTATCAGCTGATATATCCAGTTCCAAGACATTGCTGTAGAAAAGTATATCAATTTGTTAATATTATTAGTCTCAATGGAATCTAGTGCAGGATCTCTTGGACTTGTATAGATGACATTTATAAATTATGCGATATATATTTAGATCTAAGTTATTTGGCATTTTATTGATTAAATAAACCTTTTTTACGTTCAAGTATATTTGTTTACCCACGTTTGGTGTTGCTCACCAAGGCCCGTTACTTAAATAGTGGAAAATGATCTGAAAAATATGCCTAAATAATTTCTTCTAAGTAGTGCAGATACAAGATGACCAGACCATGAGGTATAAGGGCTTCCAAAAAAGTAATTAGCTATGCTCTTGAGACTAAGACTATAAACTCAAAAGACTCTTAAACCATTTGACTCAACCCAACAGATGACTTGGAGTAAGAAACAAATGTTCTAACATTCCTTGGTTCAAAAAAGTAACTGCAAAATATAAAAAAAGTTTTTTTTTTTTAATCTTAAACAAAATAAATCAAATAATTTCAATCCTACAATCAATTATCTCAACTATATTAAATATCGAAAGTCATAAAGCTGTCAATCGATCACTTACAAGTACATAAAATGTTTAAAATATTTATTTATTTACCTTGTTTTTACATGGATCACGTAAGATAAGTTCTCTATTAGGAGACTGCAGTTTCAACTAACACGTAGTCTTTCTGAATCCATCACTGCTAAGAGATTGAGCTTTATTAGTGGTGAAACCCATTTTATGTAGGAGAGGGGTAGGGGTGTGTCTATCAGGTAAAAACAAGGTAAATAAATAATTTATAATTTATAATGCAACTCAAAGTGAATGCTGAAAACATTGAGAAAAACCATAATATGTTGTTTATTCATAATTGTTATTATTCCATTCCATCCACTATTTTTTTGTTAATTTCGAAACAGGCGCCTTATTAAAAATGCATATTAAATAAGACCTTATAAATCTTAGTGTGAACAATAATGTGTTCCTAAAAATGCAGTCATTATATCTAATAACTTCCAAACAAAGTAAAGATAAGAAAACGAGATAATTCTTGGTTAAATACGGGAAACGACCGCATTTTGACTATGAAAAATGTGAATCAGAACGATAAAAAAGCTTCACGCTACCAGCTCTTTGAAGCTTTCAGAAGCTCAACGAGATGAAGATAACCTGAATGAGCCAAGAGCTTAGGAAAAACTTGAAAGTAAACGGATGAAAATGTGTTGCATTTCATATCCAATCTAATAAGTATTGACAGTATTAAAGATAATATACAAAATATATTTTTAAAAATAAAATCGATGTACGAGTATGAAATTTTTCTCAGAAATTAATGGTTAAAAAGAAACGGTAGACCTGAAAATTCGAACCGCGTATTTCGTACACCACTTGTCTCCGTTTTATTTGCGTTCAGTGATGACCATCAAGATGATTTACATGTACTTTTTAAACATTGCGTTGTTACGCTTTATAAAGTATATGTTTATTTTATTTTCGTAATGTTCAAACAATTTATTAATTTTTATCGACAATCTATTAACATACTCCTCTCTCTAAAAATGGGTGTTATTCAGTCGCGTGATGGCAGGCTTAGGAGCAGATTTCTAACACAGTCTTTTTCAGAAGCACATGACATATATTTACGATACAACTTTACAGTTGTAGGGCTCGACCTAGTGACAGCATTAGGCCGAGCCACAATACAATATGCTCTTGCCGACGGGTGGGACACAACTGGCGTAATGGGCTGTCGCACCGGCGCTACAAACGGCAGTATAAATAACTAGTCCCAATATGGCGGACACATAAATGTATGACAAGCGAACAGAAATAAGAGACGAAAGATTGTGCATTGAGGTCTTCGGTATCAGTCAGCAAGGGCTACATCATGCTGATGTCACTATCTATTTAGTGACTGAGTATAACTGTCTGGATCCTGAAAGACTTGAATGATTATCAGGTTTATTTTTCTCTGAATAATTGATGAGAGGAATATGTTTAAATAACGTATTTTATATGACTATGTTCATCGCTTGTTGGTGATATTTGTACAAACTTTATGATACTTATGAATTATTAAGAATAAAGGAAATATTTTTTTTTTATCAAAAAATATGTATGTGTTGTATAATTTTACAATAGTAAAGTAGTAAAGAAAGCAATGTATCATATGAAACAGTTTTATGAATAAAATTTGTATAGGGCATTTTAAAATTAATTAAAAAAATCGGCATCAAAATAGTCGCATTTCTTGGAAATAAATTCATACCCTAATAAAAAAATAATATGATTGACAAATTTAAAAGTAAGTAAAGTAAAATCATAAACGTGTTGGACAAACAAAAGTCTTAACAATACAGTTCAGTTGAGACAAAGAGGACACGCTAAATACAAGCATTGTTGGTAAATAATACTAATTTTTAATAAATACTTCGATTAAAATTTGTAAATATTAATATATTTTTATTAAATGTACAACAAAGGCTATCCAGGTGTATTTTTCCACTTAACATTTAAATAAGAATATCATTACAGTATTTTGGAATATTTTTTATTTCAAAATAACTTTAACGAGTAAACGCGTATTATTTAAAAAAAAAATGTTGATATTAATGTAAAACTACCCTCCAATGATGTTATGAAAAGGTGCCATATGTTTTTAATGTTTGCAATTCAGCTTTTGATAACAAAATGTCGAGACTGGTCAAATATTCGGTGCATGTAAAGTATCACTAATCGTTTTATTTGATTTCATATACATATTTGTCAATAGTATGTATGTTTTATTTGAAAATAAATTTGTTGAATGGAACTTTTGTTACGTTTCAAAATAAATCACAATTATAATTATTGTTTGATATGACATTTACCAATGTCAATACCACATTATATGCGTGAATTTCGATTAATCACCATAGTTAAGCAAAATTGAATGCTGACTTAAACTTGGATGGGGTACCATCTGTTGTTTAGCATTTATCATTGATTGCATTGAGCCACTTCTAAAAACAAAATGTTCAAAGCCTGCATGCAACTAAGCATACGGTCTTCTCAAAAATATATTATTAAGCCCCTCCAAATATACAAATGCGGTCGTCTCATCAAATCCAGGTTATCTTTTTTGGACGTTGTCAAGGACCATATGTACTCGTATTTCAAGATGAATTCTTGTGTGCAAAGATGTTGTAGGATAAGGCAAACACAGTGGTAACTGTCAGAACTGAGTGCCGGTAATTTATGTCCCGTGAATATCGTCCATTCATAATAAATTTCTACAATAAATGGATGATGGGTGAATGTTGGCTGTAAAAAGGCTGTAGTCTATGACTTGGCTGATCAATACTTAACTTTTCAAGCAATTCGTTTGATAAACAATTACACTCTTACATCCGCCTTGCAATCAATAAACCACAGGCGTAAGATAGGTTCACTTAGTCTTTTCTACCGTTATTACCACGGTCGCTGCTCTTCGGAACTTAAATAACTAATTCTTCCTGCACCCACCCATAACCGACAAACTCATCTTACACTTGCCGAACATCCATACACGGTTAATGTGTGTCAACCAAGAACTGGCAGTTTCCATAGTTCCTTCTTTAATGCCACCGGTAAGCTTTGGAATGCTCTTCCAGCGTCTGTGTTTCCTCCTTCCTACAATCTGGATGTCTTCAAGAAACAGATAAATATACACTTGCGATCTCCCCAACTCACACACAAACACGAGCACAAAACACGTTTTCTGCATGCAGCGTCCAGCCTCCCTGGCTAAGCGTCATAGAGTGCACTGGTCTTGACCGGCTGTGCTCTTCTGCATGCGCTTACATTAAAAAAAACTTATAGCGCATATGAAACATCGTAAGCGTCATAGTATCTACAGCTGAGATCTAGTAATACATTAACAACAAAGAGATAACAATGCTGAATGAACTAGTCAAAATGATCCAAAAAACATGTATTTGTAAAGGGATGATTCCAAGCTCACCCATGGCATATACTGGAACATCTTCTGCTCCATGAGTGGCCCAGTGTCTTGGAGCAGCCGCCGCATGCACCCTGTTTGGATCAGGTTGCTGTGAAGATGCTCCTGGTGCAGCAGCCGGAGCTGTTCCAGGACGAGATCCATGTCCTGGTCCACTGCCGTATAAAACTGTGCTGTAGGGCAGACCATCCACGTCTGATGACTTGGCATCACTCCCTGCGAAATCGAAAGACTTTATTCAATCTTATCTTATTGTACAGTCATGAAATTTTATCTGCGTTCGGAATTATCCATTCAAAGTGTACTCTCTATTTGCGTATTTTTTTGTATAAAAACATTTATACAAAAAATATATTAAAAAGGTAGAATTTTTTAAACTTTAAAAGCAAAACTCTACAACATATTTTAAATCATATAATATTAACTATCTACTGTTAATATTTCTTCACATCCGTTTTATCAAATCAATATCTCTCCATGTGGGCAATTACTGAAATACCGATTGGGCACTCAGGCAATAACTTCGCTTCGAAATTTTCTAACTATTTTCGTCTGAAACTTTTCCTGAATCGCCGAATGGTTGCGCAAAGGTTCATCTATCGTGTAATATAAGTAATAATATATTCCTTCAGTATAATGAAGCCGCTGAAATAAACCCACTGCTTTCGGCATAGGTACATGTGCAAGTAAATTATGCACAATTTAATATAGATTAGAGAAACTGAGCAATTTATTTTGAACGCGTGCTTAGATGTGTATTCATTTCAGTTTCGTATTACTTTTGAGTTAATCGTTTATTAATTAACCTTTTTAGGCTTTAGCTTACCTACTAATAAGCAATGTTAATATTTGATTCGTAACTTAAATAACAACTTGGTTCATTATCGTGCAACATTGTTCTTTGAGATAACAAATTTGAATAATATGTTTTAAATTAACCATTTATAAAATCCATAACTTCGCGATTATACAAATATATAGTATAATTTTCATAAACCATTACACAAGACAGCAATTCCGGAAAGTTTTTATCTTTTATTCGAATTTATAATAATAATAATAATTATTATTATTATATTTATTCAACCACCAGAGCCTTAATACTAACAATTTCATATATATAAAAAGAAAATACAAGGTAATAAATAACATTTAACAATTTTAACAACTACTACTTAGTGAGTGGAGCATAGGATCCCCGCTGGATGGCCACTGTATATGACGCTTAATTGGATAAACTATGGCTGTGTTAATCCGATTAGTTTTTAAAACTGTTAAATGATATTTATTACCTTGTAATCCATCGTTGAGTCTGCTGCCTTAATGTTTCTCCATCAAATGCATTTTCGGAAGCACCTCCTGTATGATTTAACTATGGTTTCACCTTATATGGCGTCGTCTTTGATAGCTCCTTCTCTTCTAATAGTCATGATGTGGCTATGATCTTTCATAACCAGCAGCAGGTCTTCCTTTGATACTTCCACCATGACACCTGCTTCTATGTAAAGCTTTTTTTTTTTAGGATATTGTAACAATTGTCTTACCTAATATGGGGTGGTCTCTGGGAGCCCCTTGTCCTCCTACGGTCATGACGTGACCATGGTCGGCCGTGACCAGTAGCAGGTCAGCCCTGGACACCGCTGCCCTTACAGCTGCTTCCATCTGGAGTGTCTCGTCCAGAGCACGGTAAGGATTGTTGTAGTGATGAGCATGGTCTATTCTACCACCTTAAGAAACAAAAAATAATATCAAATCGATTAATTTTTAGAAATAATAGAAATTGTTCAGATAATAATACCACAGAGGAAGAGAAAAAACTCAAAATTATTACAGGTTATATAAATGATGTTGCGTATTATTTAAAGAATATCTGCTCGATTTTTGTTCAAAGCCTGGCTTCATAGGGTACTGTGACTGAGAGATTCTGCCAGAGATAAGCTTCTAGAAGCTACCACGCTAGAGTAAAACCCCGCAGTAATATATATATATATATGATTTTGTCGGAAACAACAGGGTCAGATCTTGTCTGCCCAGAAGTGGGCGACGTCGATGGCGTTACTCCCGGCCATCATCAGGTCTTCCTGGGTACAGCTACTGGGACAGGGTCTGCTCCGCGCCGCAGTCACATTCAGTCGGTCCGCTGTAAGACTGCCATGCTTTCATTTGTGTCCTAGTCTCGCATACTCTGGTCCGAAGTCTGTAGAAGAACCTCCATATATTCCACTCCTGGTCGTGTCCAGGGGCTAGGTCTCTTTTCGGGGCAATCCAAGTATTCCCTCAGTTGCCCTTCTCCACATGTTCAGCCACAGGGTGGCCTTAGGTTTCACCTGTCAAACCCCACAGTCAAAGAAATAATATGAAATACAATTAAAATAATATTTACAAATTATTCAGCAACAGTATTCTCACTTGTACTTTACTTTCATAATCGTCAACCGAACACAGGTATACGATTACATTATATATTTAAAGTTCTACAACATTCACATAATTTGTGCAACGTCATTTTTTCTGCATGGATAAATAATTTGATATAGGAGTAAACTCCAATGGCAGTAATCAACACAATAATAAGAATCAATTTATGCTTCAAAGTGATCAACAGGATATTTATTTTCCTCATATATGTACTCCAACAAAATAGTTTTTGTTTGTTATCGTGATAAAAATACGAGAGAAATTTTCAATTTCTGTGACTGCATTTAAGAAAGTCGTTTAGTAATTTTATTTCTTAAAATTATAACTGGCCTCATTTTCATAAGTGGGCTATTAAATTAACACGACTCTTACTTAACTTTTTCATTACTTCAGTGAACGTGAAGTGTTTTTCACTCCTTCGTTTTCGAGTTTAAAAATAAACAGCTTATTCGACCTGAAATAATTTTCAAGATCTTATAAAGAGAGCTGAAAAAAAACTTCCTGCTTGTGACATAAGATTTTAACAGCATACTTTTAACAAATCGTTATTATTTTTTTACATTTTTTTTTTTTTTTTTTTATTTAATCAAATATAAAAAGATACATTTTTACATAGTAATTTACATTCCAATCTTTTTTTTTTTTTTTTTCTTTTTTTTTACATTCGCTTACCACACCACTTAAAGATAAGATCTTGTGTGTGGCGTGGGATTTTTTATTTTTAATATTTCATAAACTCGTATTTTAGAGTTTGAACGTTCAAATTTAAAACTTTGTTGTTTGTATAGTCTTTTACAACCTCTATTTGTGTTCTTCCAATGGAAGTTGGGTCAAAGATCGGGGAAATATGATTTATCATGGCTTTTGTTTTATCCATGTTCATTTTCAGACCAAAATCAATATTGGTAATTTGTATATTATATATTATTTATAGAATTGTTTTACCATTCCATATAAGAATTATATGGCCACCACAAATTACTATTGCACACATTTTAAAATATCATAATTTCGATTTTTCAAATTTATTTCTTGTAATTTGATAAGGCTTCGTCAAAAGTCTATTATATAACAATTTTTGACTGCGAACATCTAATTGACTAAAAAGTTTGTGTGTGAGATATCAAATACATACCTGTTCGAAATTAAATGTCTTTATGGAAGCTCGCATTTCTATTATTTTTACACATTTATAGATTATTTGTATTTTATTTTAACATTATGTGTTATATTTTTCTGATTTTATTGAATGAAATGTTAGTAACTGACCTTCAACCATGAGGAAAAAATCCTTTGGGGTTCTTCTCGAGGATGGACAACGCAGTCAGCGTCATCTCTAGCAGTGTAGGATCTGCTGCTGGTCCAGGAGGACGATCTGCAGCGAAGTTCATGTGGGAGTAGTCAAATAGACCTAGCGACGAAAAAAAAAGTTGTTTTATATAAAAAAAAATCTAAGCACATAAATAAGGAATAAAGAACTTCATTTATAATGTATCTTAAATGTCCACCTGTTTTTAACCCGTGAATTCGATTTTAATCTTTTTCTTTCACTGGTTCTTTTTTTTCGCCAAAATTGTTCAGGAAGGATTCTAACTGGACTTATCAGTTGCTAACTTATCATAATCTGAATGATTATCAGAACTAAAGTTCTAAGCATAAGTAAAAGCACAATGGCTCGACTTTTTAAAAAATAAATATGATTTAATTTCGTTTAAGAATAGCATGTGAGTAATAAATGATAAAATTTGTAAAAACACGTGTTAAATAATACAAAAGTTAGATCACAGTTAAATAAAATAATGGAATTAGAATACATGATTCAATTTAGAAGCAACATTTCAGTAAGATTCAATTGGGTACACAAAATTCTACAAAAAGAAAAGAAAACGAAAAAATTCTTTGATATTATTTGTATTTATAGGTATTTGAAACATTGAGCTTACAACGTCTACAAATCTCATCTTGTTAATAGTACCATGAAGAAAAACAATCGCGTCTTTAATTATAGCTATTTTCCTACAAGATAAAGGATCCCTAGATGAAAAATCTATCGCTATTTCTAAAGCAATTGCTGATCTGATATGAAATTATTTTTGTACCCAGATACAAGCCACAAACTCATACAGCAATTGTTGAGCACCAATTATCACAGTTGATGCATGTTAATCAAAGCAATATTTAAGTTTTCTTTTTAAATGCTACCAATAAGTACAATAATTATCTTCCGTCGTAATTTTTTTTTATCATACAATCAGGATCTCTTAAAGATACGTATAATTAAAAACTGCAAAATCATTAACATTTGCATTGACGAAACATTATAATTCTCATTATATTTTCTAGATGAAGTGTCAACCCATCTGTATTAAACGTCATACACCCACTGGTTTTACCTCTTTTGCTCATTTACAACCCAGATCTAATGATAATTATTTTATGTCATTTTTGAAGCTGTAACGCCGTTATTTTTTATCCTATTATTTTATGAGTGATAGTGTTTGTCATGATTTTTTATGTATATCACTTGTTGAAGCATTAAGTATTTGATATATAAATTAATGATGCCCTGTTAGACATAATCTTGGAGTACATTAAAGTCATTAATTTCCAAACCCATTGTAAGAAGACATTCGAGGAATCTAGGAAGATAAATGATCGCTGCAGTGCGACTAAGAATATTGGACACATAAACTTTCACAAATGCACAAAGTTACACACGAATTATGAAAGTACTACAGAAACATACCTTATACGAGTGTTTATTCAATATATAAGTAAATTCTGACAAAATATTGAGAAAACAAGATTGACAGACGACTTGCAGAAAAGGCAATTGTAATATTTGGGCATATTTTGTGAGATTTGTTTATCCGATAATTTATAAAGACTATAATAAGCCCGATTTAACCGAGGACTAGACCATTAAGTATTGAGGAACAGCTCATCAATATTTTCCTAGGAAATCTTCAACAATCAATTGATACGAGTTATTTTAAAGTAGAGCTTGTTACTTAATATAGTAATGTAGAGCTCCGACCTGGCGCCCAGCGGCGACGGTCGCCTCTCGAGTGAGCTCCGGGTTTTTTGTCATTAATTCTTCATTCTCTGGATTGAAAAGTTAAGGAGTTTGTCCAGATGGAATGCGAGGCGAGCGATCTCAACCTATAGTGCTCTCAGTCTCTGTGCATTGCTCTACGTGTTGTGTGGTGTGACAGTGTGCTTTCTGTCAGTGACCGCCGATGTTGTGGAGTCGTTTGAGTGCGACGCTTGGGAGGGAAAGCTGCGGACAGCACCTGTGTTTTTGACTGTACTTAGTCACCAGATGGACTCGTGAATTTTATTTTATTTTCCGTTTTACTCGGCAGTTCTTAGCCTCTGTGTGTTGTCTTCAACAAAGACTGACGTTCGACATCGTCCGCCATATATAAAGAATACGTAACAATACTCACAACGAGAGTACCGATCTGGCGCCCAACGGCGACGTTCGCCTCTCGAGTGAATATATCTTTATTATTGCATTTGTGATGTGCAACCACCAAGGCTGGCAGCAATAGATGTGATGACTGAGTAAACATGACGCGGCACCAATGGCCTAGAACTCGCTGCTAGAAAGCATAAGATAACTTAAAGCGGAGTCATCCTTCAGAAGCAGACTCAAGACCCACCTTTCTACTCAGAGAAGCAAAGAAGCGCTTTTGGAATGACCATTCGGTTATTAAAAAGCGCTATACAAATTCTGATATAATAATAATAATAATTAATATGTTTCCCATGAATTCGCTCTATTCATCCGGTCAATCCACACATGACTCTGGCTCTTTGCCTTTCTACCTTTGGTAAGCTGTTATATATTTATGTATAGTTTTATGTTTGTAGTGATGTAGAATAAATGTCTCCGAAACCGGTACACCAATAAAAAGGTTAATACTCATTGGTTTTAAAAAGTGACTGGTTTGTTTCTTATATATAAGGGGTCCGCCATCTAACTTTTTTTTTAACTAGTACTTATTTCGTGAATGGTAACACTTAGCTCATGTCTGATTTGACATATAATTAGTTTTATCCTTCCGCTAAACGAATATAGTTGTTTATATGCTTGGACAATGCTGAGAAATATTGCGACATTACTTTTTAAAATCAGGCCATTTTTTCTTCAAAAATGAGCAAGGAGTGGCCGTTACAGTCAATGGCGATCGTTATCGGGCCATTTTTGTTCACAAAAATTAAAGAAGAGGATATTGGCAACATTAGGTTTCAACGAGACGGCGCTACGTGCCACACAACGAAAGCTACACTCGATGTTTTGCGCCCCATTTTCAAAAAAAAAAGTTATTTGGTGGACCCTTTATATTTAAATTAAATACCTTATTTTAACATTAATCGCATTGAGCACTATTTCATTTGCTAGAAGATAAAAGCTTTATCAATAATATCAATTCCGAACATTACCCAACTCTTTTTCTTCTAGGGATGCTTTCTTTCCATTCGTTAGAGTCCCGGAGGAAAATTGCTGCTTTGAAACATTCATTACTTCTTCTTTACGGTGCAATTCACAACCCTGGGATTCTTGAATGTTTTAACTTCTACGTTCCAGATAAGTACGCCCGCGCTCGTAGCCATTCATTGTTTTTGATCCCAGTTGATACTTGTTAAACTTCGAGCACTCAATTTAGTACAACGGCAATGGCGCTCCTAAATGGCCTACCAGCTCACCTCAATCCTTTTCATACATTCATTTCCTCTTTTGTCGATAGTATTGTTCTCCTAGATGTCTGTGATCTTTGACACGTGTCATCTTCTTATTTTGTTATGTTTTTTTTTTCTTTTTTGTATGTATTGTATGTTAATGTATATTCTTTGTACCTTGGAACGGCGGTTCTGTTAAATAAATAAATATGTTTGGAATGACTAAAGATAATGGCGTCAACATATAGAGAGACTAGTCAGAAGAATGGTTTCCTTTTTCAAGAGATAATTGATCACTGAATCGCAACTGGAGTATAACGGAAGCGTGCGATATTGCACTGAGCCATCCCGGAAGGAGCACTATAGACACAACTTGTGGCCTCAGTGTTCCGTACCGGTCCAGTACCGTGACGTTAACTAATGTCTTGGAATCGCATTCAATTACAGGCGTCGTTGATTTAAGGCTTTACGTAATACGGTACTGTTTGCTGCTCAATTTAACTCGTATAGGAGAACATCAGGCTATGTTTCATATTGATGGCACTCGTATTAATAATAAACAGAATGCGTATTTGCAGATATTACATAATGTGCGAAACGATTTTTATTTCACCGATATATTCATTTATGAAAATGTTAACAGGGGAAATACCTTTTTAATTTTCTAACAAAAAATGAGCGCTAACTTCTTCATAGAACGTGTTAATACGTAACGCTCAGTAGAAACGTTTTTTATCAATAATTTCGGAGGTTTTCATTGCCAGATTTGGGATTGTGACTTCTGGATTTAGCCAATGCAGAAGTCAACTTCAGTTTGGTCAAAATCATCGATACTATACGTCCTGCCCGTTTCATAGAGCAACATTTATTTCGAAGGAAGAATCCATTCGTCCTACCCATTCCTGATATTATTTACGGTTGACGTATATATACGTCCTGTCCAGTCAACAGGTTAATTTGATTGAAAACCCAAAATACAAAAAGAGATATATAAAAATACTTACTACTTATACATTTTCTTACAAATGGATGTGTTCTCTTCTAAATGCTTTAGTGATTGGTTAATTGGAATTATAAGGGAGATCAAAGGATTTTCACGACGCTCCTGAGACTTAATCCGTTTTGACTTAAGGAATGGCTCAACATGATCAGAGCAAGCGATTAGTAACAAGCGGTGACCTATCTTACTTTTGAAAGCGCCTAATATTGCTTTACTTCGGTGATTTAACGAGAACTAAGATAATTATTATTATTATTATATTAGTATTTGTATAGCGCTCTTTTATGACCGAATGATCATTCCAAAAGCGCTTCTTTGCCTCTCTGAGTAAAAAGGTGGGTCTTGAGTCTGCTTCTGAAGGATGCCTCTGCTTTAAGCTCTTTTATGCTTTCCGGTAGTGAGTTCCAGGCCATTGGTGCAGCGTAGCTGAAAGCCCGATTGCCAAAGACCGTGCTAGGACTATCTCCCGTCAGCTGCAGGGTGCTTCTATTTGCTATAGCCGATCTGAGTGTCTCTACGCTCGCTTATTTCTGAAGGCTTGATAAGTTCTGTCAGATAGCCCGGTGCAGTTCCGTTTAGTGCCTTGTAAGCTAAGAGGCATAATTTATACTGGATTCTAGCCGAAACTCTCAACCAGTGCAGTCGGTGTAGTATTGGAGTAATGTGACAGAATTTGGGCGCGTTGTAGACTAGAATTGTAGCGCTTATGCTGAGCTGAAAAGGGTTGCGGAGGACCGAGAGGAATGGAGATCGAGATGCAAGATTCTGTTGCTGCAAACCAATCCACCGGATTGATACTACGAAGAAGAAAGTAGACTAGTCGTGCCGCTGCGTTTTGTAACGACTTCAATCGATTTAATTGTTGGTAATGATGTCCCCCAAGCTTGACGCTTGGGAGACATCATTACCACATATGGTCAAGGGTTGTAAGTCCAATAGATTTTGTCTTCGAGCTGTGGCCATAAAGAGTATTTCCGTCTTTTCCGGATTGAGAGCAAGCCTATTTGCTGACATCCACTGTCCGATCTCCTCTATACAGCCGAACATCCTTTCTTTCATGTTGCCAATTTCCTCGGGTCCACAAGAAGAGTAGAGCTGGCAGTCATCTGCGTAGCAGTGTACTTTTATTTCCCATCTCTCAGCAATCTCCTCAATTTCCTTGGTGTATAGAATAAAGAGTAATGAGCCGAGAACTGAGCCTTGTGGGACACCACATGATAGTGTAGATGGTCTCACATTGATGTCACATATGAGTACATGTATACGTTTGCATAAAGGAGAAATTTATTTATTTTCGTAATTACAAGTAAACAATACGAATCTCATTAGTTCTGATTTAATAGTTAATATACTTTTTAACATAAAACTTGTGGTTACTAAGAACTCGTTATTTTTAAACAATACTGCATTTATTACAAATTGACTTCCTTTTTTGTTAAAAATAAATAATTAACGCTCAGTTAATTAATTACGCAATCCGTATTAATTAAATAAACTTGTGTAGTAATCCGCTTGTTTATATTAAAATAATAATTTATAAGGAGTTTATGTTAGCGATGTTTCGAGGTAATTTATTAAAATTCTATTCATTCATTCAGCGCGCAGAGAGAACTGCTTAAGCTCCGGGTTCAGCGCAGTCGCTCACGCGCTAGTGGAGACACTCCCTCGTGAAACTTTTATTTCAGAAATTTCAGGAAGCGCTCTATAGTCTGTACAACTAAAGTTTCCTGAACAAGCAACTCATACCATTTGTTGTTCTAATTCAACGTGTCTATGAGGGCACTGAAATTGTGTCGAAACCCTATACACGATACTATAGGTTGAATCGATATATTACAAATATATATGCAATGTATCATCATCAGCCTGAATCCGTCCACTGTTGAACGCAAATCTCCCTCATGAGTCTCCATCTTCTTCAATCTTCCACCTTACGCATCCAGGTCACTCCCGCTATTATTCTTATGTCGTCAGTCCATCTTGCAGGGGTCGACAAATGCTTCGTTTGCCAGTTCTTGGGCGCACTCTAATACTATTCGACCTCATCGACCGTCGTCTCTTCGATAGATACAAGTATGTTCTTCTAATTGCCACTTGGGTGTGCCTTTTCGTTGGGTAGCATCCATCTCTTGAGTTCTTCTGCGTATTTCCTCGTTTCGGATTCTATCATTTAGCGACATTCCGAGCATGGATCTCTTCATAGCACGATGGGTGACCTTTATTTTATGGTTAAGACTTGCTGTTACATTTCACGTCTCTGCGCCATAAGTAAAAATAAGGAGAATGCTTTGGTTAAACGCCTTAGTTTTATGACATTGCGGAATTTCCGCTTTAAAGATGTACTTTAGTTTTCCAAGTTTTTTTCGCAATTGTTTACAGCTGTCGATGCAATGTAACAAGTATCATCTATTAATATTTTTTTTAGATATTAGTTAATTTCTCGCCTAAATAGACACGTATTGCCTCTTTTTGTCCCGTATTGATGTCAAGATGAGACAAATCACGAAGGACGCTCACAAAAAAACAAATATTTCAAAAGTAGCTGAAACCCTTCTCGCGACTCTCGCTTTTTTGACAAGTCCGGTCAGGGTTGTGACATTACTTATATACATGGCTTTTAGAGGTCATTAGAGCGCCATTAATTATGTAGATCGCCACTAGTGGCGCTGGGTGTCACCGATCACGGGCGCCCGGTTTCCAGTGCAATTGTCCCCCGATCGCGACGAGTGTCGGGTTGTGATCAGCCCGGTGCCTGAAAGCATGTAACTCTACCCGGGCCTAAAATGTGTCTAAAAGTATTTATGTTGTTAATCTGCTCCTCATTCCACAACCACGAGATCCGATAACTGTGCGGTGACGTGAAGTCATTCTTCCTTAAGTAAAGGGGATGCTAATATACAGTATATTTGAAATTTATATATTTTAACGTCAAAACAATAAGGATCTTAATGCCATTCAATCTGAACGGATAGGCGGTGTTATTTGAATAAATAAGCGACGTTTTTGCAAGGATGAGATTTTTTCTAGGAATAATTTTATGCTAACATCTGAAATCTTTCAGATTATTTACAATTAGCTTAAGTAGAGTAAAAATATATCCGTGGCAAAACAAAGCCTTGCGATTCTGAAGAATATACGTGTAACTAACAAAAAGACTCATGTTTAATCTATATACATAAAAGAAAGTCGGGTTATACTGGTTTTTATAACTCAAGAACGGCCTAACCGACTTGGCTGAAAATTGGTGGAAAGGTAGCTTAGAACCCAAAAACGTCCATGAGATACTCAAAATTGATTTGATTAAGAAAAAATATTGAACATTTACGTAAACATGTTTTCATACAAGACTATTGTAACTTGACAGCTGTCAGTTGAGAAAGTGTTGCCATAGTCAGCAACATAACTAAAAATGACGCAATAGTAGGTATTGTAAGTAGGTACCTACGTAAGGTACGGAATATTTTGAAACAAAAAAAAAAACAAAAGGCAGGAAAAAAAGACAAAAACAAAATAAATATTAGTGAAAATATCAATTTAATCTTTTATTTGTTAAAAATGTTATAACAAAAAGCAAATGGAAAGGCATCTTCTTATTCTATTGTGTTATTTTTATTTTTTATTATTTTCTCTATTTATTGTATATTTATGTATACTCTATGTTTCTAAATATTTGTACAAAAAAATGGAATTTCGATTCTGTATATAAATAAATAAATAAATATATAGATGTGCCATCTATGTTTTTTTTGCCTATGGTTTGATAGATATTTTGTCAATCGGTTGACGTTTTGTTTCGACAGCATCTTGCTGATTTTATTATTGATTATTGATAATACCGACACCAAAACGTTCGAATCTTTAACAACAAAGCCGTCACGCAACAAGGAATCGAAACATTGTCAATGAAAGGACTGACGAAGAGCAAAAAATCTCGCGTGAATAATCCATCGAACCCATCTAACATGTGGCACAGATACAAGAATAATATGTCAGAAGATATTTTACATCAAATTCGTGTTAGATCAAGAAATCCTGATCTTAAGATGAATGAGGAAATACATAATCGGGCTTTGCTCTGAATCGAAGACATGTGTTAACCTCATGTGCGGTAGTTTATTAGTCAGGTTAGGAATGCCAGCACCAAATCGTGAAATGAATGACGCATTTAATCGAGAATTGGAACGGGAACGTGAATATGATCACTATGAATTAGATTTAGTAGTTCGAACGAATGTACCGCTGTTGAATCCTCAACAAAAGGAAGTTTTTGATACATTAATGAAGGCAATTGATGATGGAAATGGTGGCTTATATTTCCTGGATGCCCCTGGTGGAACTGGTAAGACATTCCTCATGTCAGTAGTTTTAGCCACTGTCCGTGCGAGATCCAACATTGCGGTTGCAGTTGCTTCTTCTGGAATAGCAGCCACATTGTAAGAAGGATGCCGTACGGCTCATTCAGCATTAAAATTGCCGTTAAATCTTCACACTATTGAAGAACCTACATGTTATATTTCAAAACACTCCGCAATGGCCAGTGTTTTATCAGAATCGAAAATCATCATCTGGGACAAATGCACAATGGCGCATAAACGTGCATTGGAAGCACTTAACCGATCATTGAATGATTTACGCAATGACTCGAGATGTTTTGGAGGCGCAATGATTTTACTGTCTGGCGATTTACGTCAAGCGATGCCAGTAATTCCAAGATCAACTGCTGCCAAAGAAATTAACGCTTGCCTCAAATCGTCGATTCTATGGCGCTATGTAAAGAAGCTTCAACTGACAACAAACATGAGAGTTGCATTGGTGAATGATACATCTGCTGAAGATTTCTCTGAGCAATTGCTGACTATCGGTAATGGTCGAGTACCTGTCGACATATCGAATGGATTGATTTCATTTCCTCAGAATTTCTGTATCTTTGTCTCATCGAAAGACGAACTCATCAACAAAGTATTCCCAAACATCATGACTAACCACAAAAATAATGAATGGTTGAGTGAGCGAGCAATTTTGGCGGCTAAGAATAAAGATGTAGACGACCTTAACTACATAATTCAGAATAATATCATTGGTACACTGCATTCATACAAATCTATTGACTGTGTACCGAATGAAGACGAAGCCACTAACTATCCAATTGAATTTTTAAACTCATTGGATGTGCCTGGCTTACCACCGCACAATTTAAGACTAAAACTTGGCTCCGTAGTAATCATGCTTCGAAACATAAACCAACCAAAACTGTGCAATGGGACGCGTTTGGTGATAAGTAAACTGATGAACAATGTGATTTACGCGACGATACTCAAAGGAAAATTCGAAGGTGAAGAAGTCCTCATTCCGAGGTCCCGATGATCCCAACCGATATGCCATTTGAGTTTAAGCGACTTCAATTTCTGGTCCATCTTGCATTCGCCATGACCATTAACAAATCACAAGGCCAATCCTTGAAAGTTTGTGGTCTGAATCTTGAAAATCCATATTTTTTCCATGGTCAATTATATGTGGCATGTTCACGGGTTGGAAGACAATCTGCGTTATTTGTTCTTGCGCCTGATAATAAAACAAAAAATGTCGTCTATCACAAGGTGCTTCACTGAAGAGTGCAACCCATGCACAAAAATACATGGCCAATAAAGAATCATTAAAATACTAGGATTCAAATCATTGCAAATTAAAGGACTGAAGAAGAACAATTGCACCTAGACGTATCGAAGAACGAGGATTTAATCTGACATTCAAGGTATTTATTTATTTATTTTTGTACTTACACACAAAATAATTAACAGAATAACATACTACACTTATTACTTTGAATTATGTATACTAATTCTAAAAAAAAGTCATCATTCATTGTAATCACCGTACGATAGATGTCGCTAGTATATATTCAAAGTATGTATATTTTTATTATTATTCAATCAGTCTTCATTTATTCACAAGCTTAATATTATTACTTTCCGACAGTCTATTTATTTTAGTAAGTACCACTCGGGTCTCGAACCAAACTATAGACTGAATGGATGAGAAATGACTACTTATAGTTCCGACTCGGACTTTATAACTTATCATTTACCTGTGTTACTGATGGATAATTTTACCTTCTTGATATTGTCTCAAGGATAATATTAAGCTTGGGAATAAATGAAGACTGATTGAATAATAATAAAAATATACATACTTTGAATATATACTAGCGACATCTATCGTACGATGATAACAATGATATAAATACTAGTTTCAACGCGAGTCGGTCTGGGCATAGCAACGGCGCAGTTCGCCAAGCGGTATGAATACCTGGGCATAGTTGGTTTCCGCGGTCCGCGGTCCGCGTCCCGCTTCTGCCGTTATTTTTGTGCTTAGATTGACGCGTTGAAAAAAGAATTTTATGTATAGTATATGTATATTTAAAGTAATAATAATATTGTAATATAGTCAATGATCTATAAAAGTAGATTAGAATATTGAAATAATAAAATAATATTCTAATAAAAATTTAAAAAAAATCATATAATAATGTCTCCTTGAGACAATATCAAGAAGGTAAAATTATCCATCAGTAACACAGGTAAATGATTGGTTATAAAGTCCGAGTTGGAACTATAAGTAGTCATTTCTCATCCATTCAGTCTATAGTTTGGTTCGAGACCCGAGTGGTACTTACTAAAATAAATAGACTGTCGGAAAGTAATAATATTAAGCTTGTGAATAAATGAAGACTGATTGAATAATAATAAAAATATACATACTTTGAATATATACTAGCGACATCTATCGTACGATGATAACAATGATACAAATACTAGTTTCAACGCGAGTCGGTCTGGGCATAGCAATGGCGCAGTTCGCCGAGCGGTATGAATACCTGGGCATAGTTGGTTTCCAAGGTCCGCGGTTCGCGTCCCGCTTCTGCCGTTATTTTTGTGCTTAGATTGACGCGTTGAAAAAAGAATTTTATGTATAGTATATGTATATTTTAAGTAATAATAATATTGTAATATATTTAAAAAAATTAAAAAAAAATCATACAGTAATATTGTCTTTGCTTTTGATTCTGTAGATACAAGGACAGATTCACCATCGAATCGGATCATTCCAACCTCTCGAAGATGCAAAGCATAAATTTGTTCAAATATACTTCAATGGCAATATGGAGGAAGAACTTGATCGACGTCTACAAAGTCGTGATCAGAGCGGATAAACGACCATCTGGTACACACGTCGTGATACTGGGAAACTACAACAGATATCTGAAACACGTCGTTCATATGACACGTTGCAATACCCACTGATGTTTTGGCAAGGAGAAGATGGATATTATTTCAATATCAAAATGAAAAATCCATTGAATGGTGAGTAATCAATATATATATAATCAATATCATAGTTTTGATTCCGTCATGACATACATTTTAAAGTGCTTGGTTTTGCTTTATGCTTCCAATAAAAGACTAATTACACTGCTTATTACCAGGAAAATAACAGACTTAAAGATTAAGATGTTTTTTAGAGAAAATTGGACAAATAACCGGCAAACGATTTAAAATCATTTATCTTCACCCCTTTATAATTATGCCACAAATATGGATGTTAGCTTTACATACAAAATTACAAATCTATTGTCTTAATTTCAGGTGAAGAAACTACCAAGAATCTAAGCTCGATGAATTATAACGCATATCGTTTGACGATTCGTCGAAATGCTGACAACTACTTGCTGAAGTTTCGTCGATTACTGCAATAGAATTCAACCAGACCAAATATATGATATCATATGTACCGAAAAATTCAACTTAATAAAATCCAAAATCTGCTCATTTATTGCCTTTCGGGTGAAACAAAGTTAACCGGGTCAGCTAGTATTCAATAAATTAATACGAGTCCAGTAATTTTATAATACAACCAATTTCTATGAAAAAACTTTAAAAAAAAAAAACACTTTTAACAAAAGCTAAACTTTATTGTCGGAAATTATACAACCATTAATAGTTACAAATCATTGTGATTAATTATGGTTTAAGGTTATCAACTGACAATACTTGGTGAAACTGCATAATTATAATTTTAAAATTAATTTTAATTAAAAAAAATAATAAATTAAAAATATTTAGTTTTTATTCACAATTTATTTTAAAGATTACATGTTTCGGCCTTCCTCAAGAAGATTATTGAAGATGGTCTTCAGGAAGGTGAAACATGTAATCGTTAAAATAAATTGTGAATCAAAACTAAATATTTGTAATTTATTAATTTTTTAATTAAAATTAATTTTAAAATTATACTTATGGTTTCTAAATTTAAATGAAAACCATCGAACATTTGATGAATAAATTTAAAAAAAGGAAATAAATTTAATATTGTACAAAATGAGAATGTAGAATAAATATATTTGTCAAGATAAATTGATTATTAATTGATGAGACAATTTAACGACTTTAAAGGTTTGTAAAATGTTAGGAAAATTGATGAATACTTATAATCATAAGTCTTAGAAGTCCCAAAAACTGACAAACGAAGCATGTCCCCCTACAAGATGAACTGACACAATGAGAAGAATAGCGGGAGTGGCCTGGATGCGGAAGGCAGAAAAGATGCAGGCTGATGATGAGGATGCAAAATATATATGTATTTATATAAACACATACAGGATAATGGTGACAGATGGTGATAGTGATTCTGAAGTCTCATCTATGGAATTCTATGTTGTTTACCATGGCACATACGGCTAAGCGCTGCATGTGGAGTGTTGATTTACCAACGTCGTAGACTACAACCCGAGATTCACTTATCATCCTTATTATTACAGATATTTACTATAAATGGTATTTTAAAGGGCGAAGGATCAAATTCACAAAGAGCAAGGGTATTTCAGAGCTCATAAATCGATTGAATATTCTTCTTTTTTTTAATATCCGCCGGGGAACAAACCCACTACCTTTGGTTAGCAAAGCAAACGCTTTCACCATCGATCTATACCTGCCGGCTATTTTTGAAGTATAATAAGCATAAAGTAATTTTATTTACATCATTGATATAAAAAATTCGTTGAATGCATTTACAAAATAAAATCATTTTTATTTGTTTTGAGTAAAGGTCAGAATATATAGTCCGTTAAAACTATAAAAGTCGGTTTTTCTTTTGTAGAAGATCTCGAGCAATTTCGACAAGAGAAAAAAGTACTCACATCTACTCAGCTAATCATGGAATTGTATCACGCACAGTGGTGCAATCCTTTACACGAGCACACAAAGAGTAAAGTAATAATACTAGTATAAAAGAACTCTCCGAGAACTGGCCATCATAATGCGAATGGCCTCGTATAAAACACTTTTTAAAAATGAATACACCTCTGAATTGGTGCTCGTTTCATGCGCTGATAGTTTCAGGGCTGAAATTCACGAAAATAAACTTCATCTCTTACTTGCTCATTGAAAAATGTACAAGTATAAGTTATAAATACTTATTTATAAATACAACACTAATATTTAAGCGTACATCAAGACAGGTGGCTTTCACCTTGGGAACGCTTGAGCGTCTTTTTACTCAATAAGCAATATCTAAGACTCGCGGTTTCATCATCAACATCATTTCCATGTCCGCTCTCATGGCCACTCTTAACTATCATGCCTTTTATGTACGTCAGTGACGTGAAAGTCTTTTTTCTCAGTACCTGGCAACATCGATAGCCCGTGTGTTGCTTAGCATTAGGTCTTGAGATGTGAAGCTTGTTGAGCACATGGAGCAGGATCTTAGGTATGAGGTGGTCTGCAGGTCGCCAAAGTCACACATTAGTGACTCTCCCTGCCGAAACATTCCCCACTGCTCGAGGTTGTCCTTTGTTCTACCAACTCCGGTTAGTAAGACAAAGAACAACGCCAACGCGGTGACGTTCGGCGAAGAAGTCAAAAAGGGCAAATTTTAGAGTCTTACTAACTACGAACTTGTACATCCACATTTGGTGTTGCTCAGTTAAGTACTTGTACGAGTATAACGAGAAAATGCTCTGAAAACAATGCCTTCCTAAGTGCTTCCAAGGAGCGTAGGTACAAGGCGACCGGTCTAAGGCCCCAAAAAAAAAATGTCCGCTCTCATATCTGAAGCATATCACATCAGTTTTGTCAGCAGCCTTAGTCCTCACCTCATCTCATGTAAGTTTTGTCACCCATACCTTCGTTGAGTACATTCTATGAAAAGTTAACTATACGCAGGTTAATTCAATAATAACAAGATGCCGATCATACAGCTGTATCCTTTTAAATTGCTGCAAGGCTGCTTTTTCTGCTTCTTCATTCTCATAAAGTGCAACTATCGTATTCCTAGTATTCTACTCAAAAACTTGTTTAATGAATGATTTATTAGATTTTATAGCTTCATTACTTTTGGTGGTATGTCAGGATTCACAATAGCATAAAAATAAGTATCAAGAAAATTCACAGACGACGTTATAAAAAAAACACGAGTATAAAACATCGTTAAAACAATACGAATTATATCTTATAAACTGTTTAATTGAATAAGACCTTTGTTTAATCAACTCGATCAAGATTAAAACAGATTCCGTCATCTCGTTAAACTTCCCAAAAAACGATATTAAATTCAAACACAACAAAGCAATTCGGTATTGATCGATCGGAAGATGTTGAATATTTCATTGCTTTAATTTTACACGTTTTTCATGACTCTCGTATATTTTAGCTTTCAAGTACATCGCGTTGACTTGCCGTCCCTGAAACGGGGACAAAATATCCTGAAAATTTTCCGTCTCACCGATTTTCAGCAGTGACCTTTTTGTACGACAGCGCCGTTGGGAATCGCGCGAAATGTGCCGAATTTCTGCGACGGAAAGAGAAAAAGGTTTTTTGTATCTCTAGACCGCCGAACGTTTTTATTTTCGATTTGTTTAATGGAAATAAAGGGAATGTAAACAAGTAGACGTTGCAAGCAATTAAAAATAAATAAATTAGATTTCAAACCGTACAAATGTTTTTTGATTGGCTGCTCTTAATTCGCTGAAAAACCTTTTTATTTGTGCTTCGTGTAGGTGTAATTGAAACCTTAACAATAACTTCTTGTTTTACTTTAAAAATAAAATAAAATTTGTATTAAAATGATAAAGAATTTCACATTTAGATTATTTGAATGATCTAACAGTCATCCAAGTAAACATTTTTATTTTTCATTTCTTTTTATGCTTAAGATATCGTTTTTTAGGGTGATTAATATTCATCGCTATATAGCTACAAAATATTTTATAAGCAGAAAAATATTAACCTTTTCGCATCGGTACCCGATATTTACCTTGTATGATACCCCTACCGTTGACATCGGTAGCCGTGATATATCGTTTCGCAACTTTCTCAGAATGGTTTTTTATGCATCATATGATAGCTAAAGGATATATGAATCAATGTGATATATGAAAATAGACCAGATTAGTACATTAATGCTTCAAATACTAGTTTTATAATTGACAGTTTAATTTGTATTCCACCGAGCCTTAATGAAAGGGTTAATCAATTTCAAACCATAAACAATACTATTCATGTTTTTTATCGAAAGATATAAACAGAAAGCATATCCTTATATGATTGTTTGTTGTTTTTGATAAAAAAAAATCAGTCGGATTAAATTTTTTAACAATATAGAGTAAAAATTCATAATTTTTTTAATTAACCTTCCATTTTGAATGAAACTTACGACAATTTTACACTTATTATTAAAAAAAACAATTAATATTATTTCAATCCTTTAATAACCTTATTTTGTCTAAAGTTTTATTTTATTTGAAATTAATTTTATTTAAATTATTTGCGATTCAAACAAATTTAAATTTTCTAGACACTCTTAAATATTCATTTTCATGAAATTTATTTAACGTACATAAAAACATACATGTCGTTATAATACATATAATGATACAGACAAGTACCCATGCTCGTAGCCCTCCGTTGTTTTTCATTCCAGTAGGTATTTGTGAAACTTCAAGCACTCAAGTTAGTACAACGGCATTGGCGTTCCTAAATGGCATACAAGCATACCATGATCATTTTCTTACATCTTTTTCCTTTTTTGTCGATGGTATTGTTCTTCTAAATATCTGTGATCTTTGACACGTGTCATCTTCTTCTTCTTTTGCGTTATTTTTATTTTTTATTATCTTTTCTATGTATTGTATATTTATGTATACTCTATGTTTCTTAATATTTGTTCATTTGAACTTGGGTTCTGTGAAATAAATAAATAATACAAACGCAATTAAAATAAACGATGAGTAACCAAAAAGGAAGAAGGACACTTACCTAGCAGATAGTCAACTTTGTCCGTGTTGATGTTGTCGAATTGGTCCTTGTTCCACACGTACTCTGCACGCAACTTCCGGCGCTTCTTGTCACGCATCCAGTCGTCCAGAAGGTTCCGTCCGTCGAGACGCCTTCCTTCCAATGAAGGCTGTTCTGGGTCTCGAACAACAGTGGGAAGCATGTGCCTTCTCCCACCTCCTAGCAACACCTGTAGAAAAAAAATGCTCGAAAAGCTTAAAATACGAATAGCAAACGAGTTATTATTGACTGAACTTTTGTCTAGAAACAATATGAAAAGCCTTTTTTTTAAGTGTATGAAACACGACGGAGATTCATAGTAGCAAATTTTGGTGGCTATAATTGGAACCGAATATGTAAATGCAGGAAAAGTAAAAGAAATATTTTCTAGTTTTATTTATATTTTTATCAATTTATTTTACAGCTATTTTTAATATTAAATACGAACTAATAAGTATATTGTTTGACAATTGGATTGCTTGAAAAAACTATTAGACATAAAAATGTAAAAAACACTTTTTGTACTAACTTGTGTTTTCATTTCTATGAAGTTTCTTTACTTTCACATTTTTATTAAATAATTCAAATAAATCATTCACTTTAACGATAGTGGATTCCACCAAAATGTATAGATATTAAATGAACAAAATGTAGGTTTTTATATTTTTATATGTGTAAAAATTTGTCGACATGGTTCATTTATAAAAAGGAGGTCTATATCATTTCGTATGTATAATTTGCAGTTTGTCAAATGAATATTTTCGTTCGAATTCATTTGTTCATACTTCATCAAATAATAAATCGGTCAGAGTAGTGATAAAAGAAGACTTAAAACAAAATAAAGTTAAATTTCTGATTAAATTTAGGTAATTAAAAAAAAATTAAATGCTTTTACTTGATTTAAAAAACAAAGAGAGAAAAAACTACGTCGACGAACAACCAAATAATCATCTTGACAAGGGTTCAAAGAAAATAAATAGAGAGTACACCTATTTGTAATTAGTACCTAGAGTAGTGTCATTATAGCTAGAAGTACTTGAGTGACAAATCATCTAATTACTCGGACTTGACATTATAATTAAGCAACCTCGTCTCTGTTTTCCAGGCAAAGGTGACATTGACTATAGGTACGAATATATATATTTTCTTTTACTCTGGATTGTAAATAGCTTTTTTTTTGATGTTCTTATATTTTCAATGTGTATAAAAGTTTTAACTTATTTTCTTTAATGATGGTGTACTTTGATTGAGTGTTATTCAGTACATTTTATATTAGTAAATTATACAATATTCATATCTCACACTAAAAATTTACACTACACAATCTCTGAAAATTAATTTGCATTTAAATGTAAAATCTAAAGTATTGATATCCTCTTCTCTAAGTTGTGTATCGAATTACTGGATGCCAGGATACAGGAGCAGATTGATAACACAAAGAACTTGTTTTCGAAGCAGGATTCTCGTTTATTGTATTACAGACTTGCTTTTTGTCCGACCGATATGGCGTTCGCCATACCATTCGAAAAGTCAACTGGCAACTGCCGAACGCTGACATCTAGCACCCCAAGATAGTCGCGGCAAAAAAGTAAATTAAAGATGACAGTTGCACCAAAATGAAATGGAACAACTGCCATAATAAGTAAAATTGCGTATGCAAACTGCGTCTAATTTTATATAATGAATACTATCATTATTAGTTGTGCATGTCAAGCGAGCGCACAAAAATAAGAGACAAAAGATCATTTTTCGAGACTTTACGGTATCAGCCTAAAGGAACTATATCAAGCTGATATCAGTATCCTGAACATTTCATCACCACAACTTGCGGCCATTCAATTCGGTCAGTTTTTTCTTTATGTGCCTCGTCTTAAAATGTTTTCAGGGCACGAGCCTGGGGACTTTGGGCTGCGGTTATAGCTAAGTGATGAAAGTGATTGCTTACTAAACCGTAGGTCGAGGGTTTTATCGTCGACAAGAATTAAAAATAAAGTTTTATAATGAATTTCTTAGGCCTATAAATACGTTGATGTAAGTCTGGTTGTTGAAAAAATTGATCCATCACATATAAAATGCAAATCATAGCTAATTTATAATAAAATCGTCGTAAACGAGAGTTATCCAATGAACACGTCCCATTCATACATAATTTCTGTAATAAATGGATTATGAGTGAATATCTGTCAGTGGTCTATTACGTAGCCAGATCCATACTCTTCATGCAGCACTTAACTATATGTAACACGGTAAGCGGTATAGAATCTACAGACGAGATTGCTGCATCGCTATCACCATCTGTTGGCATTCTCCTGAATGTGCTCCTGTGTACGTTAAAAATAACTTGAAGATACATCAGTTTTAGTATCCAAGACATATTTTTAGGATATTTTTTAATCAGAACTTTTAAAGAGATCAAATAACTGTCCTGAAATTCCCAATGCCTGTAAAATTTAGTGGTAAAAAGCAGCTTAACCAAAACATGTTTATGTCCATATCTGATGTATCTTCGATGGTGAAACGTGAACAGGGCTTGTTTTTTTTGTATTTCTCTCAAACTTATTATTACCCTTGATACAAACTCAACATTAGACGGGTAACGTCTCTGTTGAGTCTTTTCATGCGACACGGATGTCCAGGTGGGCATCTTATGAAAAAAAAGTTAAATTTGAATGTATAGATTCTCACGTTGATATTTTTGCCAGGCTCGTTGTCCACCAGCTGCAAGGCTATATCCTTGCAGGACTTTCTGCTCCCTGGAGGAACTTTGCTGTCATCCTCCCAATAGCGAGAAGGCGCATGCGCGTACAGAGCCGCAGGAGTTGCGTGAGTGATGCGTGTCGTTGTGACGATTCCAGTCCATTTTCCTGAAAAAGAGAATAATTTAGTGACAGTTATATTACATACAAAAAAATTTCTTCCAAATACGAATATCCAAGGATTTTTACTGACTCTATAACGCACAACCAGAACGGCTGGAGCTACGTGTGGAACTAATTTGTAGTGATTGCAAGCGTTAAGGTATACAGAGACTCTTACAAGAGATTAAGCATTTATGTGGCTGTTTTATAAATCAATTTTATTTTATTTCTTTCAGAAACATTACAAATACAAATATTTTTAAAACGATCCTAAATAATAAACAATACAAGATAAACAATTAGGTATTTACTATTATTAACAATAATTAATAAAAAATTCCGAAGCTCGCTAAACAGAAGACTCCACGAAATTACTTTTATAAATAAATACGTGTAGCTCATGTCGAAACTGGGCTTCTCTCAAGTGAAATATATCAATATTCGAGGTGATATGGTTGAACAGTTTGGTCACTCTCCCAAGAGGCATAGTCTCTGGCAAGTTAGTATTACCTCTAGATAGAACAAACAATGCCTTCTTATCCTTATCCGTTACTTCTATGATGGTTAGCTAAAGCTAAAAATGTATGTTATAATCGTGTACGTTGAGATTTGTTTTTGTTGGTTTGAGGACCCTTAGACTTGTCACCTTGTATCTGCACTCCTTGGGAGCACTTTCTGGTTATATTAGTAATTGGATTTATTTTTCTTAAGTTATTAACAAAATAAAAATATTTAATTTCGATTGCAATTTATTTTAAACAATTACATGTTTCGTCCTCCCTGGAGACCATCTTCAATAATGCAATATAATTATGCAGGTTTACCAAGTATTGTCAGTTGATAAACTTTATATTATAAGTAATTGGCTTAAGTGAACAATACCAAACTTGGATGTAAAAGCAAAAATGACAAATTTTGAATTTTTTACTTCTTCGCCTAAGGTCACCGCATATACAAATAAGGCATGGTAGTTAGATTTTGTAGTGATGAAGTCGATGTATCCAACCGTTCCAGGCTTCTGTTGGATACTATAAAGAAACTTTCTCTACTTTACTCTTTTACTGAGCAATGCCACTGAACGTGTTGAACAGTTCACAGGTTAAGAAGAATTAGTGCTAATATCAGCCTGATATAGTCCTTGCTGACTGGTACCGAAAACCTCTATATACAATCTTTCGTCTATTATTTCCGTTCACTTATCGTAGATGTATGTGTCGCCATGTTGGCATTTATTCAAGTTTGGTCACGGGTGTGACGTTAATAACATAGATCACAACTTGCGGTACTGAGCGACAGCCCATCACGAGCGCGCTTAGTTGTGTGCCGACCGCGAAAAAGGGCGTATTGTTGTTGACCCCGCCTGTTGAATGCTGTGACTAGGTCCGGGCCATAAATTTGTAAAGTTATCGAAATATATATAAATATGTCAATGTGCTTCAAAAAAGTCTTTGTGTTGTGAATCTACTCGTCATCCTGCCACCACGCGACTGAATAACTACCTTTTTTTGAGAGAGAAGGATGTTAATGCACATGGATATGTTTTTTTTATGAGATACGGATTAAATGAAGGAAAAAACAGAGATGCTTTAAAAGTTTACTTAAATTCACCGATGACTTCAATGTTTTTTTGTAGTAATGCTTATATTTAGTCAACATACATTATTTGCAAATGGATTTTCAGCAATTGTGTAACTTGCCTGTAAGTGACAAGTCATGACATTTTGTAAGCATGCTTAAAACTCTCCAGTTAAAACGCATAAAAAAGATAGTTAGCTTAAGGTATTAAGCACAGTTTTTAATTAAATGTAAACAAAAAGTGCCATAAAAAAGAGGTTCAGTCCTTTTGAACTGTGCAAGTGTTTTCAGAAAAGTAGAGCCATTTACATGCATGCCAATGTTGGAAAAAAACATCATTTTTTACACGTCAAAATATTTTTCCATAATAATATTTTTTGTATCATACCTTTGAGTGTATTTTTATTCTTAACATAAAAATCTCTAGCAAACAAAGATTTTGTTTTGTAATATAAAAAGTATAACAATAAATTCGTCAAGAATATAAAATAATACAACAAGATCATATTTTCGGAAAATTTATATAAGTCAATGAAAATTGTAACCCATATTTTGTAACCTCTTGTTCTTACATAATTTTTGTGTAATTAAATTTTTATATTTCAAAATAATATGCATCTATTCCAAGACATTTTTTTTCAGAGAAAATATTCTTAAAAAAATTGCGAATTGTGAAACGAAAACAAAAATCTTTGTATTGTGAATCTGATCCTGCATCCTGTCACACAGTAATTCGATATCTAACTTTGAAAAGGAGGATATCACTACCTTAAGAACAAACACCTCTTTTTGATACTATTATAGTGTATGTAATTGCTTTAGATAACTAAGAAGATGTTCCTTTTGAATGGTAGAGGCCACTGTTCAAATATCGTATAGAAAGATATATAAATGATGTCATTCGTCGCTCGACACTCAAACCGAGTGGACGTCTTGTCATTCTACCTACAGAATGGCGCGTAGTTGCGATTGTGACATCGCGCAAATACATCGTCGCTTAGACGATCACCGTTTGCTGCTGGAGCGGCTCTTAAAGGCTGTTGGATGCGGGAAGGAGTATACACCGATGTCCATTGGTGTGGACTCTCCACCCAACCCAACAAGTCTGCCGTCTTCCCGCAGAAGGCGCTTGCCTAGGAAGTGCAAGGAGATTCCGGCTACCTTCGTGACCGCTGCATTCAATCAATCTTGGATGACCATCAGGAGGATTATCAGCAGACGGACGCTGTCAACTTCTTTCAAAGTCGGGGTCATCGCGACTTCGCTAGAGTCTCTCATGGAGCCTGAAGTGTGGCCTGCAAAGACCATCGTTAAACCCTGGATACGCGTAAGACGAAAGAATGGCAGTGAACAGTGGTTGAAACCAGCTTAAATGAAGATATTGACATATTTGGTGTTATATTGCTTCGGATTCAGTGCTAGTGATGACGAAGGCGAAATTTTGGAAGTTTGATGTTGTGACAATAATGCCATGTTATTTGTGGGTCATCCATGATTTACTTATAACAGGGTTTTGGTTGTCACAAGTCAACTATTTGCATTGAGTCTCCTAACGCTTGTTCTGGGTGTGAGGTCATTGACACTAAATGTGTCAATAAATTTACGGGCCACACTTTTATGTATATACTTCAATAATGCCTTAAGATGTTAAAATATTTTGTAATGTTATTGAAGGAAATAAATAAATAATTGTCTAAATGTTGATTGAGATGATCTTACCAGCTTGTTGCGCCCATTGCAGTACTGATGGAACCCTGGCTCCAAAGGATGACGAGCAGTTGTCGAAACGAGCTCGTCCATCCAATCCCAGGGTTTCATAGTTCGTCTTGACGCCGCAAAGAAGCGCGGTGGCGCATGCTGATGATTCCCCAGTTTGCGCATTCAAGTTGTATGTCTGCGAAAACATATAAAACATGAAAAAAGTTAAATAAATGATTTACTTACAGCTGAAAAAAATTAAGATGGCAGGTGGTAATTAGCATATGTTTTCAAAAACCAAATTCAATTATTATAACAAAAACAAGAAATTGGTAAAATGAGTAAGTGGGCGGCTGTAAATATAATTTGGCTAAACAAGTGAATAAATCTACTTATTCATCTTATAGTGACGCCACCATCATAGCACAAAAACTTGGAGAGATAAATAATAATGTTTCAGCTGGTTAGCAACAGGCGGTAACTTATCCAAGTTTTACTAGCGTCCAATGTTGCTTAACTTCAGTGATCTAACGAGAATTGCGCTAACGAAGTGTTCTTTTCCATCCCATATCGGTGACGTCGAACTGTCTACGCCCAAGATCTGGCAACAGCGATGATCCGTGTTCTACCCAGCATTAAGTCTTGATGTGCAGTTGGTTGGGCACATGTTACAGTATCATATGTGTGAGGTGATCTGCAGTTCTCCACAGTCTCATAACAGTGAGTCTCTGCCGAAGCATTCCTCACCAATCGAGGTTGTCTTTTGTTCTACCAAATCCAGTTCTCAATCTGTTCAGGGATTTCGCAGTCCGGCAGTCAAGGTTCTTTTTAGTTGACAGGCCTTGACCGCTCTCTCACCTCGTCATTCCTAACAATGTCAAACCATCTTATCCACAGTATTCTACGCAACTTTCTACTTTCTTCTACTACAAATCCCATTATACGGCTGCATTGGTTCTTGGTGGGATGGTAAAATTCAAAACCATAATTCGCTAAGTTACGCAAAATAACCATGTTACATGTACTTGAAAACAAAAATAGCTATGACACTTATATCATTTAAAATTGAAAATCACCCACAATACATGGATGGTTTTAACCATCTTTAGAACAAATGAAAAGTACTTGAAAGAAAAATGATCATCTAATGTACCTGAGCGAGTGCTGCAGCAGGGAAATGGTCCCAAATGAGTCCTGGACCTTCTCCAGGAGATCCTCCTCCTCGCTGGGCTCGTAATTCTCTAGCAGCTGTAACTGTGGCAAGGCTCATGCCATCACCAACGAACATAATGACGCTCCTGCACAAGAAAAAGAAAACACAAGCTTGATTAGTACTAATCGTCATAATGGTGGGTCTCACAGTACTACTGGACCCCCTCACTTGATCGTACGAGTGTGAGAAGCAGAGAAGTCCGTGGAAGACTGGGTTAGTAAAGAGATGGTTGCTATAAGCAATTTAAGGTATCCTGTGAATCGTATCAGTCATTCCTTTACCTTTAGCAACCATACTCAACTTGTAACTCATAAGACTTTTAAAACTAACCCAATGAACATTTATTATATACTCTTGAAACGCAGTTACTTTGTAGTTTGTCATATTTAAATAATAAAACATTTTAAACTTCGTTTAAAACCACTAAGTATTAATATATAACTTTTCCGGTTTCGTGCTACCACACCTTCCTCAGAAGCTACTTACTACTAAGTAGGTTTCATACAAAGTTTTACCTGTTTTATTCTTCCCATTCATTACATTTAAACTAACGGTTCGATACACGATCTTCTGAGTTTTACTTTTTTCATTTTAACATTATACTTGTAATTTTAAATTTACTTCAATTAAAAAATTAACAAATTTAAAATATTTAGTTTTGATTCACATTTATCTGAAATATGTTTCGGCCTCCCTGGAGACCATCTTCAATAATGGTTAAATTATAAGCTGGCAGGTTTTTTTATGTAAGCACAGTGGAATTATCTCATGCTTACCACGCTGTCTGTATATGGCTAAGCGCTGCATGTGGAGTGTTGATCGGCCAACGTTATAGACCACAGCCCGAGATTCACGCATCATCCTTAAGTTTTCAGGAATTTATTATGAATGGGTGGACTTCAAGGAACGACTTTCATCTACCACCAATTTAACTTATTAGTCTATGACTGGCATTTAACGGGTGAGGGATCAAATTCACACCTACCGGGGGTACTTTTTTTTTAAATTTCTGTCAGGGATCGAAACTACGACCTTTGACTTGCAAAGCAAACGCTTTGACCATTGAGCTATACTCAATGGCAAAGTGGCTTATATAGGTAAGTATAAGTATTTTTCCTTATGCTGATAAGCAAAATGTATTTATACACTTCAAAATTTGTTTAGATTTTCGACTTAAAAAAACATATTAATATTCTCTACAAAGGGGATTTTCAAGAAAATTTTGGTACACCAGTATAGTATTGAGGTTGGCAAACGAAGCATTGGCCGACCCCCTACAAGATGGACCGACGATATAAGAAGAATAGCGGGATCGACCTGGATGCGGAAGGCGGAGGATCGAAGAGGATGGAGACTCATGCGGGAGGCCTACGTTCAACAGTGGACGGACACAGGCTGATGATGATGATGATTGAGGTTCACGTAACTTTACAAATATACGTATGCATCCTGAAGAAAAATGTATGAAGTCTCATAATGACATTGAAAATCCGTCGATTTATTTTCAAGCGCTTAAATATATATTTATAAACGTATACTGTATATTTTCATTGATTTTATCTTGACATATTTTTCAATGGCCCGCTCGCGAATCCACTTTTTTTTTTCACGCAAAGTTCTTCAAAGCATGTTCGACAATTCCGTCGAGCTTTCACTTCCACGCGTCGTATCGACCGGGTCGACCACTTTGTCCGCATTTACATGCCTACTGTTACTTCCGGCCATTGGTTGACTCCGTTTATGACTGGGCAAGGGGCGATTCAACGGAAAATTAAAGTCGTTTCGAGACCTAATTGTGGCCGTTAAGCATTTTAGCGGATTTAAGGGCTTTCAAGAAAGATGGCTCCACTTTCAAAGTAACTTAATGGGAATATTTTATTGTTCTGTATTGGACTGAAAATAGATGTTTTTTCTTTTAAATAAAATAATATTTTTAGATGTGTTGCTTATGAGTAACATACGAGTCATCATCACCAACCTTCAGTTCACTGTTGAACGTAAGACTCCCGCATTAGTCTCTATCCTCTTTGATCCTCCGCCTTCTGCATCCAGGTCATTCCCGCTATTCTTCTTATGTCGTCAGTCATCTAGCAGGGGGTTGGCCAGTGCTTCGTTTGCCAGTTCTTGGGTGCCAATCCACTACTTTTCTTCCCCATCAACCGTCGTCTCTTCGACAGATATGTCCTGCCCATTGCCACTTGAGTGAGCCTATTCGTTGGGTATCCATAATTTGAGTTCTTCTGCGTATTTCCTCGTTTTGGATTCTATCTTTTAGCGACACTCCGAGCATGGATCTCTCCGTAGCACGCTGGGTGACCTTTATTTTATGTATAAGACTTGCTGTTATATTCCACATTTCTACGCCATAAGTTAATACGGGGAGGATGCATTGGTTAAACAAATTACTTTTAAGACATTGAAACATATGAGTATGAGTAAACGAAAATTGCATTAGCGGAAGAGGCGTACTCTCATTTCTCCCAGGTAAGAAAGACATCAAAAAATACAAATATTAGAAAAAAATACATATCCGCTTCTCTAACTGGAGCAAAAAGTAGTAATGAACTGCCGAAATGATGCAACGTCAACCGCCATGGTGCTCGCCATGTCTAGTAAAAGCTCTGACTCCCGTAGCTCCAACAAATACATTACATTCAATCAATTTATTTTCAATTTAATTGAAACTTTATGCCCAGCTTCCAATTCTTATTTCTATGTATAACTTTCAACAAGTTTTTCAAAACGCCAAGAGCTTGGAGGCTTGAAGAAAACACAAATGTATTTTACGCTTTCCTGCGGAATTCAAAGAACTATATATATTTTCCCAGCTAATACCACCTTCGTCTTTTAACTGACTGTATTATGGAAGGCAGCCTTATCCACACCCTGACCTGGTCAATTCTCACAGTCAAAGTATCGTGACCCCAGTATTCTACGCAAGATATCTATTTTCAAGACCCATTGTATAGCTTTATTGGCTTAAGGCTAGACGCAAAGAATTGCAACTATAGATGCCAAGATAAAATGACTGATTTGAAATAGAAATTTAATAAAGTCTTTTTTATTTTTATATTTGTATAAAATTGTAATTAAATTTGTACCCGATAATTAAATTTTAGTATTTATTCTGTAATATTGTTTTTTTATGTAATCGAATGCAGGAGAGCACAGCTGGTCAAGAACAGTGCACTCTATGACGCTCAGCCAGGGAAGCTGGACGCAGCAAGCGGGAAACGTGTGTTGTGTTCGTGTTTGTGTGTAGGTTGGGGAGATTGCAAGTATATATTTATCTGTTTCTTGAAGAGATCTAGATTGTAGGAAGGAGGAAACATAAACGCTGGAAGAGCATTCCAAAGCTTACCGGTGGCATTTAGGTAGGAACTTTGGAAACTGCCAGTTCTTGGTCGACACACATTAAATTCTTATATTCATTAATTTGAAAAATTATTCTGATCTTAGCCGTACGACTCTTTTTATGTATCTGGATCTATGGATTTTTCACTAACAATTAGTATGACAGTGATGATCTGGTTTTTTAGCTTTTTATCCATCTTTTTAAACGTGGAGTAACATAAAAATTTAAATTCAATAAATTTCCCGAATTACTTACAAGCCTCGCATAACTCTGTTAAAGTGTTTCATGGCTTCAAAATAAATCGCAAAAAAATTACAAAAAACACACCGTCTAAAATGTTACGTGAAAAACGTATTTTAGAGTGATGTGCTAAATTTCAGTACACACACTTCTGGACTCGTTTATTTCGGGAAGAGTCCTCGTGAATCATATGAATAATTAACGATCCTGAAACTCCCAGAGCTCACACATTTCACCGTCGGCCCGAGCTCTTGCTGCCTCAGAGGGATGATTAAATAAAAACATTCCGGTATTTATATTTCATTCGGGTCAATTTATTCAATACACAGGATACGTGATCGAACAACCATGTACGCTTACTTGCAAAGCCTCAAAGCTACTTTAAAAAAATAAAAAAATAATGCGTATTCTTGTAACTAGTTTAAGATGCTTTTCACGTGTACAACATTCAGAATTTTTTAATGATTCAATATCCTAGTTTGTATTCTAATGGTTGCTGTAATTTTAAAAGATTTATATTTAAATTCTATGCGCAATATTTGAGACTTGCAACCTTAATCGATTAAAATAATGTGCCGTCTTTACAGCACCTATATTTTTGTCAGTATTCAAATACACACATACTATTCTACATCAAATTTTATACGCATCAATTCATTCAGATAAAATATCGGCGGATGCGGGATTCGAACCTCGAGCGTTGCACCTTTGCTCTATTCTACACACCACGCAACCCACACGATCATTCTCTGCCTGGTCAGATACGTGAAACTTGGTGTATTTATACCATTGTTAACATCGTAATATGATAGATATCTCTGTAGTATATATTCAGAGTATGTATATTAATATATTGATTATTCAATCAGTTAACATTTATTCACAAGATTTTTATATTATTAGTTACCGACAGTCTATTTATTTAGTTAGTAAGTAAGAATCACTCTGTTACATATTGTTGTCATTCTTTACGGCTGTAAATCTTGGCATCTAAGTAAGACCCATTGTAGTTGTAAAACGTTTTTCAAGAACAGATACTGTAAGCTACTCGTGTACAATGATTTGACTTTGTAAGGAATGACAAGTTGAGAGAGCGGATAAAGCAGCCTTTCATACTACAATCGGTCCAATGGCGAAAGCGGATCCCATTTGTGACATGATTAAGGATACCGCAGGAGATCATAAGCTACAACTGAATTTTTTTCAAGCTTTTGTACTAGCGCCGTCTTGGAGAGCTGATGCGAATCATACATATAATGTACTCAGTGGAACTGCGGGAGGCAAATCTTTTTTTTGTTTTAGTATAAGAACACACAGGAGAATTCAAACGTATGATGATAGTAATACTGAAGTCTCATATGTGGAATTCTATGACGCTTACAATTGTGCATATGGCATATAACTAAGTGCTGCATGTGGTGTTTTGATCCGCCAATGTCATAGACTACAGCCCGAGATTCACGCATCATCCTTATCATTACAGGAATTTACTATGAATGGGTGGTCTTCACAAGATGACTTTCGTCCACCACCAATTTTGATAAATGGGCTATGACTGAAACTTTACGGGTGAGAGATCAAATTCACACCAACCGGGGGTAATTTTAGATCTCAAAATCGATTAAAAATCCTTTTTTTTAATATCCGTTGGAGATCGAACCCACGACTTATGACTTTCAAAGCAAACGCTTTGACAGTTGAGCTAAACCCACCGGCAAATAAAAAATTAAATGTACACAATTTCATATGTATGGTGATTGGTGGCATTTGAGAAAACATATTGTTTCTTAATTTAGCTTCAGGCTACACAGTATCTAGTATTAATATATATTTCATTACTATACTGTGGTGCACTCCGATTTTCTTTCAAGCAGAGATGCAAACCTAACAAGAAATGTCATTAAAGTGTCATGAGACGCTTACGTGAGAGTATCTCATGAAAACGTCTTGATTTATGGATTTGTAGATTATGCACCAAGATAATGCAGCTTCGCAAAAAGGTGACGCCATTTAAGACGCCGGTAAAAGCGCCTCAGCATATGAGTCACTATAAAAGACCGATATAAGCGCCACGTATTACTTATATCCTTTTATTTAACTTATAATTTGTGGTGTAAAATATTATATTCTAGATAGAATAAATGTTTATAAGAAATTACAAGCAATACAATACATTTTTTTTTGTTATGAATGTTCATATCAAAATGAAGACATTAAATGTGATATTCGATATCCAGTGGCTAAAATTATTTGTGTCAGAAAAGTGAAATTGAATTTGTAATGCATTGACACCTCAAATTTCAATAATTCTCATACAAATATATATATAATCGTGTCGGAAACAACAGGTTCAGATCCTGTCTGCCCAGAAGTGGGCGACGTCGATGGCGTTACTTCTGGCCATCATCAGGTCTTCCTGGGTGCAGCCACTCGGGCACAGCGCACACTCCAGAAGGTGTGACAGGGTCTGCTCCACGCCGCAGACACATTCAGTCGGTCCGCTGTAAAACTGCCAGGCCCTCATTTGTGTCCTCGTCTTGCATACTCCGGTCCGAAGTCTGTTAAGGGACCTCCATATATTCCACCCTTGGTCATGTCCAGGGGCTAGGTCCTCTTTCGGGGCAATCCAAGTATTCCCCTCAGTTGCGCTTCTCCACATGTTCAGCCGCAGGGTGGCCTCAGGTATCTCCAGTTCCGTTGTCGACTGTAGGAAACTTCTTCTTGATTTGAGCCGTGTAGTTATCTTTTGGTACCCAAACATAGGGTGGAGTGCGTCGTGGGTTGCTTTGGTGAGTTCCTTCTTGGTAGTAACTTCTCGCCGTATGTTTGGTGGGGCAATGCCCGAGAGTTGATATAGCTTTGATATTGGGGTAGGTTTTAGGCACCCCGTAACCACCCGGCACGTTTCATTCAGAGCAATATCCACTTTCTTGGTATGGGCAGACCTCGCCCATACTGGCGCAGCATACTCGCCAGCAGAGAAACAGAGAGCTAGAGCACTTGTGCGGATCAGGTTTGGTTGGGCTCCCCACTTCGTACCTGCCACTTTTCGGAGTAGGTTGTTTCTGGTGGACACCTTTTGCTTAACAGACTGACAGTGTTTCTGATAAGTGAGGGTCCTATCCAGCTTGACCCCTAGGTATTTAGGTGTGTCGCAGTGCTCTAACACCAAGTCGTTCCAGGTAATGTGCAGCTTTCTCTTGGCAAGTCTGTTATTAAGATGAAAGGCGCAGACTTGGGTCTTGCTTGGGTTTGGCTGTAGTCGGTTTTGGTGGTAGTACGAAGAGAAATACAAATAAAATATTTACATCAGCATGATGTAGCCATTGCTGACTCATACCGAAAACCTCGATATTAAATCTTTCATCTCTTATTTCTGTTCGTTTGTCATACATTTATGTGTCCGCCATTTGGGACTAGTTATATACACCGCCGCTCGTGGCGCGGGCAGAAGCCCATCCCAAGCGCGGAGCCCAGCACGGTCCCCGCCCTTTGGCGAGAGATGTATTGTGGCACGGCCGAATGCCAGGTCAAGCCATAAATATATTTCAATGTGCTTCTGAAAAAGTCTGTGTTATCAATCTGCTCCCAATCCTGCCATCACGCGACGTAATACCACCCTTTTGAGAGAGAGGAGTATGTTTATATAAATACACAAATATAAATAAATTACAATGCATCACTAATAATATAAATAATTTAACACTCAGCCTTACTTTTTACAACTTCGTTAACAGGCAACTAATTGACATTTTTTAAATTCAGTTCAATCAATAATTAAATACACACATAAAATTCTACGCATCAATTCATTCAGTAAAAATATCGGCAGACACGGGATTCGAGCCTCGAGCGTTGCACCTTGGCTCCGTCCTATACACCGCGTTGTGCGCACGACCATTCTCTGCACGGACAGATACGCGAAAATTTATGTATTTATACCATTGTTAACATCATATAACGATTGATGTCTCGGAAGTATTCTATTTATTCAGAGTATGTATATTATCATTTTATTAAGATTCAATCAGTCAACATTTATTCACAAGCTTTTTATTAGTTACCGATTATTATTAGTTCAGTTGTAGTTTTTTATATAATCAATGCATATGATAAACAAACATTCACATAGTGTAATAGTATGTTCAATTAAATTGTAATCCATTAGATTGCAAATATTCACGTGGTTATTATTGCTTAAAAAGTTTAATTAATCGTTATTTGATACTATGTCAACAGGTTACGAAATTTCTGAAATTCACATGAAAATAGCATATTGCAGTGGCTTAAAACATATTCCGCATGCGTGATTATATTACAAGATAATATTAACGTAATTGGTATATTTTGGCAAACATTAATAGTGGATTCATAAATTATGCATTATTAAATATTGATTATGAGGTTATTTCATTTCTTCTTCGTAGTATCAATACGGTGGATTGGTTTGCAGCAACAGAATCTTGCATCTCGATCTCCAAGCAATCATTTTTTTGCTGATACATGGGTGTCTTTTAGACCTTTAATGTGGTATTTTCCCCTTTATTTCCACATCCTAATGCCATTGACCATAAAGGTCCATCCGCCTTTGGAGAGCATTTACTCCCTCCAGGACAATAGAGTGCCCTAACCAGTTAACCTTATTTCATTTATATAGTTATAATTCCATAAATAATAGTTTAAACTAGATTTTTTTTAATATGTATTACATAGATTCAGATATGTTAGCGTATAAGTCACTCATAGTATTATCCCATATAAAGAGCTAGCATTCTAAATCAGGAGCGCCTTTCGCCTCATTACCCCATATACGAGACTCGAAGATATAATCTTTTTAAAACCAAAGATCCAACTAATATTGTGGCTTTTGGGTTTAGCCGTGTTATCTTTTATTCTTCAAAAAATAAAAGCTTATCTGACCCCAACTCACAACTAAATCATCAATCCTGAATAAGACCCCTGCAATGGCGGTCGAAATATTGGTCAAAATAAATTCGCAACACACGGCTAAACCCAAAAGCCACAATATTAAATCTGGCCGTGAAAATCTAAGACGTTTTTAAAGTTCCATCTATACACTACTTAAATTACCCCATTTTTCTAAATTGCTGCAAATATTATTTATATATAGTTCATAACGTCTTTCAGAGCAGCGAAAACCCAACGAGCTAGCAAAAGGTTTTTTTTGCTCTTCTATAGCTTGGAAAAAACGTGTATGGACGCACAATCATCGTTTGTCTCTTGACCGACTGTAGAATTGAAAGTTTTCAAGTCAGATCTCTTACTTCATCATCATCAGCCTGTATCCGTCCACTGTTGAACGTAAGCCTACCGCATGAGCTTCCATCCTCTTTGATCCTCCACCTTGCGCATCCAGGTCACTCCCGCTATTCATCTTACTTCATCATTTCTCACAAATTCATTATAAACCATTGAAACCTCACTATTATATGAAAGCATCTTTTGTATGGGGGTAAGAAAAAGTATATTACAGACGCTTAATAAGCGGATTTTCTACATAATTGGGAATAGCTGTGAGTCCCAGACATTACGCATAGTGATAACGCGCAATGTCTCCTTGAAAGATAATGATAACTGCAATTGACTGAACTGTAGGGCAGCATTTCATGGTACATACTTACATTTGCTACTATTTACCCAATCATATTGGCTATAAATATGAAACGTGTTAAGCCGATCCTTATGTCTAAAGAGCGTTAGCTATGGATTTGAAAGGAAATGAAACAATTATTTGAAATAAAAAAAATATGAAGGAATGTCATGTATTATATTTTGTATGCTGAATGTTACGAGTATTATACGATAGAAATATGAAACTTAACATCTATGATAATATGTATAATAGGTTAAGTGGATTGATTGAACCGAAGCTATCTGTAAATAACTACTTCTGAAAGAAAAACTAGGCTGCTTAATGTAGGGTAATTCAATAATGTCTGACAACATAGAAGCAGATTGATTGAATATCTATAAACCTTTGCATTATACTTGAGACTCATACTTAAGACATGTTAGAATAACCACTTTGAAGGCCACATTTCTATTATTTTCATTGATATAAGAGTAGTAATTATTATTTATTTTTGCAGGAGAAAGCTGATTTATGATGAATAATATGTATAACCTTTATTGTTTATTATTTATATATTTTCTTACATTGCGTATTTTCTATAGGATTTCCATACGAGTATTTTGGTTAAATTTGATAATATCAATACATTATAAATTTGAAATTAATTTTAATTACTAAATTAAAATATTTATTTTTGATTCACAATTTATTTTAAATAATTACATGTTTCGGCCTTCCTAAAGACCATCTTCAATAATTGAAGATGGTCTTCAGGAAGGCCGAAAATGTAAACATTGAAAGTTAATTGTGAATCAAAACTATTTTTTTAATTAATTAATTTTTTAATTATTATTAATTTCAAAATTATAATTAAGAAGTTTCACCAATTATTGTCAGGTGATAACCTTAATGTTATTAATATCAATACAATTATTATCATATTTAGAAATATTACACAAATTTATAGTATGTGATGTGACATATTTTTGCTTCGCAAAAACTTTTTTTATATTTAAAAGTTATTTATTGTTCTTCGTAGTATCAATCCGGTGGATTGGTTTGCAGCAACAGAATCCTGCATCTCGATCTCCATTCCTCTCGGTCTCCGCAACCCTTTTCAGCTCAGCATAAGCGCTACAATTCATGTCCTCGCTTTATTACGAGTAATATAATGGTTTATCATCATCACCATGATTTACATGTCCCGGCATAGCTGCGGGAGAGATGAGACGAAGAATATAGTAACTTTACTCCCGTAACTAATTTTATCCCGCGATATTCGAAGTACAAGTCGCTACCTAGTCCATTTTGCCTTTTCACCTACTCTAGTATGAAAAACTACTTAATTCGCTCTCTAACCTTGTGATTTCTCACGAAATAAGACCATCGTATACCTTATATTGTAAGCCGACAGCATAATCATCATCATAATCATATATACCTGTCCATTGTTGCACGTAGGTTTCCTGCATGAGTCTCCATCCTTATCGATCCAATCTACTTGCACCATTCTTCTAATGTTATTAGTCAATCTTGCAAGGGAGTAGGCCAACTCTCCGTTAGCCAGTTTTCAGACGCCACACTAACAATGCCTCACCATTGAGCGTCATATCTTTGACAGATATGTTCTGCCCATTGCCACTTGAGTGTGCCTATACTTAACGTAGCCTCCACTAAAACAGTTTTTTTTTTTCATATATTCACTGATATCCTTCTTTCTTACTTGGGTATCGAATTACTGTGTCACAGGATGCATGAGCAGGTTGGCAATACAAAAAACTTGTTTTTCGTTTCAAGATTCACGTTTATTTTTTAGCCTTTAGCCTTTCCGTCCACCCGTTATGGCGAGCGCCATTAGGCGTTCCCATAACGGTCGCGAGCGAGCTCTAACTGACGGCGCGCTCTGTCATCTAGCGATGTCAACAGTCGCGACAGAAAAAGCGAATTACAGATGACAGTGGCACCAACTTGACATGGGCCAACTTTCATGACAAATAGAATGGCGCATGCAAAAACCAGTCAGGCGAGCAAAAAAAAATAAGAGACAAAAGAACGTTTTTCGAGGCTTTACGGAATCAGCCTAAAGAAGCTATAACAAGCTGATATTATCACGTTTTTGATTATATATTTAAGAGACACTACGGCATAATATGCTTAAAAAGATTGTATAAAGTAATTTTTAAATAAATTGCTGAAATTTTTTTCAGATCCCTGCATAGTAGTTAAAACGTCCGTGTTTCCGGTTTGGTTAGTATAAGTATCATGTTGAACCACCTAAATTACCGCAAATGGGCGCTTCGGTGGGACCAAAAACAAACGACGCCGGTCTTCCCGACCACCTGGTCGACTGCCCGGAGCGGTGCATGCATAATAAGCAATTAATTAAGCCCCAATTTCGAGCTGAAATAAATTCAGTCTCGCTACCCCTTACAAAACAGTAGACTTTGCTAAACAGCGCAAAGTGATTAAAATGAAAATAAATTTCAGGCTCTAAAGGCTAGAAGAAAATATAAATTTATGATTTTTTTAAATATGCGTAAGATTATTTCGATATTTTATTTCGATTACACCCATCACACAATTCGGAAAAAAATGCACGTTAAATTCTAAAAAATATTTATATTATACTATTATAACGTAAGATTATTTACGATTTGTGTATTGTTGTGATATTATTTGTCGTTCAGTTGAAATTTAACTTAATTTAATTTAACGTACGCATTAAAATTAACTCAAAGTGAAATTAATACCACTATGTCTTACATAACAAATTATGACCAACTATACATGGGTATTCTGCTTGCGGTTTATTTGATTGAATTGAAATGAAATTATGCTCGTAGATAAGTTTATATTATTAGTAATTAAATATACCCATACAGGTACAATTATACATATTTTTTTATTATTAGAAATTCAAAAAGATTGTGAATAAATGTTGACTGATTGAATAATAAAATATATATATATATACATATTCTGAATATATACTAAAGAGACATCTATCGTTATACGATGGTAACAATGGTATAAATACATCATCTTTCGCGTGTCCGTTCAAGTGTCCGAGAAAAAGTCGAGTGGACTGGGCGGTGTAAAAGAACAGAGCAAAGTTTGGTTCCAAGGCTCGTGGTTCGAATCCCGCGCCTGCCAATATGTTTTTGAATGAATTGATGCGTATAAATTTTTTTATGTATTATTGTATGTGTATATTTAATTACTGATAATATTGAAATATAGTCAATGATCTATAAAAGAAGGTTAGAGTAATGAAAAAATATTCTAATAAAAGTTAAAATCCACGTTAGTTTATATATTATTATTATACTAAATACTTATTTGCATGTATAAACTTTTTTTAATGTGTCCATGAATTTTTATTGCTAAGCATTTTTTTTCTATATTGTATAGGTTATGTTAATGTCAATTTTTGGAAATAGTCTTCATAAAAATAATACATCAATACTATAGACACCACAGGCTAGTTGCCTTTTACCTGCACTCTTTGGGATTACTTATAAAGTCAATGGTTTCAAAACACTCTCGTTATACGAGTTTTAGGCTTTAGAGAGTTTAACCAAACAAAATAATAGATCTAGACATTAAAATTTGTATTTTTTACATTTTTGCCAAAGGTTGCCGTGTATAAAGATATTATTGGTTTTGTAAGCAACTAAAAGTGTTTTCCATCCTTTTTTTTGAGCTCCGAGTTGGTCGGTAAAATATCTTCTGTTAATACAAAAAATCAATTGTCAAAACAAAGGCTTTGTCATGTTTTGATTAAATTATAAGTCTAAAATTAAATTTATATGTAAATGGAGACCGTACTACGGATTGTGCAAGCTTTGGATGAAACTGGATCTATGGACGTCTAGCCCGTTATTAGATGACAGTGGGAAAGACAGATGTTTGCTGAAATGATGACGGTCGTTGGAGAATGTAGTTGTTGAAGGTAAAGCGTTAGCTGGATGTCAGCTGATCTCCAATAAGATCAACTAACTACATCATGCAATTAGACGGAAGAAACTGGTTGTAAAAGATTAGAATTTCAAATGAGAATTTCATAAAGTTATATACGAGTATTGATGAAATATAGAAAATATATCCGCCAATCTGAGATGAATAGGTTTTTGGATAATATATGACTCTTTTATTTTTCAAGAATATCTAAGTAAATTCAAAGTACTTTATATTATTTTTATAAATCACCGATGTTTATCAATATGCTGTGACATAAAGTTTAACTTTACTCCTCAGGCACTATTTTGTTTTCAGGTACACTAACTAAGGTAGTTTTTTAAATTCATAAGTAACTTAATAGATTATGTTTCGCTAGGATCGAACCTACGATTTTTCACATGACAGTACAAAGCATTTACCCTTGGTCATACTGTTAAATAACGGCGTAAATTAATTTGACACAAATTTTCTTTTAATTTGAGTTAATTCATGAACCAATCATAACTTAATTCACATTCAAGAATGACAACTTAAATTAATTACTAATCTTCTTGTATTACAATATTATATAAGTTTATCGAAGTTTCGAGTCCAGATTCTAGTAAAAAAAACAGTTACACAGTCAGTGATCATGCTTTATATTATTGAGTAGTATACTTGCATCCACTACCATAAACAATATATTTATTAATGTAATTTATTTATTTTTTACCAATGAAATAAATAAAAACATTTGCGGTATATATTTCCAAAGGTAAGCGTATACGTGTATATGTCTTTGAATTGTTGTGTGTTAAGTTAATCTTTTTTATTTTTATACATGTTAAACAATCTGAAACTATGTTTTAGTTCATTTCCTTTATTACTTACTTTGCTTTTGGTTTTTTGTCCAAGTAGTTCTGCAAGCGCCTGGCCAAATCTTTTTCTGCCTGCGCATACCAATAGTCCCGATCTGAAAAATGACATATTTCAGTATACAAAAATTTAATTAAAAATTCGAGATGTAAATGCACCATTTTTCAATTGTGTAACCAATAAAAGTCCTCTAGAGCTCATTTCTATATTTTTTGATATTTCTTATTAATTTTAGCTTTGATGCAAAACAATAAGTGAAAATAAAAAGTCATTTTTTACATCAAAAATATGAGAAAAAGAAAGTATGTAAATATTTATTTACCTTGAACTTGTGGCGTAGATGTTGGTGAAGGCGCCATAGGTAACAGCAAACACCATGGTATCGACAGCAGCAGCACCACCCCACTATGGCTAAGTCCACCCATTTTACCTCACTTTCATGGGACACCCAGCCCTATCTTATGAAAAACACTTTTCTATCCTCACTCATCGAAAAGTCTATTCTATCTGAACAGATAACTCTAAACAAACTTTAATGCTTAATATAAGAACATTTTACTATGTAATCTGTCACACAAAAGGTCTTACACATACCCGTACATACATGTAGTGTACAAGACAATAATGTTTTTTTTCTTCTTATAAATTTTGTTATTGCAAAAGTAATTGTACACTAATTTGAGAGATCGCATATATTCTCATGATGTTCCGCATTGGATCTAAAAAATAATTTTATAAATAGATGTCTTTTTTGGTATCGTTAAAAATTGAACTCTCAAGAGCGACATTATCGTTTCCCATATTCCCATTTACAACGCCAATTCATAAAATTTCAATTTTTTTATCACACGAAGCCGAATCTTGTTTCTATAATATGTGCACCATGTCGCGTATAACGTTCCCACCCAGTTCAATGGTTGTAATTTTATTATGCATTCTCACAGAAAGGCTGTATTTTTCAGGCTTGAAACTTATCACTGCGTTTGTTAGGGGAATCACTGAAAGCTTTTAGAGCGCGCACTTTCATGCAAACACTTTGTGGAATCAATTTTTATAATATGGAATAAATTGATATCTGTTCGATTTATTTGTCGCGAAAGTAGAACTGATGCATTTCAACGCAGACACTTAACTCCACCTGAAAGCAAAAGAAAAATATCCATTAGTCTATTAAAAATACATTTTTTTTTGTAAGCACATACAGAAGAATACCGACAGATGGTGATAGTGATTCTGAAGTCTCATCTGTGGATTCTATCACGCTTAACATTCGTATAATATATGTATAATGTAGAGTGTTGATTGACCAACGTCATATACTACAGCCCGACATTAACGCATCATCCTTATTATTACATGAATTTACTATGAATGAGTGGTCTTCACGGGACGACTTTCGTCTACCACCAATTTTGATGAATAGGCTATGACTGGAATTTTACAGGTAAGTGATCAAATTCACACAAACTGGGGGTATTTTGAAGCTCAGAAATCGATTAAAAATCTTTTCTTTAATCTCCATCGAGAATCGAACCCACCACCTTTGCCTTGCCAGGAAAATTATATGACCATTGAGCTATACCCGCCGGCAAACAGAAATACACTTAGAACGTCAAAAATAATTTGCAGCAAATAATAATAACAACAGAGTTTAAATATATTTGTGTTTACACATAACTTATACATTATACAGTGATATCAGCTTTAATATAGCTCCTTGAGGCCGATGCCGTAAAGCCTCGACAAACGATCTTTTGTCTCTTATTTTGGTTCGCTTGCCTGACATCTACATCGAATGTTAGTTTAATTATATAATGTTAACGGTGTTTGCATACGCCAAAAATATTTGTAATGATAGTTGGCCCATTGCCAGTGGGTACGACTGTCATCTTGGCGGTTGGTACCGCCGAGATGTGAGAGCGCGCCGTGAGCTGTCACTTGGACAAACGCTCGTGACCGTGATGGCCATGCCTATATGGCGTGGGCCACAACGGTCCTTTTTGTAGCAAGTGTTTGTCCAATAAACGTGTATCGTGAAACAGAAACAAGTGCTTGTAATGTGAACCTGATCCTGCATCCTTCATCAAGTTAATCGATGTCCCCAAATGGAAGAGGAGGATATCAACAGGTACATGGCAATTAAGTACAATATTGTTATTTACGTTATGACATTAATTAATGAATCAATGACAAATTAACGCTGGACGTGAAATTTAACCCAGAATGTCACAAAATAAATGTAGTATCAAAAAGATAATGATTATTACAATATTTAGAGTATTAATAATGTTATGTAATTGTTAATTAAACACATTAATGAGGACCGTGAACACTTTTCTAAATTTGTATTTTAAGTAGATTTTCTGCATAAAGAGAATAAAAACAAGCATAGTTATTTTATGATTCCATTACACTGATTATATTTTTTATTACTCACCGTTAAAAATCATAAAAAGCCTCATCAGAAATTTTCAATTGACAATTTAATCGTTTTATTATGTCAACTTCATTCAAATTTTCAAGACTTTCCTTAAAAATACATTTTAAATTTTCAATCGTTGCGTAATCTTCAACGAAACATCTTCTTTACAAAGTGTGGAATTAATACAAATGTTACAAAGGAAATCGAACGTCAATCGATAATTCAAACAGATTCCAAATAATTATTTGACTTAACGTTAACATAAGGACGATATAAATTTAAATGAAATTCCATTCTGAGCTCTTTCTTGTTATACATTTTTCGTTTAATACCCAATAAGAGTTTCAACAGAATAAAAAATAAGTTTGATTTGTATGAAAAATAAAAGCAATTTACAATAAAATTATATTTATTTTTAAATTTGTCATGTAGAACAAGTCAATCATTTTGACATTTTATAGTTTATTATGTGAAGAACAAATTCGTTTTTTTTTAAATATGGCTGTCATTTTTGTGTCGTAGCTCCAAAACACATTTCAACGCATATTGGAATTCATTCGAATAAGAGCAGTTTTGTATGTTATTATTCACATACAGGAGAATACCGACAGACGGTAATAGTGATTCTGAAGTTTTTTTTTTATGTATGGATCTTATGACGATTACCATTTATATATGGAAAAACGCTGCATGTGGAGTGTTGATCCTCCAATGTCATAGACTACTTCCCGACATCTTCACATCATCCTTATTATTACAGGAATTTCCTATGAATGGGTGGTCTTCACGGGACGACTTTCGTCTTCTACCGATTTTGATTAATAGGCTCTGTCATTCAACGGGTGAGGGAACAAATTCGCACCAACCGGTTGTTGAACTCAGAAATAGATGAAAATCTTTTTTATTTATTTAATCCACGTCGACTTTCGGCTGGTCAAAAAAACGCTATGACCACTGAGCTACACCCGCCCATCGAAAACAGATAATTATCAAAATTATCTTCTTGATACCACCGAAAATTTCTGGAATGCTTTTCCATTATCTGTCTTACTTCTTTTATATATCAGGAATCTAGGCATGTCAACAAAAGGCAATGCAGCCGTGTAATCTTAACAGATTACATATGATATTGTGGCTTTTGTGTTGAGCCGTGTGTGGTGAACTTCCTTCAACCATTATTTAAATTATATATATTGAAAAAAATATATATTTAATCTGAATAAACCAACTCAAAACTAAATAAATTATCAATCCTGAAGATGAACCCTACAATGGCGGTCGAAATATTGGCTGAAGGAAGTTCATCACACACGGCTCAACCCAAAAGCCACAATATCAAATCTGGCCGTGAAAACATAAAAAGTTATTTATAGATTACAGATGATAAAAACAGATGCCTAGATATAATACTGGGGGTACGATGTTTTGACTTTCTGAGGATTCACTACAGTCGGTAAAGAGACCCGATGGGACATGTCTTTCAAATGCCACATGAGAGCTTAAAATACATCTGCATTTTCGTTAGCTACTACCCCCGATGTCTTACCGTCACGGAATGGCATTGTAAACTATACATATGATGTACTAGGCGGAGCTCCAAAAAGCAGAGCTGACATTAGATGAGGTGCGTACATGTACCTGATTGAGTTTGTTGCAGCGTTTTATGCTTTTACATATGATACTGTTCTTCTTTCCATATCTGTTCCATATCTAGAAAATATGGTCACCAAAAATTGCCGCCACGGCAAAGTTCGACATGAGGTTGCAGATAACTTCCAGAGCAGAAGTATTGAGAAGAAAGTAGCTGTATTATCCGAGGTTTATTTTTGCGTGATTTGTTAAACTGATTTTTTAGAGAAATCGAATGCTTATCCAACGCCACTAGAGCCACTCCTTAAAACAAAATAATCTAAGCCTTGACCTGGACCATGTTGACATAGGGGAAGGCTTTACCAAATTATACAGTTTGAAGAGCAGATATTGAAGGATTATATTAAAAATAAAAAAAGTAAAAGAGATAATATCCTACCATCTTCAATAAACGTGTGACATTGTTGGAAACACAACTGGTCTTTTAATCTCATAAGTATTCTGAAAGGCACTTAACGATTTCAGATTGAAAATATGTCATTTTGAAGGCTCTGTACTTGTTTATTGGTAATCACCATCTTCGCTAGTAAAAGGAAAGATACATTATGAAAAAATGAAGATGTATAGTATGAAAAAGTGAAGAGATTTGTTATGAAAAATATCTAGCATCACTAGTTATACAGTACAGCCCTCTAGTCTGGGGTAAAGTCTCATAGTGCAGTTGAGAGGAATATAAATGGAGATGCTGTGTCGGTGAAGGCAAAACCAATATCGCAGCAAAATATGGAAAACACTTCTACGTGGGATGCTTCCTGCACAAACGTATCGATATTGGCAAAACTCTGCGCCACACGAGACTTGCGTACAACGTTACTTTGAAACTGATGGAGCATACAAAGCAGTCCCGAAGCTTATGCGTTTTTTTTTCAATACATTTTTTGTATTAAAATTAAATTTTTAATCTTAATGGTAACCCTTTTGCTTCGGTTGTCGGCATATGCCATCATAAGATTCCCCAACCGTTGATATCGTTTGACGTGATATATCGTTTTACTACTTTCTTAGAATAGTTTTTTATGCATCATCTGATAGCTAAAAGATACAGGAACCAATGTGATATATGAAAATAGACCAGATAAGTACATTTATGCTTCAAGTACTAGTTTTATAATTGACAGTATAATTTGTATTCAAACAAGGCCGTAATGAAAAGGTTAAGCTCGAAATGACGCATTTGCTGTGCAGTAGTGCTTGTATAGACAAAAGTTATTATTATTAAGAAAACAATACCATCGATAAAAGAGGAAAACGATATAAGAAAAGGATCGAGGTGTGCTGGTAGGCCATTTAGGAGCGCCATTGCCGTTGTACTAAATGAAGTGCTCGAAGCTCCACAAGTATCAACTGGGATCAAAAACAATGGATGTATACGAGCACGGGTGTACTTATCTGGAACGTAGAAGTTAAAACATTCATGAATCCAAATTAAATAAAAATGAAAGATTTTGCTTTGTAACAAAATTTAACTTCTACAAAAAAACAAATTGAGGAAATTAACAATATTTTTCTTTGTAAAATAGGAATCTGCCCTAAAACAGGTTATACGTAGTCGGGCAGATTAAACAAATTTAATAATGTATTACTCGTACTCTCATTAAGAAGAATTTTGTAGTAGATTTGTATGTATGTGAAATCCTCCTCTCTAAGTTAGTTATTGAATGCGTGGTGGCCGGATTTGGAGCAAATTAATAAAACAAATATTTTTTCAAGCACCTGTGCATGGTCGGTGACACCCAGCGTCGCAAGCGGCGATCTATATAACTCCTTACAGCATTACTTGAAATAATTATTTTCGGTACCAGTCGGCAAGGGCTATATCATGCTGATGTCAGTATGTAACATCAATTTGTAGAAAATGTACATTGTTTCGCTTATCTCATTGAAATAATTATTTGCATCACGATGGTTGTCAATACCTTAGCTCGTATAGAGACAACAAGCGTTCACACGGACGCGCAGCCAATGACAGCGCACCACAAATAACAGCGAGTCGGGCAACTTTGGCCGACTTCGCCACGGAACGAACAATAATCCCATCAGGGCTCCCAACCCAGTACAGGCTTTAGACAGTGCGGTGCCCTGGGCCAATTTTTTTCTAGCGCCCCATATTGTTAATATTTTTAAAAATATAATAAATATTGGATGCCGCCTCTAGCTTATTGGCCCCCCTTGGCACCGACCCACATCGCCACCCCCTAAAACCGGCACTGTCTCAACCATCACACCCCTGATCAAACATACCCCGAAACCTCCCTTAAAACAAAACATTACAGTGCAAGGGGCGTGCTATTTTCATACATTTTTGACTTTGAAGCATATGAAATAGTTTTTTTTTTCATGAAATCGCATTCAGATGAGCATAATCAGTTGAGAGCACTGCATTTCTTGAAGCTCATTCAGGACAACTGGATGCTGTTAAACGCTATGAACGCGTATTGTGTGTGGTTTGGGGAGATTGCAAGTGTATATTGATGTACTCGTATTTGAAGGAAAAAACACACTGGAAGAGAATTTCAGATCTAACGGCTTGCATTTAGGAAGGAATTTTGGAAACTGAGTTTGTGGTCGAAACACAATAACCATGTATGATTCGGCAAGTGAAATACCAGTTTGTCGGTTGTAGGTGGGTGCTAGAGGAATTAATTAATTACGTTCAGAATAACAATGACCGTGGTAATAATGGTAGAAAAGAACAATTATTCAAGATTAATACCAGGTGAGTGAATCAATATTCTACTGATTGCAGGTTAAACGTAAGTATGCCATTATTTATAAGAATAATTGATATTTTTTATCCAAGTCAATTAAATTGAGAAGTTAATTTAGGGTTACAACCCAAAAGTGACTGCCATAATCAAGAATAGGATGGATTCGACCTTTAGGTAGAAAAATTAATTGTTTCTTGGTGAAATACCGACGTGATATTTATAGTATAATTAGATTTTTGGATACAAGATCGACTCTTAATTGAATATACTGTCACTGGAAAAGATAAACAAAAGAGATACAAATTGAATGAAAAATAAAATTGTTAAGTGAGCACAAAGAGTAGAGCATAACCGATTAAAACCAGTGTAATATGTTTTAAGGCGGTTGATGCTTCATTTCATTCATCAAAAATATGAAATGCTTTGGTCCACAAGTTAGAGATTTGAATGTATTATTTTTGTAGTACATGCAATAGAGTTCTATCAAAGATTATTTATTTTATAGTGAATAATTTGATGTAATGTTCTGTCGGTAAGACGCTGCTGTATAAAATGTTAATCATTATAATTCTCTGTCCATCCCCTTCATGGAAATATATAGTCTAACAAATTTATTGTTATGGCATACTGTCACTACAAAGCTATGTCGATCGCCATGGTCTTCGCATCATCCTATGTCAGTTCTTCCTACCAAAGCTCCGCCTAGTACATTATTAGCTCTGAATGAAATTATTGTTAAACAGAGTTTTTGAAACAAAGTGAACACATTTGTTTTGTAATCTTGATTATATATTACATTATTTTAATTAAATTAAATTTATGCCTTGTATTAAAATGAATTGAGTTGAGCAACAGCTTAAAACATAAATAAAATGAATAAATACGATAGATCAGAATGTAAGGCATTAAATTATATTTTGAAAATGATTATTATTTTCATTTTAGATTAAATTATTCAAATAAATGAATGTTGCTTTTTAAATGCTTAAACAAATCATTATCTTCATATCATCTTTAAATTATAATTTTAGAATTAATTTTAATAAAAAATTAATAAATTAAAAATATTTAGTTTTGATTCAAAAATATTTTAATGATTACATGTTTCGGCCATCTTGAAGACCATCTTCAATAGCTAAATATTTTTAATTAATCATTTTTTTAATTGAAATTAATTTTAAAATTATAATTATGCAGTTTCACCAAGTATTGTCAGTTGATAACCTTAACACCCTTTTAATTAATTCAGATAAACATTGCACAAATCGTAATACTTTTATTTTCAAACTATTTCATTATATTTTATTATTTGCAATTTCATTTCATTTAAAAAAACACTCTAAATTGTAAATTTAGCTTAGCAATAAAAAATCTACTTTCCTCCTGAGGTGTGACTTCCAATAAATACAAGAGAATTATATTATTATTTAGTTATTCTAATCGTGAAACTTTGTCAGAGTTGAATATCTGCCAAAAGACCTACTTCGTTCAGTTTCCATCGAAAACGAATTTATAGATTTTTACAGGAAAACCTTTCAGCGGAATGAAGTCGTACATATAAATTTTGAATTCATTACAAAAATTATTAAAAACTTCTTTTAAAATTTATGCTATCTTTAATAATCTAAATATACCAAATGTTATATTTGTATCTGAACAAAAACATCGTAAAAGAATTTAAAAATTTTGTACCATACTATATTTGCGTTCACAAAAAAAGTCACACGGTGTTATGTTGTTTATTTTTATAACAGGTTCATATATATATTTGAAACATACTCGTTTATAAAATTATTCCAGATTGTATTGGTTTATTTCCACTATGATATACTTGCACTCTTTTCTTTTGTTCACTGGATTTCTTTAGTATTTGAAAGCGTTAACAAGATTAAACAATAAAAATAAGTATGAATTAATCGAGAACCTTTTTTTTTAATTTATAGAAACTTAAGCCCGAACCAATTTCGAAGCAGCTGAGATTTTGTACTTATTGGCCATATTCTTTTAAAAAGCATTATAATATGATATTCTGTAATATGCGAGTAAATATGAAAGTTTCATATGAAACTTCGTATTTGAAAAAGCCTCGCAATCTCCTTAGCTTTATCCCTATCCGTTTCAGCCCTGGATAAGCACTATAACAGCACCTCTCCCCTAACACTCGCTCGGGAATATTCTGAAACTTTCTACTCCAAACTCCTGCGGGAATATAATAGTTTAGAGTCAATAAACTTAATCGTTGATATATGAATTCAGTATGATATGTTGTTCAGACTTCAGAGCACACAGAATGCCTTCTGACCTAAGCGTTTAACACACAAACGATATTAAACTCAGTGTTACTGCGAATTGATAGTAAGTCGAACTATAAATGATTATTTTGGGATACGTTTTATAGTATTTTTTACTTAATACACTAAATTAAGTCACACACAATAATAAATGAAAAAAAGTAGCAACACACGACTGCTTTGTCGTAAACAAAAAATATCTCTACTAAATCAACTTGCATAAATAATATTGATTAACAATTTGTTGCTTAGCTGAAATATACTAGCACAAAGAAGACCGAATGCTTTTTAAAAATAATGTAGTAAATTTCTTTAAGAGAATTATAAGCTTCCAATTTTAAACTTGCAAGACGTATTACATAATATTAACATCCTCCTTCCTTTAAAAGGTCGTTATTCAGTCGCGTAATGGCAGGATGGGGATCAGATTAATAACACAGAGACTTTTTCTGAAGCACATTGACGTATATATTTCGATAACTTTACAAACTTATGGCCTGACCTAGTCACAGCATTCAGGCCGGGCCACAATACAATATGATTTCGCCGACGTCGGCACATGACTGACCCGTGCGGACGCCCGTGGTCGGTAAAGCGAATGGAAATAAGAGACTAAAAATTGTATATCGAGGTTTTCGGTACCAGTCAATAAAGGCTGTATCATGCTGATGTCAATTTAAGTAAAACGGAAAATACATGTGTATTTCTTTTAGTCACAAGTATTACTCTCAAGCGTTGGACAGAAGAATTAATGTTTGTTTAGGATTATTCAAAGAACCAAGCACATATAATTGTTAAATATACTTTATTAATTAATTTATTAATTTATTAACGCGATACATACCTTATACGAATAAATTATTTAAAAATAAAATAAATCTTCGATACAATAACAACAATAGTTTTTTAAAGGGCAAGGTGAATAGTTCAAACTCTCGGGTAGGCTTTGATAATCGCTCTTTTGACCTTGGAAATTCCCTCTACTTACTCTTATACCATGAAACACTTTAGCTAAATTCCAAGGCAAACGGGTTGTTCCAGCAATCTGCGTTGACTAACATCCGTAGTATAATGCCATTTTCCTGAACTTTCATGAATTTCGCATTCTATTCGGGTATTAAGGTCATTTGCCTGATTTTCAGAATCACAAGGTCAAGTGTCGCCTGAAAAGAAGACGATTTTGTGTAAGAAATTTATTTAATATATAAACACCCAAATTATTTTGGATTATTTATATCGACGCATTCTTGAATACCTTCTAATAATTATTGAGCGAATTTATTTAGATATTTAATTATTATCCGGACAGAAATACTTTTTTATGGTTTTTACAATTGGTCTCTAAGGTGATCGATCTATTTACAAAATTTCTATTGCATTTGACGTATTTTGAAAACGTTTATCATACCGTAATAAAAACAATACGTAAGTGACGCTTAACGCGACTTATCTTATGGTATGACTAAATCAAATGTTATGACTATCAGCATAGTAATTAAAATTAATTGAAACACCAGATCAACATGCACGTGGATCGGAAAAAGATACAATAAATAAACAGTATGTTTGTAAATTTACGTAAAATTCATCCTTCCTTTATTGTCGTAAGAAAATTGTGTTTATAAAAGTTATATTCGCATATACTTCTACTTTTAAAGTTCAACATAAGGTAAGATAATTTAGTTCTTACGTTACTGCGAAGAAAAAAGTACAACATATCCTCGGACTGATTTTAAAAATCCAAACCGATGTGAAGACAACATTTTTTTATAAATATTTTGAACTTTTGTTATCTTAGAAGCCTCTCATTGCGACGCACATATTGATAATAATTTATTTACCATTTGAAATTGAACTCTTGGTGACTTTCTAAATTACAGAATACTTTGTTGAAAATCACAATTACCTGCACAATCAACATCATGTTATAGTAATCTCATTACGCCATTTATAGTATTATTTTTTTAAATATTCTCAGCATTCACTTTGAGAACCATTATAAATTATAAATATTCGTTTATTTACCTTGTTTTTACATGGTAAAAGGAGACTGCAGTTTCGACTAACTCGTAGCCTTACTCAACTTTCTCATAACATACCCCTACCCCCTCTCCTAAAATGGGTTTGACCACTTATAAAATACTATCGCAGCTCAGTTATCTCACAACAAGTGATGGATTGAGAAAGGCTATGAGTTTGTCGAAACTGCAGTCTCCTTATAAAGAACTTAACTAAAGTGATCCATGTAAAATCATGGTAAATAATTAAATATATATATATTTATAATTTATAATGTATCTCAAAGTGAATGCTGAAAACATTGAAATAAAATGTCTATTAATACTATAAATGGCGTTATGACTGTGGTGACTTTAGATAAGACCTAAGATGAGAATTCATAATCAAGTCTTACCATTAAACATGTCTATAAATTATATATCTTTATTAATTTAATAAATAAGGTTAAGAAATAAGGTTAATAAATAAAGATTTAAAATTTATAGACATGTTAAGTGGTAACACTTGATTACGAATTCTCGTCGATACGAATCATGTTATCGTTTCAAATAATTTACTTCTTGTTTCCATTTTTTATGATAAATAATGTAGGTAACAATCTTTATCAGAACTTTATTTCCTTGTTAAGTTTTCATATAAATGTAGAGAAAATATATTCCTTGACGCAATATACGCATGAAATAAAAATAAGTAAATACAATGCTTCGAAAATTGTATTTTCATCGGCAGGTCGAGAGTTTGCGATACGGCATACGAAATTGGGTATCAAAATTAAATTTGCAAAACTTTATTACACGAAAAAATCCGTGTAAAATATTTTCACAGGTCTCAGCGAAGTTTGTTTTGTATTTCAGATTCAAAGTGTTTTGCTTTTGTAGAACTTATCACAGAATATCACGTATCGAATAGACACTAGACGATTTCGTTTTAACATTTTTTTCACGAAAATATTTTTCCAGCTGAACAACTCGTATGAAACTTAATTATTTTATTGTTGTTGGGTTGCTTTTCAACAATGGAAAAACTTTATATTTTGAATGACAAAAATTGAGTTTACACAGCTATATGTTTGTTTTTTTTTTCGTAAGAAAACTTATAATCAATGCTCTTATACTCTACTATAATTATTTTTGCAGGTCTGTAAAAGTTTTGGTTTTGTATACCCCTAACTTTTATTAAATATTTGCCATACATAATAGTAATTAGCTTTACTCAGTAAATATATATATATATATGGGAGAGATAATGTCATATAACATTTTTTTATGTAAACACACACAGGAAAATACCAACATATGGTGATAGTGATGCTGAAGTCTCATCTGTGAATTCTATGACGCTTATCATGTTATATATGGTTAAGCGCTGCATATAGAGTGTTAATCCGACATCGTCATAGACTACAGCCGGACATTCATACACCATTATTATTATAACAGGAATTTACTATGAATGGGTGGTCTTCACGGGACGACTTTCGTCTACCACCAATTTTGATTAATATGCTACGACTGACTTTTTATGGATGACGGATTAAATTTACACCAACTGGGAGTATTTTAGAGCTCAGAAATCGTTTTTTTTTAATCTCCGTCGGGGATCATAGAAGCCGGCTAGAACATAGAAGTTAAGCAATATTGGTGCCGACCTAAAATATGGATGGGTTAACGCTTGCTACTTTTACCAGAAGCTCGTTTTAAAGGTACATTGCAATTGAGCAGAGTAAAGTAGATACAACTCCGCGTTTACCTAATTTAATGTAAAACAATAGATAACTACATGCACAAATATACATATCTGAAACAATCATAAAGTATTCAAGAATCTTAAGATTGTGAACAGACGTACTAACATACTCCTCTCTCTCAGAAAGATGTTATTCCATCGCGTTAGGGCATGATGAGGAACAGGTCAGCAAACAAAGACTTTTTCAGATGCACTTTGACGTATATTTACGATAAAACATTACAAGCTTGGTGTGCCCGTGACCCGGACCTAGGTGCAGCAGTAGGCCGAGCCACAATACAATATGCTCTCGCCGAAGGGTGGTAGGCAACTGGCGTGATGGGTTCGCCGGCACTGCGGCTCTCGCCCAGCGCTCGAGTGGCAATGTATATAACTAACTAACCCGTTCGCGGACCCGTTCAAAATGACAACACGGTGACATATAAATGCACGACAAGCTACGAGAAATAAGGGACGAATGATTGTACCTCGAGGTTTTCGGTACCAGTCAGCAAGGGATACATCATGCTTTTTTTATGTAAACGCATGCAGGGGAGCACAGCCGGTCAAGACCAGTGCACTCTATGATGCTCAGCCAGGAAGGCTGGACGCTGCATGCAGAAAACGTGTTGTGTTCGTGTTTGTGTGTGGGTTAGTTGAGGAGATTTCAAGTGTATATTTATCTGTTTCTTGAAGAGATCCAGATTGTAGGAAGGAGGAAACACAGACGCTGGAAGAGTATACCATAGCTTACCGGTGGCATTAAGGCAGGGGCTTTGGAAACTGCCAGTTCTTGGTCGACATATATTAACTGTGTATGGATTTTCAGCAAGTATAAGACGAGTTTGTTGGTTGTGGGTGGGTGCAGGAGGAATTAGTTCTTTAAGTTTCGTAGAGCAGCGACCGTGGTAATAACGGTAGAAAAGACTAAGAGAACCAATCTTTCACCTGTTTTCCATTGATTGCAGGTTATGCTGATGTCAGTACAAATTAAAAAAAAATGCATGTTGGAGTGCAAGCATTTCCTATTTGTAAATTTAATGCATCGTTGATCGCCTAATGCTGTATCGTACTAGTTTTGTTTGAACGCCAATGATTTTTGATTGGCCAATTATCAGTTTGCACGTGCTGCGGATCCCAACTAGATGCGACAAGCCACATCCTCACTCGGACTTCTCGCGAATGTGGGAGAATACTCATATATCATGTCCTGGGTCAGTTACTAATTGGAAACACAGTCAGAGTTGTGAAATTCGCTATAAGGCGAGGTACGAATCCAATGCCCAATGGCGCGCTCAACACAGATTGTATAACGAGGTCATTTTTCATACTTATGAAAACTAGTGTAGAGACGGTGCTGCAACAATGACCTCAATTTACATCGGACATAAGAAAAAGACAAATTGCTGTAAGCAGTAAATTTTAAGGCTGTTTTTATTGTTGCACAATGATTTGATATAGCTCCTTTATGCTGATGCCGTAAAGCCTCGAAAAACGATATTTTGTCTCTTATTTATGTTCGCTCGCCTGACATGCATATATAATAATGTCAGTTTTAGTTATATTTTTACCATTTTATTTGTTATGAAAGTTGGCCCATGTCATGTTGGTGTCACTGTCATCTTTATTTCGCTTTTTCTGCCGCGTCGGTTGGCCGTATGGTGAACGCCTAATGGCGTTCGCCATAACGGGTGGACGAAAAAGCAAGTGTTTGAGAAATAAACGCGAATTGTGAAACGAAAATAAGTTATTTGCATTGCAAACCTCATCCTGCATCTTGTCATCTAGTAAATCGATATCACATTCAGAGAGGAGGATATCAGCTTCTACTAGTATAAAACATGTATATGAATGACAAAAAAGACGCCATACATTACCGAATATTGTGATCAAAATTGTTAGAATTTAACTTAATTGAAAAAGGATCACTCTTTCAGTTATTTTTTATTTAACGATAATACAATGTTATTTGTCTGTTATATATGACATTGAAGTAAGCACCGATCTATTGGCGCTGTGGTCCTATTTATAAAGTTAGCCTATTCACGCCGATTTATCGGCGTTCTTGGTCTACAAGGTTTAATATCATTAATCATTCGTGTGCACATACACTCATTCGTCCATACATCATTATCATCATCAGCCTGTGTCCGTCCACTGTTGAACGTAGGCCTCCTGCATGAGTCTCCATCCTCTTCGATCCTCCGCCTTCCGTCCATACATACACTCATTTTAATTTTTATCAAGATATTAATTTAATATTTATTTTTAAAGTCACGTTTTTTTAACCTGTTCGCATCGGTACCCAAAATATATGCCGTTTAAGATTCCTCAACCGTTGACATCGGTAGCCGTGATATATCGTTTTGCTACTATATTAGAAAAGTTTTTTATGCATCGTCTGATAATTAAATGATAAAAGAACCAATGTGATTTATGAAAATAGACCAGATAAGTACATGTATGGTTCAAATACTAGTTTTATAATTTGTATTCCACCGAGCCGTAATGAAAGGGTTAAAGAAGTCAAATATAATATCGGTTTATTGGCAAAGCCGAAATAATTAACACTTAAATTGTATATTTAATCTTACCGCGAATTAAGTACGAATTAAAAAGTTATTGAAAATTCAGAGTTTGCATAGGTTATTATCATTTATTTTTCAGCCCACAGGCTCGCCTTTCTTGCAGAGTACCCATTTACTGTTAATATTTAAAGTCAACAATTATCCCACGAAATTATTAAAAAATACAAGCCTTTTATGTGTTGTCAAAACTTTTATTCTGAACCGATTATGCCAAATATGAAGGGATTACTGTTAAAAGTCTCATGATTTGTTATTGAAAAATTAATCGTTGAGAAAAATTGAAAAAGTTTGGAAAACAGAATCAATTATAATAGCAATGAAAATAAGTTTATCAACCAAATAAATGTCGTTTCTATACACTGGAAATAAGATATTAGGGTGCCCTTGCTTGCCTTTCATATTTTTTTAACGAGTAGCAACACGATAATACAGTGCTCTGTATTACAAATTACGTGCTATAAATACAAATTGAAAGATTGCGGTCAACTCAATTGAATAAATTGAACATCTTCATCAGCATATTTGTAATGATATGCTTGTGAAACACTTTGAATGGCATGTACTTGAATTAAATATGAAATTGAAATGCTTGCATTAAAATGACATAAAATAAATAAAAATATCAACTCCCAAATCAACATAACGTAAAACGACCATTCAAATATTTTCATAAAATATTCTTATTTTACTAAGAGGTGCCAAGCAATAATATTTGAAGGTTTTGAATGAATTGATATGTGTGGTATTTCTAGACGTTCTATGAAGGGTTTATTTTACATTTATTAGTATACGATGAGCATAAAGGCATTTACTAAAACGAATAAAACCTTTTGCGTGGACGCTAATATCAAATACGTTCTAAAAATATATTTAATTGTCAATTGCAGTAATAAATAAAAAAAAAATGTTAATGACTTCCGAGAAGAGATATCTGCAGAAAATATTCAGAGCACGATTATTTGACTTTGCCATGTATTTTGATTATACCATGTGAATCCAGATAACTTCCATCATAAGGTTATGAACTTACTTGCTGGTGAATGTTCATTATATCCGACAAGAGACCATATGTAGTTAGAAACCATGCATATATTTACTGTGTGAGTTGTCTTACGTTTAAACATAAACATAGTTACTGAATCTCGTTTATTGAGCTTAAATAAAAGTGTAGTGTGACATTATTTTGATGTATGATATTTTTCGTACGGTGTTTTTATTTTTCGGCTAAAATTCAGTAGGTAACGAAGGATCCCCACCACAGACGCATCCGCGAGCCAATCGTTATAACGGCCTAGCGGCAGGATAACGGCGGCTAACGGCAGATAACGGCGCTGATCGCACAACAAGCCCCCTTCACAACACTTGCGTAACGAGCTGAGCAACGCCCGCAGTTTGTCAAACTAATACATCGCAATTTCAACCCGCTCCAATGCATAGTCTTCAAAATTTCAACAACATACATGACATTAATCATCGATTTAATATTATAATATAAAAAAAAGTAATAAAACAAGTAAAACTTTGTATTAAAATACCTAGTTTTAATAGGTAATCACTCTACAGGTGATTCGGTACTGCACCTTCGTCAGAAGCTATTTACTAAAAAAGTAAATCTTAATACAAAACAGTTATCAAGGTGACAAAGAAAAGTGGAGGAGAGATGAAAGGTGTTGATGAAACAGTTGAACAGAGCGAATTAATATGAAAAATATTAACATCTGAGTTATGCGTGGTAATTGATTGTTAAGGAGTCTCCTAGTGTAAATAATTGCTTTTTTATTTCTAGTGATTCTACATTGTCATGTGTTCTAAAAGTATGTAAAAAATCATAGATGCACCATCTCTGGAGTATATCCTTAATGTCTTCTTGGAGTTAATTAATTCTAGATTATGTCTTGTAAAGACACTCTAAATGAGATCTCAAAAATCATCTCATCACTCAAAAATTTGCAACGTTGTTTATCAACGTGTTGTCACTAATGCTGAAAGTATGTAGAAATAATTATAGAGAACTTAAATCCTGAAATAAAAAATTACAATCAAAGTCAGATAATAATTTTGTAGAAAAAAATAATTTGTAGTTGGAAGAATGTAATTAGAGAAGTCTGTGAGTCTGGTCAAATAAATAAACCCCACAGTTAAAAGAGTAAGAAATAAATAAATTTAGTCTGATATCACCTTGATATAGCCCTTTTAGGCTGGTGCCGAAAAAGCCTCGATATACGATCTTACGTTTCTTATTTTTGTTCGCTCTTCAGACACGCATGAATATAAAAATGTAAGATACAAGTATATTAGAAAAAGCGTTGTATCGCCATTTTGCTTGTTGTGATATATAAAAGGACGTCAAAGGACTAACAGCTGATAATAGGAGGACGCTGCAGTGTTACGGAGCGCTCCAATACACTTTCTGCTGGAGTTTCAACAGGGTTAGATTGTTCAGTGTTTGTGGCCCGAGCCGAATACCAAAATTGTCAATATATTGTCTTAAATATATTACAATTTTCTTCTTAAAAGTTCTTGTTGTTTGTGACTTGTATCCCTCCCCACGCGTTTGGATGACTAACCCGGCAACGTGAAGTCGTTCCTCAAATAAACGAAAATGTCAAGCCAAATATAAATTGTAAGTTCGATAAATATTTTTTATTAAGACATTCAAACGCTTGTTAAATGTAAAAAAAAATATTCCAATATAATACCAAAACCCGTTAAAAATAACTCAGTAAGCTGGTTAACATAATACAGCCTCATTCATTCTGATACGTGGAAGGATTATGCTTCCAAGCATTCACGTAATAATTCTCCTGGTATTTTTTCCAAGTACATTATTTTAATACGCGTGATACATGTTATGATAACCAGTACAAAGCATATTTCGTATGAAACGTTATGATGGCATGTAGACACATATTAATGTGTTTTTATGAGTATAACGCAAAAACCTTTTTGAATGCAAATTTAATATGATATAATTATGCTTTCATACAAGTAGTTCAATCATTTTCACGTTCATCATCAGCCTGTATCCGTCCACTCTTTAGAGGAAGCCTCCCGCATCAGTTTCCATCGTCTTCGATCCCCTGCCTTTCGCATCCAGGCCGCTGCTTCTTATGTCGTCAGTCTATCTTGCAGGGGGTCAGCCAATGCTAAAAATGTCTTAAAACTAAGGCGTTTAACCAATGCGTTCTCCTGTATTAACTTATGGCGCAAGACGTGGAATCTAACAGCAAGTCTTACCCACAAAATAAAAGTCACCCAGCGTGCTATGGAGAGTTCCATGCTTAGAGTATCGCTAAAAGGTAGAATACTAGTATTAAATATATAAACATTAATGATTTTTACGTTACTAATGGTCTGAAATGTTATCGTTAACAACTCATAACATTTGTTTTAAATTTAATACCGAAGTACAATGCTCTTTTCTTACGTACGGCTGTGAATCTTTGCATCTCATAAAGAGCCAATGCAGCCATATAATGAGTTTCGAGAGCTGATGTCTTGTTTTAAAAACACTAGATAGTTTTAACAAATGAAATAATTATGCACTTGCTATGTTCTTAAAAGTGAAAAAAAAAATGAAAAAAATACCTAGAAGAATACGGAGAGTATGATGGTTTGATTGTGTGAGCAATGACGAGGTGAAAGAGTGGACATGGCAACCTGTAATACATAATATAATCAGTCAAAATTCAAAAGTCGACTTGGTTGGGACATGTATTGAGGATGAAGCAGGAGAGTATACACTATAGCAGCCTTTAATTAAAGCTCCGTCGCGCTCTTCTGCAAGCCCGTCGCAAACTATACATATATTGTATTTGGTGGAACTGCGGGAGGCAGAACTGACATGTGATGAGAATCGTGGGAGATTAATTTTTGTGGTAACATATGTTTACCGTATGATGCAGCTAGGGAGCTTATATACAATAGAAGTAGCAGATCACAAAAGTAGATAAAGCCAGATAGGACCAAGATACCTGGAATAGGCGGGGAATACATATTTGCAATAGACAACTACTGATTGACGATACGATTATCAGAATTTCTGGAATAGGGGCGTTATATGGCATGTACAGAACAATACATGGCATAGTTTATGTACAACAGCTTCCATGAAAATATCGTATAATAAGCATTACAATTTGCGTTTATATTTTAAAAACAATATTTCAAAGAAGTTTTTCAATTATTTTTATTTGATTTTAGTAAAATTAATTTTATCAAATCTAACGCTTAACATACCCCCGATAAGGTTTAGCCACCTATTAAAGACAATAAAAAATGTACAGGCCTTGGGAGCATTAGGCTCATTATCGTATCTTTCTGAAAAAAAACATTGAATATTGAACAGCCAAATATTTATTTGGTACTACAGTCGCAGTATATGTAAATTCGTGGTCTCTTGCCCTGGAGTCTCGTGGGAACCATCTATGTTCCCATGTAGACCTACGGGTATACAGGTGTTCTGAGACAAAGCACAGACAATCTAAGTTTATAAATACTGTTAAACGTAAATTTGTAGGGTCTGTATGCTCTAAATATGAAATCACATATAAAATTTAAAATATATACTGAAAATTATGACAGAGAATGTATTTAAATCTGACCGAAAAAATACGTGCCGTTAAGAAACGAATCCTAATTAGAAATCGTTTCTTTATGTTGTTTTAATGAAACCAAATTTCATTTTTGGGAATACATTTTTGAAGCAGTGAAGGGTACGCTGTGCGGCTGCTTCATTAGCTTTAATTCACAGCTTCCGGTCCCGACCGCTTGATTTCCGGCGGGGCAAGCCTCGAACGCCTGACAAACTGGGCGACGGAAGCGGCCCGACCCACTGAAGCATTATTTATACAGAAATGTCCCGGTTAAGGGTAAACGTAACAGCTATTGAACAATGCCTGTTATCGAATAAAGGTATGAACATAGTTCTGTTATTGCAAAGTGTTAGTTGTTGAACTAAAATCTATTCAATTGTAGCAGTGTAAATATTTAAAGTACTTGATACAACAGATTAGAAATTATTGACGGACAACTAAATTGCTTATTAAAGTCGTAATTAAGCTGTAATAATTTATTTATTTCAAATTGAGCCACTTATTAGAACAAAATGATCCCAGCCTTAGACGTGTTGAGTTAATTATCTAATTTCCAAAAAATATCTCATTAACAAATTACCCAAAATTTGCCTCAAAAACTGCAGCTTATCTAACACTCGGACTTTTGATATGAAGGTTGTAGGGAACCATGTAAATGTATACGTTACTGCAGATATTTCCAAGTATACTTTGAAGTGCAAATATATCCTATAATGAAGAATGTTGACTATAAACTGACAGAACTAAGAGACAGCAATTTGTGATGACCATGTTTTCTAGATATGGAACGGATATAATGAAAGCAGAAAGAAGAAATAACCATAATTAGGTATGGTCAGTCATGATAAGGTTTTTTTATTAAACTTATGCGTATTACCAATAAACTATCCCAGTATTTACTAATGGCGTATATTTTGTATGCTCAATCTAACAGAGGTTTTAACAGTAAAATACTCAACGTGCCATGCAGATATCCATGCTCTCTAAAGATAGAACCCGAAACGAGGATATCTGAAGAAGAACTCAAGTAGCGGTGACTACGCATTAAATAGACACACTTAAGTGGTAATGGGGAGGATATATCTGTCGAAGAGACGACGGTTTATGGTGAAAAAAGTCTAAAATTATTCTTCATAAAAAAAGTGAAAATAACATTTATATTTTGTAAATTAGATTTTTCTTAAATTTAACACATTTTTTTTCAGTTTCAGGGAAGATACGAGTAAGCTTGTGTCAAAAATTAATGTTTCCATGTGAAACGACATGTTTAGTAAATTTTCGACAAAATCAAAAGATGCCGCAAAAAAACTTTGTGGAATTTTTACAATAAATTATCTTACACCTGTTTAAAAAAACACTGAAATCATGAAATTTAACTCAAATTTTGAATCAAAAATTTAACAATTTATAATAAATGCCTTCATTGAAACCTCTCTACTATATTACGACATTTTATTTTATTAACATGTAATAACACGTCGTCGTTGTAAGTCCAAAAAATAAGGTGAACCCTGTATGAAGCTGTATTATTTAGGGAAGCCAGGGTGATCAACTCGATAAATACACTTTGGCAGAGCGAAATAGAATTGATTTGTTTTACAAAACCATCGTTACTTTTTACTGTTGTGTATCCAATCACCGACCGGTCTACCCTACTTCGAATTCCAAATTCAAAGGCTAGCAAGGATATTTTTAACAACAGGTTTAACGTAGTATTTCGTATTGATTATACCCGCTAATGTCTTTTATTTGCTCCCCGCTGAAAAATAAACCTTATTCGCATTTGGTTTCAGTATTAAAATAGACTGGCTCTTTTAATCTAATAAAAACAAACGATCATTTCCTATTCTTTTGAATAAACGTTTGAAATTTGTCATTTAGACAATACAAAATCGTAACCCTCGTTAGATCTCTGAACTACAGCAGCATTAAATGCGGACCAAAATTTTAAAGGGCTACCGCCTGTTGATTATTAAATGACGTTGGTTGGGTTGAGCTGCCCATTAGAATCAAACAGCTCACACCTCGGGAGCGACAGGATAAGTATACGATGTACTTGAAAATATCGATTTGCAAATCACTCAATGATTTTCTTCACATATTGGATCGATTAAAAGTCTATATAAGACACCGCATTTAGCTTATCTGAAATTTTAAGACTATAAAAAGAAGTTTTTACTTTTTGTCGTATTTTTTTTCAAATCAAGAAAAAGATACGCGCGAGAATATATCTTCATTCTTTATCCTTTTAAAGCCACAAGGGAGAAATTCAATCAGTTTCAAGAGCTTCTTTTTATCACTAGTGTGCAGTGACCATAAATACGAGTATCTTGATTGGACTAACGTTTTCACACTATCAGTTGCATGCGACGATATATTTTTCAGTTATTCGATCTAGATTTAAAGTAGAAAATGAAAGAAAAAACCATTTATTATTTCAATTCTTAAAAAATTCGGCGGGTATAGCTCAACCATCAAAGCGTTTGCTTTGCAAGCCAAAGGTCGTGGGTTCAATCCTCAACGGAGATTAAAAAAAAAAATTTTTAATAGATTTCTGAACTCTTAAATACAAATAGGTTTGTGTGAATTTGATCCCTCATCCGTTAAATGCCAGTCATAGCGTATTAATTAAAATTGGTGGTAGACGAAAGTTGTCCCGTGAAGACTCATAGTAAATTCCTGTAATAATAAAGACTGTAGTCTTTGACGTTGGCGCTCAACACTCCACATGCAGTGCTTATCCATATTCAGCATGCGAAGAAAATTCAGAAAGCGTCATATAATTCCACAGAAGAGACTTCAGAATTACTTTCACCGTCTTTCCGTTCACCGTCAAGATGTATTTATAATAATCAATTAAAATACACCTTTACATTAACAAATTTAATTACTACATCATTATTCCAGAATTTAATATAATTATTGTACTTGAATCAGCAGGGTATATAATGAACGAGGTTTATATTATCTTTCTTAATTATCTCGTTCCACTTATGTTTCTTAATATCCATCCTTGGAAGGCTTATTCCAGCGGCTCGATTCCTGAAAATTTCAGTCTGTTTATTTATTGCAGGTATTAATTTGAATTTTAACATTAACCCTTAACCGGCGATACATTAAGATATCCTTTTGTCTGATTAGGCCTCTTCGTTATTCAATGAATCGGTTTGGAAGAATAAATCTAACACCCGTTGAAATGATATATTTTATTGCTCATAGAACGCAGTTACTTTGTGGTTTGACAAATTTAAGGAATAAAACAAGTAAAACTTTGCTTGAAACCACTAACAAAACCCAATGGTTTTCTACAAAATTTTACTTATTTTATTCTTTAAATATTTATATTTAGAATTGTAATTTATAAAATTATTGAATAATAAATACAAAATTAAAAATAAACACACGAATATGTTAGCCTGTCAAACCCGAAATGGCAAAGTAAATAATTTGCTTACATTTAATTTTTTTTAGATTGTTTGGAATATATGTCAATATTCCAATACTATAGATAGGTAATTGAGCATTTATACAAATATTTTTTTCAATTATTTCAAATACGCTACAAATCTACATAAAATATCATGTTCTTTTGCATTTTTCTCGTCAATATCGAAGATTTTTTTTTTAAAATCACTAGGTCGAATCAATTTTCTGTAGCCAATGCTGTATATAGAACAGAACAAAAGTGCAATTTTGGCGGTTTGAATCCCAACGTCAGCCGTTTTTTCTTCTTCGATATTTACGAGAGAAATGTTATAAAAGGATTATATATATGTGTTACAAGTTATCAAGATACGAGTCTAACGATACTAACAATGTTTATAATAGATCATTATAAAGTTGGGCCTCCTATTGGTTCACTTGGGTTTCAAGAATTTAGATCCGGAAATTTTGATGCTGAAGATACACCACGTTCTGAAATGACAGTTCAAGTTGATAAATACTAAATACAGGCATTAATTGATTCAAACCGTAGACTAAAACCACGTTAATTCAATTATTATAATTAATAACTTCAGCATTTAAGCTCACTTAACGCGTCTAGGCTAAAAACGTTCCAAAATATCTTATAACTTATTTTTGGTAAAATATTTTAGTACCTATTTTTGTATGGAAATAATTTTTATGCTATAGGCAAGAAGAAATATTAATTTTACCTGTTAAGGGTAAGCAGGTAGAAGACCAAAGTATTTTGATTGGATGAGATTAACCCAATAAGGTGCAAAGCTAATAAGATTAATATTAATTATTAATTTATTCACTGAAGATGGAATATACGGAGATTTTGTGAAATAAACACGCAATATAAATTCATTAAAAATAATATGGCGTTTTTTATTTTTTAAGTTATGAGGAATTTTATACATTGTATATCCTCATTTTTATTTATAAGTAAGATAAAAATAATCATTTTTTGATTATAATGCTTTTTTACTTGATGACTTCCTTAATAAATTATGTAAATTGTAAATTGACCTAGTAATGATATGGATTACTTTATACGGAATATAATTTTGTTTTATTCTAACATAGAAAATGATTGAATTTTTTTCGCAGCAATCTTAAGCTGTGGAGAGTAAAGGTTAGTGGTCAAAGCGTTTTCTTGCCAAGCTAAAGGTTGTGGGTTCGATCCCTAACGAAGATTAAAAATAAAAATAGAAACGAACACGGGACTTTTATTTACCACCAATTTTTATTAATAGGCATTTTACGGGTGAGGGATAAAATTCACAACAATTTTTAAGAATTCAGAAATCCTTTTTTTTTTAATCTCCGTCGGAGATCGAACCCACGACCTTTGGCTTTCCAAGCAAACGCTTTAACCATTGAACTATACCCGCTGACAGTTTGTTTAATTTATTGATTTCAACAATTATTCATTTAAAACACATAGGTTGAAAACGTTCCTTTAAGTATTTTTGTTAAGAACAAAATGACAACAAATACAACAGGGAGTTTGTTTATTCATTCACCCAATGAACCTTAATGCTCTTAAACGTCAACTGCATAAGTAAGTGAGTTATCTGGTACTCCTGGGTATTCCATGGCAGAACAATGTTCCACATGCTCAGCGCATGTACTCTCTCCATTATGCCATACATAATGTTCCGCTGCAAATCTGGCATTTCTCTAACAGCCATTCTACCTGACTATTAAGGTGAAAGAACAAGTAGGTGCATGAAATATGCGGTGCACAACGGAATTATGACTTAAGTTAAGGTGAGGTCATGATGTGAATACTAAATTGTGCAAGGTATGTTAATTAAGTAGGTAATTATTAACTCGAAAAGCGAGCCCAGTGATAACTTTATGTATGCTTAAAAACAATTTAAAAGCGGCAATTTTTAAAACTAACAAAGCTTCACTTTAATATCAACGCATTACAGTGTGCTGACTTTATATTTTTATGGAAACGTATGTAGAAAAGTACTAATTGACGGTGATTGTAATTTTTATTGCGGTTTCTATGACGCTTGCTATTTCACGTCGCTGGTAGAGTTATAAGGACACTTGGTGGACGTATGAGGAGCAGATGAACAACACATAGACTTTTTCCGAATCACATTGAAATATATTAAATTACAAGATAAAAGTTGGCAAACTTTGGTATTCTGTTCAGGCCACGGACAATCAAATATCTACCTCCGTTGAAGACCGAGCCGAACTGACAGCGCGCTTCAAAACACCACAGCGCCCTTATCAAATTGCCTTCTGTTAAAACAACCAAAATAGCGAGACATACATGTCCGAAGAGCGAACAAAAATAAGAGACGAAAGATTGTAAATCGAGGTTTGAGGCAACAGCCTGCAATGACTTTATCAATGTGATATCAAAACAAATAATCAAAAAATATTAATCATTCAATTTAATCTAATGTAAATATTCTGTAACTTATCACATTTCAAACTGTTCAAATATTAAGCTTACTTACTGATATTTAATTCCCCATGATATAAAACCGTGTTATTATCTTATTTCTTTCTTATTCGGAATGTTGAAGTATTTTCAGTGATCCTTCTTAACACGCATAACAATTTCATCTCAGCAATCCAAAGATCACAGCACTTTCCACTACACTCCCACCATTCCGACATACTCTTCTCTCTTCTTATATAAAATTGCAATACTTTCGATTAGAAATGAAATTAATTAAACCTGTTTAAGTTCAATGACTGCTGTTAGAACTTGCAAGACAATGGCTCTAAATCCACCCGGCCCAAATAAAGAGAATATTTTGCCTACAGAACAAAACCTTTTTAATTTAAGATAAGTTCGTACACTACTAAGTGATTGACAAGAACTGTACTTTATGTATACAATACAAGCAAGCTCCCCGAGTAGTTTATTTAAGAATACGGGTATATTCGCTACAAAACAGACATGGAAAATTTATATGTGACTACTACAAATCCCTCGGCTTACACGTACGGTACACGTGAATATATAAATTGACTGTGACCTCGTTTCAGGAAGTCTGAAAGGTATTTAACCGAATCCAATCGAAGATGGACGGAAACTCCAATTACGTTGGTTGGCGTCCCGACCGGATGTAGGGGCCGTTCCATATCCGGTTCGTACTAAATTCGTATCTATATGTCCAAATCCCCCATAAAACTACTCGGATTTCTTGCGTTATATTTGATTTCCACGAGTACAGGCTGTACTAAATGATATTTCTCGTGGTTTTATGTAAGAAGGAAAAATGTATTCAAATTTAAATTATAATAACGAATTATATATAATACATTCAAAAAGTGTTAAAATAACATTAAATATATTAAAAATCAGATTTTTAATATCTTTTTTAGTATTTCATTTATCTAAAAAGAGGATGCTAAATTTATTACATCAGCAATTAAGCACCACCAATCTCAAGCAAACAGTATTTCCTTTACCGTGATTTTTCTCTAATCCCATTGATCGAACTTTTTTTCAAGCAAGATTTATCAGTTGTCATAAATAATTTCTACGTTAATGTGAAATTGTATCTTTATATATATAAATATTTTATTTGTTCTGAAAATCAACTAAGTGGTTAAAAAATATTATTTTTAAAATTACAAAATTTATTTATTTTTATTTTCAAACAATCTAAATAAGTATATAAAATAACTATATAATTAAGTTTCAGGAATTAATATTGTCTAGTACTTTTTTGTGCATATTAATTCATTGAATTAACATATTAATTCAATGTATTTGGAAAGAACCATTAAAACTGAATATTGTATATTTTCAGAACTTTACTTGAATATTGAAAAAAATACTATTTGCAACAGAATTATTCATTCGAATGAATAATTAAACATTCCATAATATTTTATAAAAATATATTTGGATAAATACTTTTAAGATAACGTTATTCATATCACATTCCAGGTTAACGATTTGTAATAAATATAATGAAAATTGCAGAATATTATATTCCTTTTTATGGCACCATTCAGTGTGTTTAAGTACCAACTGAGTACTCAGTTACCTTACTTATGGGTTTTTTTATGAAGTACCTATTAAACTTTAAGTATAGCATTTCATATTATAGTAGATTTACTTAAATGAGAATTTATTTCAATGAATTCCAGTGTTTACACCTTTTGAATGGTTGATAATTTATATTAAAGCGTTTTACGAGTATGATAAAGCATACAGTAAAATACCAAGAAATATGTGGATTATATGACGCTTACTTATTTAAGGTTATGCAGTAGTGATGTTACTTTTACGTTATTTAATTAGGAAAAATCTCTTATCAAAAGAACTAAATAAATGGATAATGTACAAAGGATAATATTCATGTACCACTAATAACAACAGTATATTCTTACTGGCGCGTTAAATCAAAGTTAAGCATCATTTTTATATAAAACAAAAATTGAATAGGTTACCCGAGTTGCTAACTTTCTGTCGTAAGTTTAATTGAGGTACCATTTAGAACCAAATGATGTAGATATCAAAATCTTAATATTAATTATTCGATTTCCTAAAAAAAAACGGTTTAATAATCTTCAAAAATATGGCTCGTACACAACAGTTGCCGTGTAAGTCCATGAGTTTCTGCTTTGTAGGCCATTGGAAAAAAATGTTCCCAGGTGATATTGTAATAAGGCATGAACAATGTTAACTGACAAAACTGAGTGGTGACAATTTGTTGTGGCCAGTTGTTCTAGATATAAAACGGACATGGAATGAACGAAAGATCCAATTTTTCCCAACAAATATATTCATATCAACTCATTATAGCCCTTGCAAGCTCGTGTCGAAAAGCTTCGATATGTGATCTTCTGTCTTTTATTTTTGTTCGCTCGTCTGACACGCAATATATTTAAGTAGCTTTAAAACGCAGCGTTAATGAGCGCCATTTTGTTTATTTCATTTTGACAGTCGCTACTTATCATTTGACGCTGCATAGTTTACCAGATGTCCGTAATGTGGAATCATTATATGTGCCCCGGGTAGAAGACCAAAGTTTGTCAATCTTCTTGTATTTACCTTAAATAAATTTCAATGTGATTATCGACGAGTTCTTTGCTTTGGAGACCTGCTCCTCATCCATCCACCACGCGTCCTGATGACAATCTAGGCGATCTGGATTCGCATTCACTTAGATGGGGGATGTTAATGTATATATAGAATAGTAGATAAGTACGCATTGTGCAACAAGACATACAAGCACAACTTAAATAATGTCATTTAATAATCTAATTGAATTTTTTAACCTTTAAAACTTTTAAATTACTTAACAAATTTGATACGCACTGTTACATAAACCTAAGTGCTTAGAAAGTTTAGGTCTTTAATGATTAAATGAAGTTTAAATATTATTATAAGTCTTAAAAATACGATACTTTAATTTAAAATGATAATTTAGAAACTACTAAAGTCAACAGAAATAGTAATCTTCCCTCTGCAGAAACAAGCTTAAGATATTTTCTACGAAAGTTAACGAAGTGCTTCAAAAATGTATTTCACGTCTTAGAGCCTCTCAAATATCACATTTAATGGACGCTCAAACAGCAAAAGTTCCATTGAGATGGAATTTTTTGTCAAATAAAAACTCAGAAATCATTGAATTAGTATTAATTACATATATAATGCTTTGTTTATTTATCACGAAAAAATCTTGGAATATTAGGTTTGTTAATGTTTATTTTTTCATAAATTCCGAGTCGTATTAAAAGCGCTGTTTTACTCAATATTATTTAGAACGCGCTGCATTGTCGGTGGGCTTAATCGATTTTTAAACTGTTAGTAGTTACATTCTCCTCTCTAAATTGAAGGTTATTATTCAGTCGCGTGATGGCAGGATGAGGAGCAGATTAACAACACAAAGACTTTTTCTGAAGCACATTGACATATATTTTCGATAAAGATTCGGCACATTGACATATATTTCTCGGTTTCCCCTATCGCCTCGATCGATCGGGACTTAACAATGCGTTTTCACCGCCGTGGGCACAAAACTGAGCGTGCTCGTGACAGGCTGTCGTCCAGCGTCACAAGCGGCGATCGACCATATCAATGGCACACCAATTACAGCAGCCATATACATAACGAACGTCACACCCGTGACCGGACTTGTCCAAAATGCCAATATGGCGACACATACATGTACGACAAGCGAACAGAAATAAGAGACGGAATATTGTGCATCGAGGTTATCGGTAGCAGTCAGCAAGGGTTATATCATGCTGATATCAAAAGAAATTAATACAATTCTAATACTCAAATAAGTATAAGTACGAGAATTGATAGATAATTTTAAATTCAAATTGAATATTTTATAAATTCAGTTAAATGTTTATCCAATTAATTGAATTACAACAATATATAAAGCTTTCATATGATACTTAAAATAAGTGTACAAATCAAGGCAATTAAAGACGTGAATCGCAATTAATGGGATACAATTTCTTTACTTCCCCGCATTTTTTCCTTTCAAATATTTATGACTATGAAGTAATTGTTTTATTTTTCTTCAAATATTACTTGATTAATTATGAAGTAATGGGTCGACATCTTTGATTGATAATGTATGATGGATGTCACTTATTTCATTTGAAAGTGAAAACGATGTTTTAGTATGAAACAATATGAAATGAAATCGTGTTACGTTTACGTCGTGTAAATGTTTTGTAACAAAAACCGAAACATGCTGAAATGTATAAAATTGTGGAATAATACCAACAAATAATTTTAATATTTAATTTTGAAGTTCATGATTGTACTACTCGTATTTGGAATAAATAAAAGCTGATTTTAAGAAAAAAAATATGAAGAAAAAATACTAACACGCTTAACCCACAAGCTACAAAATAAAAATGAATAATAAATAATTTATTAAGTTGATAGTTAAAAATGGCGTACGCCAAATTTTAAAAAGAACTTTGTTTTGATGTGTCTAATTAACGGCTAAGCTTCCGGATAATTAATGTTAATTCCAAAACTTTTAATGTGATCCCCGCGATAAAAACGAATCGCTAGAAAGTTTTTTTCAAATAACGGCTTAAGGTGAGATTATAGAGTTCCGAGTGATATCTCCTACCAATCGCAGCCTTATTTAGTAAATAGTATAAATTTATATGAGCGTGTAACGCGCATTTCTCGGCTTCGAGGGCGGAGATGGAATCTTAAGTTCCGGAACATTCCCCTTAGATTGTATCTCAGAGGAAGAAAACCTTTTCGTGAGCGTGACCCAGATTGGGTGTTCATACATATGTGAAGCCACTTAGTATACCTGGTGTAACACACAATATGCTTTAAAGAGATGAGGCTGATTTATAACTTTTATTTTTACTAGATTACTGGGTTTCGTTCCGGAATCAGGTTGCGGTCCCGAAATGACGGCATCAGCTTAAATGGTGATTCACTTTTTATACCTTAGTCTATAACATGAGTAAGCATTCATAAAATTAATATTAATACATTAAATTTCATGCATCGCAAATTCCTTAATACCGTTGTTTTGGACCTTGTTCCCTTAATTTACATACAGTGGCAAAAATCCATTGTGTCGAACCTGACTGTATGAATTGACAGATTCCATCTAAAATAGAGAGTTTGATTATAACAATTACTTTAAAGATTTTTGGATGTTTAATACAAAATATTTATGTTCAAAATAACGTTTTGAACAGGGTTAGTAAAAATATGGTACCAATTAATCCAGTGGTAAAAGCATTTGTTTGCCATTTAGATACCGTCGGTTCAAAACCCGAAAAATCTTGATTTTGTATAATTAATTTAATCAAATCTAAGCTCTTTACATGCAACCGGTAGAGTTGAGCCTCCTTTAAAGGAGAAAAATAATTTACAGGCTCGGGATCTCCTTTAAAAACGCTGATGATTGAATACCCAAATATTTGTATGGTATTACAGCCGCAGTTTATACAAGTTCACGGACTCATGCTCCAGATACTGACGCGAACCATCCATAATCCCACGTGGATAACCAGGTATACAGGTATTCTGGGATAAAACATAGACAATCTAAGCTTACAGAATTGTTAAATGGTAATTTGGAGTACACAATAATTTTCTTCAAATATCACCAATCAGACCTATCATTGAATACGGCAGTCACCTTAGGATTGGAGCACCAAAAAACCTTTTCAACGATAAACAACTTAATTGACTCAGTTCAAAGAAGAGCAATTCGTTTGATAAACAATGATATTCTTACTTCTAACCTGCAATACCGTTATTACCACGGTCACTGCCCTTCGGAACTTAAAGAAATAATTCCTCCTGCACCCACCCATAACTGACAAACTCGTTTTACACTTGCCGAACATCCATACATGGTTAATGTGTGTCGACCAAGAACTGGCAGTTCTTAATGTTCCTCCCTAGCTGAGCGACATAGAATGCACTGGTTTTAAACGGCTGTGCTCTCCTGCATGCGATTAGAAAAAAAAATGGTTATGAATTATAGCATCTCATCATAAGCCGTATAATGGATTTTAAACTGACTGTAGTATGTAATTCAGCCTTGTCTGCTCTCTCATATCATTATTTCTAACAAAGTTGAAACATTCCCCTACTACAGTATTCCATACAGGTGATTTTTTTATTTTTTTTGGTAAGCCATCGCTTGCCAATCACTGCTTCCTGGACTAGTCTTATACTTCCGGAGATCCTATCGAACCCGTCCAGGCCAGCGAAGGCCTCCCAAGTTATTTATACTGTTATCACGAAACAAAACAAGTTAAAATCCCCGTTTCAGCGGCACTGCCCACATCCGCAAGTACTTAAGTTCCCTTTAATTGGTAAAAACTTTGCTTGTTGACGATGGGCAAACGGAGAACTCTTAACTAATTTAACTTTGGTTGTTTGGGAAATTTAAAAATACATTTTTCGGCAGGTTTTTTTTTTGTTGGCGGACTTTTGGGACAATCAAATATTTATCCTTTAATAATCGCGAAACAATTATGAAAAACAATCTGAAATTAATTTGGACTTGTTTTTTTAGCGATTTTATTGCTATTTAATGTTTAATTTAAAATGGCGTTGCGTTATCTTTTTAAATATAACTTTACGTATAACGCAAATCAAAGATTTTTTTTATTTTATAATTATTTATTTTATTTAATAACGTATAAAGATAAAAAAACAAATCAACATATAAAGCATCACACCGGATAAATTTAATTCTCCTTAATTATGCGCTTTTAAAATTAAACATTATTAATTTTGGTGAAATTCATTTGAACCACCTTAAGATTGACAATACATGAAAAATGCATTCTGCAATTTGGTGAAATTGCATAATTATTATATTATATGTTTATTTTTATTACAAAAATAACATTTTCAAAATATATATTTTTGATTTCACATTTATTTTAAGTGACCACATGTTTCGGACTCCCTGAAGTCTATCTTCAATATTGAAATACAAATATCATATCAAATAAATATAAATTTTTGTTTAGTATTGCTAAAATAATTCTATTTTTCAAAAACATGATAAAAAAAAACAAAAAAAACGAAAACTGAATATACGAGTAATTTGAAAAGAATTATTAAAAATTTAAAAACGTATGTCACGTAATAAGACAAGTATTTCCATTGCGACCAAGGGTAAGCAATAATTTTAAATAATTATTTGAATCGAATATGTACTTTTGGTAAATTAGAATGCTTTCAAAAATATGTACTCTCTATTATAAGTACCTTTAATACCAACAAGATTCTGTTGCTGCAAACCAATCCACCGGATTGATACTACGAAGAAGTATACCTACCTGCGTTACATACAAACAAATACGTAAGCAAACAAACTCGATTTCTTTTTTATACATAAGATCTCGTCAATAATACAAAATAAAACAAAAAATTAACATCCCCTTACTAAGCAATGACGACTTCAAGTCACCGGGATCGTTATTAAGACGTGGTGTACATATATTTTCGATAAACTTGACAAACTTTCAGCCCGGGAGTAGAGCTACATGCTTTCAGGCACCGGTACGATTTCAGCACGCTACTGGTCGTGGTCGGGGGACAACTGGCGACCACCAATCGTAGTGGGAGACAGCCCAGCGCCGTAAGTGGCGATCAACAGAACTAGCTCAGCCATCGGCCTATCAAATAATAACAAAATACCGACATAACACCATAACTGTTTTTACTCCTTAAATATATACTTTGACTAACACCTTTTATGTATGCTACTCAGACCAGCGAACAAAAATAAGACACGAAATATCGTATATCGAGGTAATTAACTTATTAAATTATGGTATGGGAGAGCTATATCTAGATGATATATTAATATATATATTTATTATTGAAGATGGTCTCCAGGAAGGCCGAAACATGTAATCATGTTAAATAAATGTGAATCAAAACTAAATTTTTTTAATTTTTAAATTTTTTACTTAAAATTAATTTTAAATTATAATTATGCAGTTTCACCAAGTATTGTCAGTTGATAACCTTAATGTTATCAAAATTTACACTTTTTAGTTTGATTATATTTTTCTATTTATTTAAGGTTGATCAATAACTCTTCTGTTCTTAAAACGCAAACATTCTTGACAAGGCAGACGCCGTGGTGACAAAAAAGGGTTTCCCTGATTTAAAAATTATAATTACGTAAAGTCCATTAAAAACTTTTAATTTTCTACCTGGCACTACCTGTTATCCGTATTGTACCTGAATTTAATCAAAACCCTGAATATATAAGCTTAGGACCCTCCAGCATACGATACAGCCACGTAGTCGAAAAGTTAATTGTAAAAACATGTTTAATTTGCAATATTAGATTGCAGGGTTTCACACCGTAAAGTTAAAATCAAAGTTACATTATTTTGTTCAATTTTTTTTTTCAAAACCTCTAAAATATTCAAAACTCTCTGTTGCTAAGAAATCTTTTTTGTAGAAGATGAACATGTACCTCAGAAGGGTTTCAAGATGGGATGACCTCAACTTCGTCAATTGCATCATTTACAAAACCCAATTATGCACTTTCTTCACCTAGATGACAGTAATAGATCCTGCATTTTTTTATGGTTGTTGTCTTTGAAAAGTAAGCTCCATCAACATTATAGGAGAATCAATCATTGATAAACTCAAGTATTACGAGACAATTAAGTCTAAAGCCAGTGTCGCATCCAGAAAACCATGTGTGTTATATAGATCATGTCAGTATTTCACCGACAAACAACTTCTTATTCTATATAAAGGACAAATTCGTTCCCCCAGATACTATGTAGACGGCACTTCGTTTTAATTGAGTAAATCTACGTGTTCCAAAATATAACACATATCTTTCTTTGTCGTGTCAGCGACGTCAAATTATTGATGCCCAGTATCTGGCAACATCGATAGCAAGTGTATAATATTACACATAAAGTTAAAAGATGCACCAGCGTTACCAAGGCAGGAAGCAAGCTCCCTTCAGCAAGCAGGCCACAATTCTCAGTGACCTGAAAGCCCAGATATATTAAGTTTTAGAGTTTCAGATTTTTTTATTATTGTTTATATATCTTCGTTCTATATTATAGTTATTATTTTAACATGCTAGTTGATATACAAATTAAAACAAAAAACGAGTTGACTTGGATTTGAAAACTCAAGTGATAAAACATAATAATTATAATACAACAAAACAGAGGGCGGTGTTGTAAAATATTATTTAATACGCGTTTTCATGGAGAGAAAAATATTCTCCTGAAAACTCGCCTGTAATAAAAAAAACAACTATTTATTTATGTTTTTTTTATTGGAACAATAAAACTGCTGGTTGACACATAGCATTTACATTTTATGACCGCGCGCTGTTTCATAACAGTGAATGTGACTGGGAAAAGCTTGAATTTATTTTTAAGTACGGATTAATAAAAGGTTCATATTTCGTTCATTTTTATACACCTTATATAAACCTGATACACCCCAAATCGTAGCCATTTATTTATTTACGCCTAAAGACATTTTTTAAATTAGAAAGCCTGTGTTAAATATACGAAAACTTAGTCCCCAACCAGCTCCCCATGAGCTTAAGTAGAATGCAAAAATTGACATATTTGTGGGAAATTTGTTTTCCATATTTTTTAGGATATCGAATGATAAATCCGACGCTACTAAGACCAAGCTTTTTTGTTAGTAAAGAACGCCTCAACCCAATTAACGATGCATGAATAACAAGACGCAGTAAAGTATCAAATTTGTTTTCAGTAATCTTTCGAGAACGGCCATAAAATTTTTAAATAATTTTAATAAAATTGTAGGATCCACATTTAGTTATGTAACGCATGCAAATAAGTATATTTTTAAGCACAAAAATAAACTTTATTTAATTAATAACAATGATATAAATACTAGTTTCATCGCAGGTCAGTCTGGGCATAGCAATGGCGTGATTCGCCGAGCGGTATGAATACCTGGGCATAGTTGGTTTCCAAGTATATTTTTTACTGATAATACATATTTTTTTTATTTGTTATTATTGTAAACAATCAACATGGTTAATTTATCTGAACTCTCAAATTTTTAAGCTCTTTATTAAACACCACGTGCAGGCTTTAGAACGCTATTCCAGCATACGTATACCTCCCACATAAGAGTATAATTCCATTATCTTGAAGAAACGTATTAAAAAACTATTACAATCTCCACAATATTTACATATGCGCAAATCCTTCATACTTTTCACACACGCTGCATCCAGTTGTGATCTGTTTTGTGGCCTCGGAGTTTTTACCATGCCTTTGGAAAATTTTCTGAACAGCTGCTTTGCTCTGACGGTCCCTTTGCTGTTGAATTACATCAAGTATAACATAGGAATAACGTACGAGAAAAACGAGGCTTTCATGAAAGAGAATCATTTATTTAGATTTTATTTTAGTCACTTTGCTTAGCTTATTTTTGTCTGTACATACTTTTTAGCTGCACTTAAAACTATCTTTTGTGTATATAGATTAACTTCCTCTTTAGTTAAAAAAAACGACTTTCACGTCACCGGGATCATTAAAAGGACACTTTGTAGACGTATGCGAAACAGATCAACAACACACAGACTTTTTTTCAAGCATATTGAAATATATATAAGTTAAACATTGACAAACTTTGATATTCGACTCAGGCCACGGACATTTTACAGTCTATCTCCGTTGAGAGCAGAGCCGAACAGACGGAGCGCTCTTTTCATCACCTCTCAGCCCTTTGGTGAATTATCTTCTGTCAAAACAATCGAAATGGCAACACATGTCCGACGAGCCAACAAAAAAATGAGACGAATGATTGTGTTTAGAGGTTTTCGGCACCAGCCTGCAATGGCTATATCGGGCTGATATATGTGAATAAAACATTTTTATTTACTTTTTATTTTTGTAATTGACAATCAGTCTTAAGTTGTCTTTGCAATCTTGGCAGAGCAACATTTAGTACTTGCGTCGTAAACGCTGCTTCGTTTCATCTCCAATGGCAGTCATACAATTTTCTTTACGGCCTACCCGCCCTTCAAAATTTTATTACATTTCATATTTGCTAGGAGATTCTTCACTCACAATCTTCCACCGCATCTGATCCTCTTGGTGTTCCGTCTTAGCGAAACATTTATTTGTTTATTATTACTCAGACTCATATAATCTTGGCTAGCGGAACCCTTTATTTATTTTGCTTAGAGATTGGCGGTTTCCATCTCTGTCGCGCTGAAACCACTCTCTTTTGTTTTGGTATTTTGCTTATTTAAATAACAAACCAAATATTTGCGGCGAGCAAGATGAAAGAGTCGATTTCAAATGCGGCAACAAAAATAATAAAATAATAATTTAATTACTAAAATATATACTCTAAAAAACATATTAAAACTGAAAGATTAACTCGATAATCACGCGAGGAATTGCAGATTGTATATCTCACTATTATTTTTTTTTTAAATATATTTAAAAATATATTTTATAATAAATTTATTGCTTTGACCTTAATTTTTAACAAGTGCTATCTATGATATTACATTGAAATATTATACATATATGTTGTCAACGATACAAGTAGTAATACTGACTTGTATAACCAGTGTATTTTGTCAAGAACATTGGTTATACTAGATGCTGTTCTAATTATAAAGTTCATATTTTTATATTTTAATAACAGTCAAGTAAAATTTCATTAAAGACGGTAGTTAAGATATTTCCCAAATTTTTTCTTTCCTGACTTGGTTGAGACTTAATTTTACTATTGCTCATATTAAAAAAATCATTTCTCTCATACAAAACTTTGAAATATACACCAACATTATATAACTTTAAATTAATTTAAATGCATTTTCAAAATGTTTTTCAATATTATTTTATTAATCAATTATTAACGGAATATATCCCAATATACATCATTTCATTCGTCATTAATTCACATTTAACATTATCACATGACTTTTTTTCCGACATGAAGAAATGTACATTGTTGCAATAGTTTGTGGTCCGCATCCCAGCGTTTGTGTATAGTTTCTCCGATTTATTAATGAGAAATGTCATATTTTGCAATATTTATGTTTGCTACGAAACCATTAGTGTATTAAAAAAATAACATAATATTTTCAGTGAAATACCAAA